>VXBO01012131.1:751783-849409 GCA_013400135.1 Rhinoptilus africanus | reverse complement strand
GGGGGGGGCTCAGCACCCCACCATTAAGCGGGCGAGCGCAGCGGCGGACACAGCGCAGGCTGCCGCGGGGGCGGCAGGCAGGAGGTGAGGGGATAATGGGGGAAAAAAAAACAGAAGAAAAATAAAATAAAAATGAAGTTTTACAGCCCCGCCGGTGCGCGCCCGCCCCCCTGACCGGGCACGGGTGGCTCGGCGGGGCCGTCCNGCTGTCCCCCTGCCCTGCCATCCCCGCTGTGTCCCTGCCCTGCCATCCCCCTCTCCTGCTGTCCCACCATCCTACTGTCCCCCGTCCCAGTGTCCTGCCATCCCGCCGTACCCCTGTCCTGCTGCACAACCATCCCACCATCCTGCCATCCCAGGCTCTGACACCAAGCACAGGGAAAACGGATTTCCCGAATCAGACAGGAATGTGCTGGGGCAGTTTATCACAGAAAACAGACGTGGAATGTTTTTAGCAGAAGAAACTGTCCAAAACCATGTTTCGCTTGTTATTTCAATGAATGTTAAGTGCTGAATGACAATCTATTGCCTTTGAGGGTTTTTTTTTAACACGAAATGGCAAGGTCTCTACAGCTTTCAACAAACATTCCTGCTTTGGTCGGGGGTCCAGCACAAAGCCCCTTTGTGTGGATGGAGGTAAGAGGGCTCCTCATGCTCCCGCTCCAAGCTCTCTCCCCCCACTGCCCCCTTCCTGCTGGCCCCCGCTGTTCTCCCTTCCTCATCGTGCCTGAGTCCAGGAAAAACCCTGATGAAAGAGCAGTGACGGGGACCCAGCCGCCTCCTTAGGTTCCGTGGTCGGAGCAGAGCTACCGGGAGCAGGGAACACAAACTCAGCTCAGGACCAAACTGCCTCTTCACAACAGTAACTTAAAAAAAAAATAAAATCCTAACCACTCTTTTGTTCGTGTAATATCTCACGCGTTGGTACATTTTTCTGGAGTTTCTTGCATACGTTCCCAGCGAGAGGGGAACACCCCGGGCTCGTTTTGACCCGCATTCAGTTTCTGAGAGTGCTTCAGGATTAATTATGTCCCTTCTGCTCGTCTGCTTCCGCGTGTGCCCCCGGCAGGGTTTATGAGAGCTCACATCGCGTTTTGTCCCCAGCACCTGGGTAAGCTTTTCCGGAAGGAAGGAATACAATGTACAGCAGCCGTCTGGAAAGGAAAATGAGTGGATGGCGGCAAAGGCTGGTTCCTCACTGGGAGGAGACCGGGGAGGCGACGCAGGCGCCTGTATTTCCCCTGCATTCCCCCTCCTGTGCTCCAGCCAGGCTCTGCCTAGGAGCGAACAGGGCTCCTCAGCCCGCGGAAGAAGAGAAGGACTTTCTGCTGCTTCCAGCCAGGAGACGGATTGCCCGGCTCCCTGCGGGGAGGGGTAAATCTCCGCAGTGCCTCCGGGCGAGCGGGTCACCAAATTCTCCCCCCGCGCCTCCAAATCGCCCAGGGAGAGAGCCAACACGTTTTCCAGGCTGGCGAGAGCCAGGCTTCCCTCTGCAGCCCTGCGCCATGCTGCGGGGTGCAGGGTCTGGCCCGGGAGAGGGATCCCCACTGCCCAGGAGGAGCAATGGGCTGGAGCCGCGCGGGTGACGCCAGGCTGGCACAGCACACGGGCCACCGGGGCTGGCGGCCCCCGAGCACGGGATGTGCCTGGCACGCAGAGCAAATGCCTGATTTTTTGGGGTTTTTTTTTAAGAAGAGGTACTTAAACAGCCTCAAAAAATCTGGGTTAAAAAGCAAAGGCCAAAGAGAAATTCCGGAGAGATGAAGTCCCCCTGGGGAGGGCGTTTGAACCTGACCTTCCAGAGGCATTTTGGGAGCGAGCAGAGGGGAGAGCGCAGGGATATTGTTTTTCAAACCCGGGCCATGAAAGGGCTTGGCAGCCCCAGGAAACGTTTGGAATGGCAATGGGGTGACATGATCTCACTTTCCCAATGCACACACGCACATGGCGACCTGGGAAAATAGGAAAGAACTTACAAAGGGATTTCTGGGAGCCACGAGGCCCCGGGTGACAGGCCAGGGCCCCGCGGGGAGCGGTGGCACTGTCCCACTGCCACCCGGCCCCGGGGACGGCCGAGGGACGCATGTCGGACAAGCGTGGGGACAAAGCGATCTGTTTGTGGGTGGCTAAAGCCCTGAGATGTCACACGTAAAAGCGCTGGGTTTGGGCTTCATTTTTTATTTCTTGGATTTAGTTTTAAATGGCAGTTGTAAAGCTGCGTGCCAGCAGGCGCCGGGTGCCAGGGCAGGGACCGGCCGCTCCCTGGTCCCTCTCAGGGCTTTTCAGCAGCGCGGAAACAGCGCCTGACACAGCGTGTAATCCAGCTCTACCATTTCTGTGTATTGGAAGATAATACAACTGAGATTAGAGTAAGATTTTAAAACATCCTAGATGCTTTTATCTACAATAAAATACATCTGGAGCTGTTGTCATTAACGATAACACAAATAAATCGTGACAGGCGATAGCTAAGCGCAGCCAGAGCGAGAAGCCGTATCAGGGGTGGATTACTCCTGATGCTCAGAAACCCCTCGAGAAGCACCTGACGGTGGCTGCTCCCAGCGACGGGAAACTCAGCCAAGCTGGATGTGCCGGCTTCAGTTTCTAGCTTTCGGAACAATTCAGCCTGTCATCGGGAATAAACCGCCAGAAACGTTGTCTCTGAGGATGGGATCTGCTCCCGCAAGGCGGCAGGTCATGCAGGGAGCGAAGGGGAGTCGGGGGGAGGCGAAGGCAAGTTAAAGTCGGCCCCGAGGAGGACCCGACCCCCGGCTCAGGCTGCGCCGCGGGAAGGATGCCAACGCCACTTATCACTGACGGCCTCTGAATAATGAGTCTGCGCTATACTTAGCTCTTTGCTAGGAAGAGACAAAACCATCCTATGACTAAACACAGCTAAGTCCCTGCAGTAGTCATTCCCCATAAATTGCCGACAAATGGACAAAGGGAAAAGATGCTCCACTATGAGAAACAGAGATTTCAGCTTCCTGTTGATTCACTGGCAGCTTTTATGAGGACAGAACTATCCCTGCAGAGGTGTCACCAGAGTGCTGCTGCCTGAAGTGCCCTCGGCGGGTGCTGAGCTCTGAAGGCAGAAGCCTGTACCACGGGCAAAAAAATAGTTGCTGGCTGATAGAATGGCAGTAAGAGGTTGGCACTAGTAATCGCTTCTGAACCAAGCAGAGCTTCTGACACGATGCCGAAGGTCGAGCCAGACTTCCCGTCTCCTTTGAGTTTGTCTTTGTTGGTCTGCAAGGTCAGGAGTTTATTGGAGTCGCTGAGGACAGGGGAGGAAAAGACGTATTAGGTCATCTGCGGAGGGCCGTCCCTCCCAGCACATCACTCTCTGTGATTTAAAGCATCTTGAGCAATACCCGTTTCTCAGGTCGGAATCTGTACTTTCTAAGATGGATTTTGCAGGGTCTAAAACTCAGTTGAGGTTGCAGCTTTATTGCTCATTTTTATTCCTGCCACTCGGATTGTTTCAGCCGTGGCTTTGAAGAATGGAGCAAGCCGCTCCCCAGCCCTTCGGACTTTTGAACCTAGGGAATGATGGGGCTTGGAGCAGCCTGGGCTAGTGGGGGGTGTCCCTGCCCAGGGCAGGGGGTGGCACTGGGTGGGCTTTAAGGTCCCATCCAACCCAAACCATCCTGTGGTTCTACGATTCTCAGGGGAAGGGGACAAGTCCCGAGGGAGGTGGAGAGGTGACACGCAGCGAGGTCTTCCTGAAGCTCCCCGGTGGGGAGTCGGGGCCAGGCTGCGGGTGGGAGCTGATGGCACCAGGCGTGTGGGGACCAGGCCACCGAGGCTGGAGCCCCACTGCGGGAGAGAGGCAGCGCCGGGGGAGCGGAAAGGTTTCCTTCAGAATTTCCAGAATTTTCCAGTTCTGCCTGGAATTGATGCTGATCTGCTTTGTTATGAAGAAATAAAAGCATTGCTGCGGCGAGGGGAAGGGAACCTTGGAGCTGAAGATGGCTTTTGGTGCTGACCCGCCGGCTGATGCTGTGGGGCTGGCAGAGCTCCCCCCGAGCGT
Source organism: Rhinoptilus africanus (assembly GCA_013400135.1). Classification (NCBI taxonomy): domain Eukaryota; kingdom Metazoa; phylum Chordata; class Aves; order Charadriiformes; family Glareolidae; genus Rhinoptilus; species Rhinoptilus africanus. The sequence goes on along the minus strand of VXBO01012131.1, from coordinate 845,376 downwards.
CGGCGCTGCTCCATCCCCAGCGCAGAGCCACGCCGGTGCTCTCAATGTAAAAGAGCTGCTTGACTTGCTCCTTGACTGATGCAGGTGAGAATTTGGCCCGGAGACAATAGAGATGGCCAATAGCTGTAAATATTCTTGATGCCATGGGCTAGTTGAAGTCGCAGCCATCACCCCCCGATGTGGGGGTGAGGGACCCCCGCAGCCTTGGCAACCGGGGTCTGCCCGAGCCAGGGCAGTCCTTTGCCTCTCTGAGAGCAGGGTTTGTGCGCTGCAGATCAAGAAGCTAATGCGATGGCTAAAGGGATTACTATGAACTATGCTGTGTTTTCTAGTGAGAGAACTTGTGGTATTACATTCTTGGCTAATTTTCAATTTTTCTCTTTTGTACGAACATAAAGGGATAAATGAAGTAGAAAATACTGCTCCGCAGCTGCTTTTGGTTAAGTTTTTGCCCCTCTTCCATGAGCATAGTAGTAAAAATACGGATTTGGTTGAAATATTTTTGAAGAAAATTTCATCCCGTGGCCTCTCAATAAGAGCAGAGCAATCAAAGCAAAATGACAGGAAAATAAATGGAAGAAACTAATCAAAGAGGCAGACAAATGACAATTAAATCCAGGCAGCTCCTTGGTTATTGAAGAAAGCAAGCCAAATTCCTGTGTGTGCTGATTTTGCCCATGGTTGTTTGTAAAGAGATATATGATTGCGGTGGAAAGCAAAAAAAAAATACTGCATCAACTCTAAGAAGTATTTTGTGGCAACATAGTATGTTTTTTTTCACTGGTGGTGATCAAATGAGTCATCTAGTTTGTAGTCAAAAATAGATCCAGTAATGTAGATTAAAAAATAAAACAGCAGTACATGTGGTTATGAATACAGCTGTTACGATATGGGTTTCCTAATTTGGCTATATTCATGCAAGGTCTTTCTTCCAAAGCTTTACGCAGTTGGTTTCATCATCAAAAGATTATTTGTAGTGAGTAAAGCTCTTAAAATCCTGTATCAGTCCGAGTCTCTGAATTCTGTGAGACTATCTATAAAGTAAGAAATGACATATGGTGTTCATGAAGAAAATGAATCATCCTTTTTGCCCTTTTATTTTGAATCAAGGGCTTTTTTTACTTTTGCCTTGGCCGTGCTGCTCAGAGGAAGTTATTCAGTGCAGCCGGACCTCTTGGGAAGCGGCTGCCGGCACAACCAGCTTCTGTGCCGAGCCAAAGCATCCTCCAGGCTCCGGAGGGGCTGGCGCCACGATGGGCACAGCTCCATGGTCAGCATCACCTTTGCCCAGTGCTGAGAGCGGAGGGCGTTACGGGGTGGCCACCTCGCATCTCCATGGCCCGGTGAGCATCCTTTGCCCGGCTGGCCACGCTGCCAAGGAGCATCCCACCTGGTAGGAAGGCGGATCTGGGAAGGGAGGAAATTGAATCTGGATGAGGCAAAACCTCTTGAGAAAGCCGTGGGCGTACACAGGGAAACTAAGAAAGGTCCCCGAAAGGATGTCGCAGGGTGAAGGGCTGTGCTTTGCTGACGTATGTGGCTGTATGACGGATCCGGAGGGCGCTGGCCGGTCACGCAGTGGGAAACGCGCTGGGGATGATGAGAGTGGTGGGGCAGAGAGTGACCAGCCGTTACAGGTCACGACCACGGGAGCCAGTTGTGGTGCCTGAGCCACCGCGAAGCCATCCTGCAGCAGGAGAGGTTTGGGTCGGGGCTGTAAGTCTTTAGGCCTGCCAATGGCAGAGACCTACCCATCCAGAGACCCCGGGTCGTTACTGTGCATCCTGTGGACGTCTAAACAAAGTTGTGTCCTCCTGTTTCAGTCCTGCACCAAGTACCTCCATCACCCTCTCTGCATGTGTCTGTATCAGGCTGTTTCAGCGGTCTTTATTTGAGGACTGCAGTGCCATGGCACTAAGACTTTTACTACCCGAGTGAGGAATCTTAGGAGTGCAAGAATAGAAAAGTAGCAAAAGTAATTGTGCAGGTCATTGTAGTTAAAAAATAGAGCCATTAACAAAGTAGACCTAAGCCCATCTGATCCTGCTCTTCAGAGTCTGGTATGTAGTTTTACGGATTAAATAGTTTTTCATTTTGACACTAAGAGTCCTCTTTTAACTTTCCAAAAGGCACATCTGAAAACAGCTCAGGAATCTCAAGAAGACAAATACTTGAAAACAATGATTCCTCCTCGGCAAAGTATCTTCTTAATTGAAAAACAGCCCCAAAAGTGTCTCTCTCAGCTCCAACTTCAAACCCTCTTTTGGAAGAACTCAAAAGTAGCCTTTTACAAAAGGTGCCGTAACGCCCGCAGCCCTGCCGAAAGCATCCCTGCACCCCTGGAGATGAAAGACTTCCCTCAGCAGCCTTTATGAGGAGAACACTCATTTTCATGTTCAGGTTGGGACTGTTTTCCCGCTTTCTTATATTTTTGTTGCCACTCGCAGTGCATGACCTAAGGCACCTCGCTTACCGATTGCGCATGGACTCACACGTACTGGTCGGAGTGATCTGCTTCTACACGGTAACGTGTTCCCGTTTAAATCGGTATCACGATGCTTCAGTAATTCCTTATAAAAGGTTGCCGTATCGCCGCCATTATTCATTGTAGAAGGACCCTTTGTAGTTTGGTAGAAGGTGTCCTGTTTTCTTAAAATCATGATATAGTGCAGTACTGCTAGCATATATTTAAGTTGCCATTTACTATAGTAATAAATATTAATCAGCCTCTAAAAGAAGAAATGTGCCATTGTTGGAAGGAAGTAAAAGAAAATTTTATGTTACCCTGGGCTCTCTTGTTTCTGCGGGGACACAAGAAAAATGGTGTTTATCATTTGGTATTTCAACAGAAAAACACTGTAGGGCCTTTCTAAATCCATCTAGCTTAACTGGTTGCTCACCAGCTCAAAAAACAACTGTGGATTTAAAAGAAAGTATTTATTTCCCTATAGTTTAGCTACAGTTTATCAAATGTTCTCGCCAGTTGAAACCATGCAGCACTTAAAAATGAAAGGCATCTCTGTACCATACGGGCAGACAAAATCCCCAGTGTAATAGTTTCCATTATTTGCTCAAATGGCTGTAAGGACACCAAACGGCGCCGGCGGGTTTCACTCCACGTATGCGCTTACGTGCCAACAACGTGAGCCCCGCACCGCCTCACAGACCCTGCCCGGCCACGGGATTTTGGCAGCTCCTCGGCCAGGATGGCCCCGGCGGAGCCAGCTCCGCGTCCACCTCTGCTCCCACCCGGCTCATTGCCGCGTTCCTGCCGCGGCAGCAGCTCCGGCAGCTCCGCAGGCCCCGGGCAGAGCTCAGCACCCAGCACCACAGGCTTTTCTCCACTTCACAGCCCTTCGAACCCCTCTTAATGTCTCCGCTTTTGTTGTTCTCCAGGTGTGGAGGCCAATAAAGACGTACTTGAGGAGTGCCGGACTGCAACCACGTGTTTGCACAGTCACGCTCAACAGCTCCAGAGGAGCAGGGAAATAACCCTCTTGTTCCACTTTCTGCAGCCAGAAGGCAGGAGGGCTTGTGGAGAGAAGGTAAACCTCTCCGGACCCGCTGGTACGGCTGGAACCTGTGGAGTGGATAGAGCTGGGATCTGATGAAGTCTGTCAGTTCAAAAGCTTGGCTCCTTTTTCCAAGTGTACCAGGTCACACAATAAAAGATGCTGTCCATTACCAGGTTTTGTCCAAAGAAATGTGAAGGACAAGGAACTTCACAAGACCTGCTTACAATAACAGGGAAATTCTGCATGAGAGCTGCAAAGCTTCAGTCTTGTGCCGTCACCACAAATCATCTTTTTCTTTGGAGAGGCTTTTGTACCTCTGTTAGTAATAAGTCTACATATTAATCAATAAACTCCTTTGTTTAATTAATGTTTAACCAAAAATGCCTGAGCCTTCAGTACCTGGAGATCTGACACACTGAAATCTCTTTGTAAACCCGCGATGCAGGTTTGGGGTTGGTGTAGGCTCTCTCAGCCTTTGGAAGGGATGGGCTCTGTCTGGAAGGGAAGGAACGGGCCGTTTTCATCTTCTTTTAGTCTTGCCATGTAATTCAGAATCAACTTGCCAGTATAAATTTCCTCTTCTTTTCCCAAACAGCAGCTAAGGAGACATTTCTGTGGCACACTGAGCACATGGACTTCTTCAGAGGGCATCTTTAGGAAGCTGGGGGAGCGAGTGCCCCGTGCACGGCCGTCTGCATGGCCAGGCAGATGATCTGCCCTTCCCAACTGGCTCGAACAAAAAGGAGCTGCTTAGGTTAGCAGCTCTTTTTATCACAAACAGTGAATTCCCTTTCTTTTTCCCATTCATTTCAGAGCAGATCATTCACGTTCTGTTAACACGGCGCAGGATTTATGGCTGTGATTTAGTAGGTACGAGTTACCTACTCCTGTCTCAAACACATTGCCAGCAGTCTGGCATGCAACCCCCTCCGACATTACATGGACATTCCCGGTATTTATCTCCATTCCTCCATTAGTTTTGTGTTAATCTTGTTTATTACCTCGTTGTTACTCTTTAAAAACTGCCAGCTCATTCATCTCGCAGGGGCTCCCACTCACATGCTGTCTACTAATTTGATTTAAGGGGCTGTAACTCTTTGGACCTGTCACTGGAAAATCTGCCCTCCTTTGGCTCAGGGCTGCCTTAAGGAGCTCGTGGTCTGAATTGGCGGCGAGATGGAGGGTTATTAAAACACCTCTCTGCCCAGAGAGTCAGGATGGGAGAGAAGCACGCCTGAAAATGACACCTCCTGACACGAGCCCTCATGGTTTTAGTCCAGTTGGGTCAATGGCCGTGGGGAGGTACCAACACCAGGGTCAGGAGCTCCTCCCCGGCTCTCGCAGCCAGGGTCCTGCAGCTCAGGGGGCCGCCGGAGGGGGAAGGCAGACATGAGGTTTTGGGACCTTGTGAAACCATCACTTCCCATCGACACACTCATTTCCTTCCAGCTAGATTGTCTTGGGCGATCATCTCTCTGTGGCCAGAGCGTCGGCATCCCTGGAGCACTGCTGAAAGCCAGGGAATGCTGCTCACCGAGACAGCAAACGCTTTCACAGATTCTAGGAAACATAAATTACTTTTTGAGGTCTCTATTCATCAGGTTTGGGGCTCTCCCAGCAGAGATTGTTTGAACAAGCCTGCACCCTAAGGCCCAATCACCTTCCCTCCTTCATCCCAGAGCGCTGGGAAGGTGATGGAGAAACAGCCCAGAAAGGCGGGAATGGGGAGTGCTGAGCTGGGAAACCATACGTGGAGCCGAGAGATTCGGGCAGAGGGGCTCAACAGAGGCTGTGGGACGACTGACGCTGCTGGGGACTGCTGAGGGATGCGGCGCTGAAACCGGTGATCGGGAATAAGGGAGAGGATGTTTCATGATTTTAAAAGATAAAGTTGTTTCTGTTCTCTGATCGGGTCTTTGAAACATCTCCCTCCTGGGCAATTCATATAAATGAGAGATATACTCAAGTTACCATCTAAATAACTCCAATATACTAATATTTTAATTCTCTAATGTAGGCTCAGTAAAATAAACAATGCCAAGATGTAGAAGTCAGTGATGTGCAAAATAGAAAGTCTCTTCTCGTTTGCTTGAAGCAGAAACGATCATGTTTCATTCGAGCTAGATAGCTTACTCTCCAAATGATGGTGCGGAACATTTTTCTGTGTATGCATCATGAATGGAGCTGAAATAGTCTCAAATAATAGCCGTTGATCATAACACAATAGGAAAAATGAGAGAATGATGCTACAGCTCACAGCGTTTCAGGATCCTACACAAACAGACTCAATCTGCGCTGCAGGCAGGGGCTCCCTGGCCATTAATCTGAAGCCTGTGTCCTTTCGTAGGACCCAACATACAGATTCGACGCAGAGTGAGGATGGGTACCCAGCTCAACTCCTGCTGCCCTGCCCAGCATGCCAAGGTGGTGCTGGTGTCGACTCGCACTTGTCTAGTGGATGTGAGATAACACACAACATCTCATCTGTCACGAAGCTGGGGCAGCATGGACACGATACATGATCTGGCATAAGGTAGGGGGGGGGCAACCATCGCAACAAATTTCCATCTGCCAAATGAGTGTGTAATCAATGAGTGCATCATTAGGGACAGGAACTCTAGATCTGTTTTTACGGAGGCACCACATGATGGTGTGAGTTACAACCTGGAGAAGGTGCCGTTGGATATTAAACTCACATATGAAGGACTGGGAAAATCTGAGAGAGAAAGAAAGCTGGCCATGGTTGGTGTGCACCCATCCATCACAGCCTGACACACATATGCATTCAAAACATGATTTCGGAATGGGGCTATTGGCCACAGATGAAGCCAGATTTATGGCTCCGAGTTGCATAGCAGCATGTGGAAGTAAATCTGGGCAGAGGAATTTCCTTGTACCTGTCATTATAAAGATTTTATACAGCTCGGCTCCAGCAGAATTATTTATCTGTATAATCATGTCAACAACACAGGAAGGAAAGTGCTACATGGGCATTACGAAGAGAGACGGGGTTGCATCTGATATTTGTTTGAAGGAGAATGTGATAACAGAATCATAGAATCATAGATAATGCGGCTCCAAATCCGTGAACTGGACACTGGCATAAAGGGGCACAAAGTCGATTACTGCAGCCCCCAACGGGTGATGAACCCCGATCAGCTGGGTGGGCACAGGCTGGCAGGAGGGCAGGAGTGGAAGCCTGAAGGAAGGACGTAGAACAGACCGGTACACGGGTGAATGGAGTTTGCCATTTCCAGGTGGAAAAATTAATTTTTTATAAATGATAAAAGTAATAAAATAAATTACCTTGCTAGCATTATCGGTATAGCTTGAGTTAGTGTCTGATCATTATTCTAATGCTTTTAGAGACCAAATCTTCTGCCTTTTAGTGAATTCTGGTTTTTTGGGTTGAATTAGGTAACCAGTAAATGGTGATAAAATTAGAGATATTTGTATGTTGCTAAATAAAATAAAATGGGAGTAGGGAGCACATTAATGCATCCCATATATGCACTGTAACTCATATTCTTACCTGCAAGAAGTGACAATATAGTTCTGCACATAAATCTTGGGGAAGAAAAGTTAGTAATGAAGCAGCTGAGGAGAGCGCTTGAACTGGAGTTGACGACGTAGCGCATAGACACGAGGCCACACGCGCTAGAAAGCGAGTGGCTATTCCCAAATGACACAAACCCTGGCTCTGTTCTCACAGTCAGTCATGTTCATAACGGGGGTCTTCGGAGGGTCCTGGGGTGTCCATAGGAGTGGGCACTGCCGGACATCTCCCGGCATGGAGATGTCATGTTTGTTATTGCTATTTTACACACTTCTGTCATGTTTGTAATTGCTGTGTTACGAGGAGTAGAGAAATGTGCAGTCTAAGGTAAAAGAAAAAAACCAAAAAGGCAAGCAAGCAAGCCTGAGTGTAAGTTAGAGCTACCCAGGGATTTTTCTAATTCATTTTCTGGCTTCAGTTACGGTTTTATGTGTCTCTTTCCTTTAAGCAGTCAATAAAACCAGCCTTCGCTATGGCAACTACCTCCTTCATCATTTAGACAGACATAACGCACCGTTCTAAGGACACCCATGCCAATTAGCACTGAAAACTTCTATAGACAAAGTATTTTAAAGGAGCTGCTCAGTTACATTAGCAGTTCCCATTAACATCCTTATTTTTCAGTCATTTAAAATGCGCACTAGTGGTCTGATTCCGATGCTCACTGGGGATAATGGGCACCGGAGATTTTGCAGGGATGGTGCTTCCTTGAGGGAGCGTCCCGGCCCTCGACGCGCACACAGAGCACGGCCGAGAGCGCTCGTGCGTGGCGCTCCCGGCAGAGCACAACCCTGAAGCAAAAGGCAAAACTGCTTTTTTTAACGTTCGGCTGCGGCATGGCACATACCACACTTGCAAAACACAGCTTGGCGCGTCTGCGTAACTCATTGCTGTGGAAAGAGTCATCAGGATGATGTATTGAAACACAGCCATCTCCATTATGGTATGCCATGTATGTTTTTAAAAGCTATTTTTAAAATTAATAGTACTCTGAAATGCTGATAAAGTAGAAAGCATTTATAATTTGTTGCACTCCCAACCTCTTTCTATATCCACATTAGCCTGCTTTCTTCTTGACTGAAGTACATTTTTTTAGAGGTATGATGGTTTGAAATTTATTAATAGTGTATTAAGGGAACAAACCCTTTATTATTTAATGGGTTCATCATTTTAAAGTGTTACATTCAGGCTGTTGTGCTTACTTCCCACCACTAATTTACGCCTCAGTATTTTATGTCAGTGCTGCTAGTGCTCACTGCCACGTGGAGGTTCCTGCTTATCTCACAGGCTTCTTCGGCTCCTCAGGGGTTGGGTAAGGTACGGCTACGCTGCTCTGGGAGACACGCCACCTTCGGGAGCTCTGCCTGGCTCCCGCACCAGGAAGAGCCTACATACATTAACGTGAATTTCAAGGCAAGGTGTTTAAGTCCGCTGCGAAGGCTCCAGGAATCAGCACTTTGCAATACAATAGAACTTTATGCATGAGCTTTCATTTTTTTTTAACCATCAGGTTTGAAAGACCTGGATTTCCAAGAAACTGAGATTCAAATGGTTCGAATGATCCTTTAGCTTTCTCCTTTAAACAGACATCTCTCTCTCCAAGCCGGTGACTGTCACAAAGAACGGGACCTGCTGGCCATTAACCTCTTTTCTAGCCTGTGAAGCCAGGACCCATGGGAACCGGCTCAGCGGAGCCGCAGGCTCCCGCACGTCCCGCATGATCTTCATCATCCTCTGCCAGGCCCCGGGCAGCTCCCACCGCCCATTCTCCCTCCCCATCCCCAGGGCTTTGCAGCTACTGAGCACTGAGAATTAGTCATTTTAAGGAGCGGGACCAAGCAGAAAAGTTTCTGCTGAGGAAACACCCTGACGGGAGAGTAACGCTGCCGGGAGGGAGCTGCAGGACTTCGGTTTCAGGAGATTGTCCAGATCTGTCCGTCCCTCGGGGGTGGTTGCCCCAGAGCCCCCGTGTTGGCCCATGGGGCCAGGGACTGCCCGCCACCAGGACACGGTTACACTGACCGATCTCCTCCGCTGCCAGAACCGCACCGTGTAGGACACCTGATGCAGTTGGACAAAGACTAGAGCATAAATATGCCTGCAAGAATCTATCAAAATTATTAATGGTGTTTTTCTAACCTTTCTAACGTGGAGATACTCACTTCTAACAGCACTGCCAGTGTTGGCATCCTTGATTTTTTTCTTTCCGAAGAGGTTTAATTGAGCTAGGTATAAATAGCATATCGGTAAACAAGACCTTTTGGCTCTGTGAATCATGTCTGAAATATTTGCAAGCCCTCCACAGCCTCTCTGATGGTGAAGAATGTGCTCATTAGGCTGGTCCAGATGCATTCTGCAATCCAGCGAGAACCTCACTTCCCCAGTAGATAAATCACGGCAATATTGATGGACTTGTTTGCAGACAACAAGCGGTACGAGGCTGAGGCAGCCGCTCGAAGGACCTTGGCACGTACCTCTGTTAGGACTTCCCACATTCACAGAGTTCCACCCAAAAAGGGGTTTGACACAAGAATCGCAGGAACCTGTCTTGATTCCATTCCATTTAATTTACCCCCTGCCTCTGAGTATTCCAGAATGACTCTAAAAAATCCCATAAACAAACTTGTACCGAAAGAAAATGGACGCCGGAAAAAACAGCCATTTTTTACTCGGAGTTTACTTACTTGTGAACTTCTCAGCTGAGCATTTATATGACAAGCATCTCTATTTAATCTTGCTTTGTAAGATTAAATAAGTCAATGGTCCCCATCGTCTTCAGGAATGCAGTTTGTTTTCCTTCAGTAATCTCCATGGCATTAATTACGTATGTTTAAGTGCATGCGGAAGTGTTTGCAGCATTGGAAACCCTCTCTTTATTTCTAAAGTCAAACTAGACATAAAACCATGTATGTATGTGGATATGTACCTACACACAACCTAACTAATTACCNTCAGTCGTTCCTCGTAAGGTTTGTCCTCCAGACCCTGATTTATAATGATTTCCCCTGCTCTTTTGTGTCCCCAAGCATAGACCCCTCCTAGCCCCCCATCCTCTAGCTGGAAGGCAGGGAGGGCTGGGGGCAGCCCCCATCCCCGCGTGGAGCCCTGCAGGAAGGCTGGCTTGCCCTTGGTTAAGGAACGGAAAGGTAAACTGTTATATATTGCAGAATTTCAGAAGGTATGGAACAAGGTTGGTATCAGTTTGCTACTGTTCTGATCTTTGAGTGCATTTAATTGAGTAGGCTCAAATACACATTATCATGTACTGCTTTTATAAAAATAAAAAATGTACAGTAGTTCTATTGCCCATTTCCAGGCACTGCACTTTCCTGTGCTGGGAAAGTTCATATATTGCAATAAATCACACGCTTCTTTCTTGCAAAATCACCAGAACCCTGAACTGGCCCAGCAGTAACAATTCACTTAAACTATTTGTAATCATAGGACAAGCTCCTCGGTGTCTGTAAATCAGCATCTCTCTGCTGACTCCTCTGAAGCTACACTGATTTACTCCAGATCTGAAACCGCTATATTCATTCTTTTAACTGAACCTTATCCTTTGTTGATGTGACATCTGTGAAGGTCACAGATACGTCTGTGTGATGGCGTGTGAAAGGAGACAGTCCGAGGAGATAGTCTTCAGTAAAAAAAAAAACAGACAGTTGAATCAGAAAAAGTCTCCCAGTACCACTGCGCACGTCCCTGCACTCCTCCATCGCAGGGACTGTAAATCCGTGAGTCCAGCACTGTTCATCCATCCCTGAATAATTCTGCTGAGATTGTCAAAAAAGTGGGCTTTTAGTACAAACTGCGCTAATGCCTTCTGTGACATGGTCAGGAGTCTGTTAAGAGCCATTTATCAGGGTTGTTTCAGTATTTCAGAAATAGTCGTTTTCTATGTATCTTGAGAAAACAGAAATCGGACTGATGCTCATGATATGCAAATTTGTATCTTGGTCCATGAAATCCATGAAATTACTCATAGATTGGAGAACTCTTCTGAGGAAAGCAGGGTCCCCGCTAACTTTAACTGCCTCCACTATTCACCATTTTCCTCATTGAACAACAAGAGGTTCTTTTCTGCATAATGAAAAAGACACCACCTGGTTACTTATTCATAGCGCCAAGAACTCCCCAGATACAGAGGAGTGAACTTGGCAACGGTGTGGAATAATCCCACGGTGAGGAACTCCCTTGGTGGGTGCAGATGAACCCACAGCCTCACCCAGGCTCAGCAGTGTCCCGGAGACCCCGCGGGTCGGACACATCCATGGGCCTGGCTCTGCTACCCATACTTGGGCCTGGGGACTCCCATCAAAGGGAGGAGAAATCCCGGATGGTGGTGTGCTCCTCTTCATGGGTTAAATGGCAGAATCTAGCCATACGCTCATACTCAACCTTTACCTGTAAATTAGCATCAAGAAGCAAACCCCCAAATATTAAGAAGATACTGATTGAATAACTCCATTAAGTAAGGTAGCACCTGCCACCTAGGGAGTCATGCAAGAAATGCAGGGAAACACCTAAGTCATTATAATTATAAATAAAATTTTCCTCTGAAGGGCAGACAGTTCATATTAATTTTCACCTGCGCCTACCATGAGGCAACCTGGTCTCTGTGCCGAAGGCCCACCACCGAGGAAGGGATGCCACCCTTCCTCCCATGGAAATCTCCCCAGTGTGGGGCAGCAGAGGGGGCCATGAGCACAATTTTGTCTTCCTGGCAAATATTGTTGTTTTAACATTGAGAGAGAACAAAAGTGCACGAATGAGTGCCACTGAACAGGATGTGTGTTCAGGTCTTGCTGAGGATGTCCAAGCAGCAGTACAAGGTCCATGGAGAGCAGTACTTTGGAAGCCACCGGAGATCGCTGCTTTGGTACTGGCTCCATTCTCCAGTGGAGCAATGCACACATGTTGTCTTAGTTTTTAATAGTTTCAATGAAAAATTCCTTACCTACTCCTATAGCCAAGCAATGAAGATTGGCCAAGTCTCTGCATGAGGAATGGGTTTCAGCCCACACCCGTGGGCACGGCGTGGGCTGGGGCAGCCAGGAGGACCCACAGCTGGCAGGGCAGGGGCTGTCCCACCCCACCCGAGCAAGGCACCCTCCTGAGGTTATACAAACCACACTGCTGCATCTCAGTTTTGGTTAATCTTCGCTTTTGCTAGCTGTTTTTAACCTGAGGTTGCTCTTTCTTTCCCATCTATCTCTGTCCATTTCTTAACGTCTTGAAAAATAATGCAATCATCGCTGAAAATGCCAGGTCAAGGCATGAAAATAAAGAGTTTATTCCTACAGCAAGAGCACAAATCCTAACGGTAGCCTCAGCCCAACAACCTCTCGACCATCGCTACAGCAAAAACACAAGTAATTTATTCAATAAATTCTGCCTCATTTTCCTGTCAGAAATTGCCGGTATTCACTATTCAGTACATCACAAAGTAATTTCTGCAGACAATTCTTGATCTGAAGTTCATTTGTAGTTCAGCTTCAGAATTAATTTCTTTTTGTTGGACACATTAATGGCATATTACTTGTAATTCTTCTAATGAGGCTTCCAGCATGAACACTTGCATTTGCAAGTTCAAAATAGGTTTTATGAAAATATTCCCCACTTGGTTAAAATTGATTTACAAAAATGTCCAAGTAAATTGCTAAGTATTCATGAGAAGTGGATATAAAATACCCCTGAGCAAATATGAAATCAGCTAGCCAAATATTTCGTGGAGCGGTTTGCGGCTGGGAGGAAAGGGAAGCTGGTGGGACTGCAGGGTCCCCCCTCCGTTCTCCTCTCGGGGGGGCCGGTGGCGGGTGGGCTGCTGTGGCAGCAGCACCGCTAACGCCAGCCTGGCCACTGCCAGCTTTTAGGTCTTTCCACAATTGTCCTTAAAATTTCTCCATCCTAATGATAACACAGTCGCGGTTCACTGGACCAAACACGTAAGAGCTCAAGACCATGACACCGGTTACCTCTTGGAGTCTTGCTCCGTTACTGGTTTCAGTTCAGTGGCACAACAAGGAGAAAGCAGGCTGCCCCGACACCTTCTGAACCAGGGGAAGAGGAATTCTTTTGTTCCCTAGATAAAAGAGATGTGTGCAGGCCACAGGAGATGTCATCTGGGGCTTGGTCTTTCTTCTCACTGCTCTCTCCCCACTGCTCTCTCCCCACCAAGCCCCAGGAATGGGAGTTTGGAGGCCAGGAGGGTGGCTGAGAGGTCCCTGTGCATCCGCAGCAGCTGACCCTGCTGGCAGGGTCCCCCCATCCCAGGCTTTGCATGGAAGAATTCCATGGCTTTGCATAAACCTAAGATTTTGTGCTTTCTGGGGTACTATTTCTTTTTATGGGTTTCCTTCTCCTCCTCTGTGACTCAGGCCATGCCATCCCTGTGTTCAGCGGGAGGTTTCTGCTCCCGTCCGCGGCAGCTGAAGCTCTGGCCATCGGCAGCTCCTGGTGACCTGTAGGATCCTCCAAACTCGTTTCTCTGATGCATCTGGTGAGCGCTCCTCCCTGCCTCTGTTTTCCCAGTACCAGTCCAGGTTACATGATGCCCCTTAGCAGACTAATTTTTAAATGCTTTTAATCTTTATCTTCAATTTCTCGTAAAAATCTTCCTTCATTGACTTTGGAAGCCATTCTGTCGGAGGTGTTTACTTCTCGGTGTTAAATGAATAGTGAGTTAATGAGTGGCTCTACTTCCGTATTGAATCTTTGTGACTTTTTTTAGTTCAAAATCACAATCATTAATCCCTTGATCAAGAACATGGAGATATTAGACAATAATATTTTTCATGGCTCTACTGAGAACCAATGTGTCTGAGGCTTCCATAGGGATGCCAGAAACAAAACCAGGGTTATTTTTGTCAGAGCCTTTGCCAGATTTCTCTGAGTTCTGTGTCTATAGGAAAATAAAAGGTATAACCTTTACCAGAGGAGAAGTTCCTGTCCCCTGAAGACAAAGGCAGAGCTCTCATTAAGGTCTGAGTCGATATCCCGGCTCTGGGCAATGAGGGGTCACTGATTACATCTGCAGTGCCTTGAAAGCAACCCAGAAGCTGGCCTTTGGGTGAAACACCAGTGCCCTTTCCTGCTTTAGTGGGAATGCTTCTGCCATGGCTTTGGCACTGGACATCCCCTCCTGTGGGAGCTGGTGGGGCTTGCGGGGGGAGCTCAGCCGGGCGCAGGATGCCATGGTAGGAGCCAAGCTCAGCATCCTCCCCGGGCTGTGGGGATCCAGCCCCGGTGAAAGGTCGGAGCCGGGCAGGGCTGTGCGTGGGGTCAGTGGGTGCCGTGCCCCATCCCTGGGTCCCTCCCCAGCACCCACGTAATCCTCACCCAGCAGCAAAGCCCACGCAGCAGGACAGACCATCTGGTTCATTAAGATTTCGTGTAGCAATATCATAGATTTGTCCCCGTGGAAGAGTGTATATGTAAATGCGACGTGCGCTTCCCCGGCTGCCGGCGGCCAGCGGGGAACTTTGCTCCAGTAAAAATAAAATCAGCTGAGCAAGTCTCTCCCTAATCCTCTCTTATTCTTTGAAACAGCCAGGGCTCAAAGGGATTTGCAGCATGTTTCTGAGGATGAAATACTGGTGATTAACATTCATGCCAGGGCTACTCCTCCTGCATCTTTAATTTCGGTTCCACAAAACAGCATCCAGATTAAGGGGAAGTGCCAGGATGGCAAGGGAACAGGTAACGTGCCTGTGGGACCTGGGTCCCGCAGCCTGGAAATGCTTCCATCGAGTTCTGCTTGCGGCAGAATAGCTTACGGGAGATGTGTTAGTATTGGGGGTACACATGTTAAAATAAACTGCATGGAAATAATCAGAGGTGGACGAGAACTGACAGCTCTGTGGGGAGGTTAAGGCTTTACGCTGCCCTGTCATGCCACAGGTCTTAAAACAAATTGTGTTTTCTGGAGGAGGACTTGTGCGAGCCTGTGTTGCCCTGAATTTTGAAAGAACCAAAGAATACGGAGAAGGCTAGAAACTGCAAAGGCTCGTTATGGAGCAAACTGGGAATTCAAGGAAGTGGTGACATTACTGGAAGGGAGCGGACACAGCCCTGATGTGCGGAGCGCCCGCGCTGCTGCATCCCACCTGGGAAGGGGCAGCCTGAGGCTGGGTGGCCATTAACCTCTTCTCCCACCTTGGTCAAGCACTCGGGGTGATGTCTTTGGCAAACTGGGCGCCCCAGAGATTTGGGCATCTTTAGCAAATTGGGCATGCATCACGTGATTACGCCAGGGATATTCAGAAAGAAGATTTGCCGAGCAGCAAGAACACTTCCCCAGTAAAACCCGGACAACAGTATTTCACATAACAGCTCATCCTCCAAAGAGCTTTTATTCATGTTTTAAACTTGGCCTTAATCCTGTTGTATCTACTTAGTTAAAATGAGTAATGACAGATCAATTGGAATGTTGATTGAGAAAGTACTGAAAGGTTTGGCTCCAAAGACGGAAAATCTGACTATCTAACAACAAAATACAGAGACCTCTCCTTAGATAGTAATGAAAAAACATCCCGTAAGTGAGTCTGGGTGATTCTTTACATATTTCTTGTTCACTCCTTAGAGAACAATCTCTGTCCCTTAAAAACAGGAGACAGAGGAGAAATGGGAGAAATGCTCTCAGCGCGGAGCTCCAGCTGGAAGCCGACCTCCACCCCTTCCTGCCCTGCGCCTCGCGCGGCAGCACTCAGAGCGGTCGCAGTGTCACTGCTTCCTTGTACACCGGCCTGTGACGCTCCTGGGACACGGGAGTTACCGCATATTCCAGAACTGGGTTTTCACTTGGTCCAGGGAAGGCTGCAGAAATTCTCCTGTTGATTTCAGGCAGTGAAGTGTCCACTAACTTCAGCAGAAATTAGCTCAAGTAAGTTGGCAATGTCAAAACATGGGCACATATATTATTAATTTTACAGATTTATATAGTTATTTTTGCATATTTTAGAGCATAAGGCTTTTCTATAATTAGGTATAAAGACTGCCTTTAAGGAAGCAACAAAATAAATCAAATGCCTTGATAGAAGTCAGCAACTTGTGCTTATCTGTGATTAATTACATGCTACTTTTAAAGTAAAAAAACCCAATCCAAAACAAAACCAAAAGAAGCTGTTTGTGTTATGGATAACAAATATGTAACTATTTTCTTTCAACAGCATGTACTGTTAACAGTGATTCAGAGAGATTTCTGGAGTTTTTAAAAGGACTTATCTTTGGAATTGAAGGAATTTTGGATTTTGTAATGAAAAGTAAATTATTTGGAAAGGAAAATTATAACCATACAAGAAACTTCTTGTCCTGATACAAATGGCTGAGCCCAGCAGCGATGCAGGGTCTACGTCCGGATGCCAAGACATGGGAGGGCAATAGAAATAACGCACTGCGGCTCTGTGACCTCTCAGAGCAGCCGTGAGAAATGGGGCAGCGCCAGCCGTAGGGACAAAACCCCACCAGCAACCCACGACGATAGTGCTGCAGAAACAGCCGGGAGCTCCTCAGCTCAGGCGTCCCCGAGGGAGAGGGTTTAGGGAAGGGTGAGCCAGGATGCAACAAAATTCTGGTGGGTTCACATCTAGGATTGTTACTTATCACCCGCCTCCTGTATGTGACGGATGTCAGACCGCTCTTCACACAAACGGCAAAAAGCAGCACTAAGCACAACAATTATCAAACTGCCATTCATTTCTGAGGCATTTCATACTGCTGACACTCACCATGAACGGGTATTCCCAAGCGGCTCCTGCTGCACCACACCTTTGGGATCAAACCTCGTCCTTATTTCTATTCAGCAGGTCCTCTAATATTATCACCTAAAACTAGCTTTTGATTCAAAAAGTCAATATCTAAATCCACAGCACCTTAATGGGTGAGAAGCTTAATATTTCCTTATGCTGCAGAGCTCAGCGCATCAAAGGCTGATGGGAAGTGACGGAGGGACCAGAGGCAGCTGGAAGGGCAGCAACGGGCTTAGGGGCTGTGGAGCCGGAGGGAGAGCAAACGTCCTTCTGCTAAAACGCATCTTAGGAGCTAAGTATTTCTGAAGAGAACCAGAAGGAAATAAAGCGTACGGGTTTGATGCTCTACTGATGTAAGGTGGTCCTGAGGTATCTGGAGAGACAGGGGGATGGCTCTGGGGAAGGCTGTGAGCTAGCGCTGGAGTTCTGGATGGAAACTCTTCTGCCACAGGTGGTAGGGGGCAAGTCATTCATTTCTCGCCCCCCAGCTCCGCAGCGTCCGTGGCAGCACCGCTGCAGGGGCATTCGCGCCGCGCTGGGGCGGGAGGTGCTGGGCTGACATGCAGCCCTCAGCTGCTCAGTCTTGTCTTAACTTCAGGGCACCGTTAAATTAAGGTACTACCTCCAGGGCAGCTCTGAGATGAGCTTCTACTTTAGCGAGCTCCCACCTTCCCTCCTTTACATTTCTTCCATTTTTACAGCGGGCATGGATTGAAAAGGAGGGGTGGGGGCAGAGGCAGAGCCCTGCAGCACCTCCCGGGGCAGGACGGCAGCGCGGCTTCTGCGGTCGGGGGGCAATGAGCTGTCGGCGCTGGGATTCCAGCTTGGCCCTGCCATAGAGCTTCTATTCAGTGCTGCTCTCTTAATTAGGCCCTAGCCCCTTCCAGGCAGGACTTATTTATAATGTTTTATTTTGTATTTCTTTATTCTCACTACATGTTCCATGATAGTAACAGGTAGCTTAAGGACAGACTCTGTTGGTTCCTATTCTTCGCCTCCACTTCACTGCCCTCTCGCAGGCATTATCTAAATTAATTCTTTATTCTTTACCCAGCAATGATCAAACACAGATGTTTCATAGAGGAAACCCCGGAGCAGGCAGTAGAGCTTGACCTTAGTCCTTTTTAAATCAATAGGAAAACTCCCAGAGAACTGAGCACAAAGCAGTCTCTACGTAAACTCCCTCCTTAGTCCTCAACAATTAGAGGCTGATTTACAGCCCAAAGCCTGAGATGTTTCACCTATTAGAGCGGCTACTTAGATACCTCCTTTTTCCTTAGACAAGAGTGCCCGATAGAGATACAACGCAGGATTTTGAATAAAACCGTGTTTGTACAATTAGGTTCTTTTCTTTCATACTTATCACTTACCTCCTCTTACAGTTCACAAATACTTTTAAAATGCGGATAGTCACATTTTGTAACTAAATTGCACAAATGTGAATATTTTTATTACTCCACTGGCACGCGTGGATTTGATCAAGCCAAATTCAATTTAGTGTGCCTTTAATGACCTTTATGAGCCAGTTTAGCTGTATTCAGATGAGTAACCAACAGTGGGATGATATTTGTTAGATTGCATCAATTTAAGTCCAGAATGACTTTGCTGTCTAGACCACAAGGATTAACATTTCCTTTTATCTGCAAGATCTCTGGAAGGACCGAAGTGACGTCCCAGGCCAGCTGCAGAGGTACTTCCAACGCCTCAGTCGGGAACAGATTCATTCCGGAGAGGTGTGGAAGTTGCACTTCTACTCTACACATACTGGTTTGAGGCAGACGCTGACATATTTGGGCAAAGTTACACAAGACGCCTGTAACAGGATTGTGAAGTGAAGCACAATATCCTCAATATTAGACTAATATTCCCATTCTTAGGTAATCCCCCTCAGTCTGATTTCTACAGAAAGGAATATCAGTAAATGGGAGAAAACCTTCTATGAACTGACTTTTTGTTGTTGTTGCGTGACCCAGTATTGCACAAAAAAGAATTGAATGTATCTGTTTGACGGATGATTCTTCATAGCAAAGATGAGCGGAACAATAATGTCGTGTGAGGCGGGACAGATATATGGAGTTTCCATTATTGAATATGTGACAAAATCATTTGTTTTCCCTTGAAAGCGTAGCTGAGAAAATGCAGGCAGTGGGCACCGGCATGCTGCAAACGTAGGTGTAATGAACCAAGTGTCTTTTGTGATTTACAAGAACAAGCGATGCTATTTGTTTATCAGGACATAATACTGCAGTTCGGAAATACAAAAAGAAGCATTGTTATCTAGATTATTTCTACATGATACAGCAATGCAGTGCAATAGAGGTTGAACTGCAGATTCAAATGTTGCTGAGGATGCAACAGCCATGTTACACATATTTGGGGTTTTTCACTCTGGACTCCATCTAGCAGACACTCAGTGGAGTAACACACTGGCAGCTGGAGCGCAGAGGGGATGCTGCTGGAACGCATCTTCTGGTTTCATTTTATTGGAAAGTAATCAACATTGCCTCTCAGAAACCGCTCTGTGATGCAAACCGAAAGGGATTAAGTGAGAATGACTGGGAGACCCGGTTCAGGGGTGGTCGGATGTGCATGAAAACGCAAACACGGGTGCACTTATTCAGGGTCAGAAAGGAGAAGCTTCCAAGGGCGTAAAGCTGAGACCATCACCACCACTGCAGATCTTGGCATCCTGGTCTCGAGATGAATGAAAGTGAGATTTTACTCACCTATTGCTATTCAGATTTCAGTCGGGCTTTTGGGTTCCAGCTCTGAACCAGAACGATCCATACGACTCTCCAGGCAGTTTGGGGCCCCGTGAGCGCGGTGTCCATGGACAGCCAACCTGAGGTGAGAGAGCATCACAGGTAACCACTGAAACATGCACGCTTGACTGCTGTGACTGCTAGCATGCTGTAAACGTTATGCTTTAAGTACATCTTGACTGAACAGAGATAACCTGTTAAGCTGTAACACTTGCAAACATTAGTGTGCATCTTGTTTATCCTTTCTACTTTCCCGTGATCGTTGTACAACATTTTCCCAGTATTCCCTGTCCTACCATTCTATGGCTTCCTTTGCAATAACTGGTTTGCTTTTTCCATATGCTGAGACTGTAGGCAGTACTGAAGACCCAAAATCTCTCCGGTTTCTCCGTTCCCCCCCGTGTTATCCCCCCTGTATTCCTCCCTGCCATGTGCGGATCCCACCAGGTGGCACTCTGGTAAAAGGCTGAATTCCAGCGGGCGGTTAAAACAGCGACCAAGTGGCTGCATGAGCATAAATGCCAAATTTTTAGGGATCTTTAGATTTAGGAAAATAGAATGGGTTTATGGGAAGAGTATTGATGTCTAATGGAACCGAGTCTGCTGTAAATGATATTTAAGGGGATTTGCCTGTTGATACAACTCTGAAAAGTGCATTTAGTGCTAACTGACAGACATTTTTAAACTATCAGAAGCGTTAGAGCTCATGAAGAAACCCCAAGGTGACTACAGTATTTATGAATAAAACCTCGTTACTTGATGAAACATCTTGGGACACCACCTTATTTAGAAACTCACAGCAGTGCAAGCAATTATCTCCAGGCAGAGTTCTGTGAGCCTTTCACGCTCACAGACCCGAGGGAAGGGGTAACCGTGCGAGGATTAGTTCAAAGATTACCCCCAGCTGCTCTGTTTCCTTGCGCTGACACTGCAGCAGTTCCCCTTTTCAGTTCGGTAGCTAGCTCTGTGCTGCTCGGGGCTGAAAGGCAAACCCACTTGGTTTTAAATGCAAATCAGGTTTTAAATGCCATAATGTTAACGTGAGACATCTGAAATTTTAGAACATTGATATGCATTCACAATAGGAGGATAATTAATATCAGTGTTTATATAGTGTCTCTCATTGCACAAGATCCCCAAAGGACTTTGCAGATAATATCCTGCAGACGCTATTGTAGCCATAACACAAAACATCTGGTCCATGGCAGTTTAAAAATCCCATTTTAATTCCAGCCCTGCTCCCCCCTTCAGTCAATGGACTGTTTTGCCTTCCAGAGTTGAATTAAGCCCTTTGTTTTCTTTTGGTCCTTGAAAATAAAAAAGAAATGAATGGCGGTAGTTTTGTTCAGCGCCTCTTGCCGAGACCGAGTTGTAATTGCCTGTGCCCTGCCCCAATAGCGCAGCCCTGAACGCGGCTGGGCTTTCCAGATGACACACAACCTGATTAGAAATAGTGTTTCAGGGTACAGCGGGACATCTGGAATTCCAGATAATTCCACTACAACGCTTCATAGCCTTGACAGAGACCCGAGCTTCTGAGTAAACCTGAATATATTTGTCAGTAGAAAACAACCCCCAAGAGTGTTCACTCTATTCACAAAATCAGGCAAGTCCCCCAGGCCGATTGGGTTAACGAACTCAGAAAGCAGAGTTCTTCGGTACCCCTTGGCCACAAAGGGCACCACCAGCAAGAACAAGTCCTGGGAATAAGCTCTTGTGTGCACAGAAGGATCATGATTCCTTGAGCTGCTTTTAACCCGTAGGGGATGGGCTTTGAACTCTGGATCTTGTGCATTTCCCGCTGGCGTTCTCTCCTGGTTTGTGCCTCAGACAGAGCCCGAGCGGGGCCGGTGCTGGGAGTGCTGGGAGCACTGGTGCTGCTGGCACCTGCCTCCTGGGGCTCCCTGGAGCGCCACCGCAGCCGGGCTGAGGTGAGCAGGGCTCCGGCGCGGCTCGCCTGGCGGCAGCAGGGTGAGGAAGGGTTGGCAGAACCGGCCGGGCTGTCTCCTGTCGCCACCACTTTGCCCTCTGCGCAAGCTGGAGAGGACCCGCAGGACGCTCCGCTCCTGACTCGCCGGCTGTGTCGGCTGGGCTGGGAGATGGGACTTCATCGCTAAAAACTGCACACATGGGAGCGTGAAAAATGGAGATAGAAAGGTTGCTCTGGCAGGTTCGGTGGAGCTGTTCAAAACCAGAAATACCAGCTGGCTGGAGACCTGCTGATAAAGGTTTTCTTTCTTACGCTATGTCATCCCTCCAGACATCCAGCCAGGAGCATTTTTCAGCAGAAGGATGAGTGGATAAATGCTTACGCTTTCCTGCCTTCGTCCTGATCAGTCTGGTGGGGTAAATCCAGGGAAGAGGAGCTCTGCATTCGGGCTGACTGTTCCATGATGCAGAACCCGGGATGCAGAAACAGCGATGTTGATATAAATTGTTTTCTCCCCATCACTACGAGATGCTCAAAGCTGAGGCACTTTGTTTAACAACACTTCGGCACTTTCTTGAGAGGTGCAAGGCAAGCCTTCCTACTGCTGCAGTCAAAGGATGCAAACAGCTTTTGGGGATAATACAAAGGCAGAAGAAGACAAAATTGGATCAGAGGCACAAAAATCTCTGAAGTCTTTGAGGAAAATTTCCCTATAACTCTGTGCCATAAACCACTCGGTATATGAAAGGAGATGAAGGATTAGGGGGAAAGAATTGTCTAGGAAGGAATGAGAGCAGGAAGAAAGGGAGCTTGACAGTGAAGAGCAAGACAGAATGTGAGTTATGTAAGCAAAACAGGTAGAAAATGAAAATAACGTACAGAAGAATTGGCTGGCAAACTTTGTATTAGAGGAGCAAAGCATTTTTGTTTAAATCTACTGGTGATTCACGGAAGTGGAAGTTAAAATGCACACTACATCCCTCTGTCTTTCCTGCCTGGTTCGCGACTATGAAGTACAACGTACAGCTCCAGCGGCACCTGACTGCTTTAACCGAGACTCTGTCCCTGGAAACCAGCGTGACCCCTCTGCCTTCCGAAGCCGTTTCCAGGACAGCTAACAGGGGCAGACAGTGTATGGCTCCCAACGATGCCATCTGTATCATCCTCCAGAATTTTTCAGATTGCTGTTAATACCTCAAGCAGTGATGCTATATCCCTACAGACAGTAAACTGAATGAATTTTGCTTTTCTGGACGTTTTCCTTCACCGATGCCTTTTTAAACTGCTAGAGGCCATTCAGAGAATTTGCTGAGGGCAAGCGCTGCTTCAATTGCATCGCCTTTGCCACCAATGATTTTAAGGCAATATAAAAGCCATCTTCCTTGTGTCCTTTTACATCTTGCAGGCCGTGAATCTCCCCAGCACTGATTTGGAGAGCAGCATATTCCTTCTCTTCATGTTGTCAATGATGAGACGCCTCATTCTGCTTCGGGGGATTTTGGTAGGTGACTCTCGAGGGAGGGATTTCCACTCTCGTTCCTGCAAACCACCCCAGCAACAGCCGGAGAACATCAGTTTTAAGTCAGAGGCAGGATCACTGCAATGGCAAAATATTAACTTATCCAAACTGCTAAAGGATTAAACTTCCCTTAATTCTTCTAAAATCTTAGTGGCTCCTAAATGACTGCTATGAAATTATCCTTAAAATTATTCCTAATTTTACATAAAGAACACTTTTCTTGGCAGAGCCATTCAAATCATGTTGCACATCAGAGGTTGAGTTTAATTCTTTGTGAATTTCTGTGGCATTTCATGAAGGGGAGAAAATCTAAGCACGACATTCTTTCTGGGAATAAATTAGTCAGCCCCAGTAGCTTCAAATGGTTTAAAATGTCTTCCTATCAAATATGCGTCCAGATTTAGATGAAACATGTATTGAAGGAAAACCTTCCAGGAGGCTTTTACGTGAAGATCGGGGATTGCAGTGGACACTTGGATTGCAGCAGTGATGTACAGGAACATACATAGCTGCAAAGAGATACTTAAAGGCGTGGGAGAAATCCCACTGCTATTGCAGTGAAGGGCAAAATTCCTTTCTCCACTTATTTCATTGGGAGCAGCATTTCACCTTGAAGCCGTGGTTCGTGTGTGAAACCCCCCCGTGTATCCCCCATGGCGATGAGCAGTGGAAGCCCTGGCTGCAGGGAGGAGCTGTGCCGCAGCCCGCGGCCACGTCCCTGCGGGTGACAGGGCTCCGGGCTTCAACAGCCACAGGGCACAGCTCCGGGAGAGAGCGGGACCAGGGAACCTCATCCCAAAGATCCTGTTAGGTCAAAAATACAAACTGTGCTTTCAGATTCAAGGGACAGAAAATAATGAGATATGTTTGGGTTTGCTCTGTAATTTGAAATCTTTTTTTTTTTTAAATCTTACACTTGTCAGTTCCCTACCAACCTCATATGAACAGGCTGTTCAGATAAGCACGTCATGCCCTGAGTAAGGAATTTCCTGCAAGGAACATGGCAGAGAAACATCTTGGAAAAGCTTACAGAAAGCGGCCATGTCATAGTGTCACACTGCTTCTAATGAAAACCCGGCTGTAGTGTTTTAAGTCTTTGGGTGTGTTCTGAAATCTTCTGCCATGGGACCTGTGAATGGACCTGATTTACAGGTACGTGCTTCAGCAAGTTACTTGTACCAGAGCACGCTTTCGGAGGATAGTTGTAAGGCTTTCAAAGGAGGCTAAAGGCTTCAGTCACGTAAATCCTGTTGAAATTCAGTAGCTGTTGGGTCCTTCTGTGTTTGAATTCAAACACAGTTTGAACTTGCCTTTACGCTTTATCTCCTTTTCTATTTAAAAAGTACCTGCTGCATTTGACCTTGTGGAGCATAAACCCTCTTGGGTCGATGTGAATTTGTGACACATCCATTACTGCCCTCTGAATTTGGTGGTGTTTACCGGACTCCGGTAGGTTTCCATCCAGCAATATTTTAATCTCTTCCTCCAAAGCAACTTTTTCATACCCCAGGGGCACCTTTTATTTGGGGCTTTTACGTTATCGGGACTACGTGATGCTTCTAGGAGCTCTGGATTGTCAGCACATTGTGAATTTTCTCATGAGCATGGCACTGATACACAGCTGTACTTTGCTTTAAACCCCCCTGTCCCCGAGGTGCTGTCTGACTGCCTGTCAGATATTCGCAGCTGGATGAGCAGCAATTTTCTGTAGCTGAGAATGGTGAAGATGAGGGAGAGTGTTCTTCGGCTCCATGGAAGCAATTAGCTCCCACAGCTCTCAGTGCTGGGGGAGGATTTTAGCAACTTGACCCTTTGATGTTTGGATCCAGAAATGATTCAGGTTTATTCTGTCACCCAGACGAAATTTAGCTTATCCAGTGCTTTCATCTGGAAGGAGCTGCTGCTGCAGAGGAGGGAGAGATGTCACACTGATCCTGCACCCTGATAATTCACGGCGGGTGGAATGTCCTGGCCGACAGCGTGAGGAACTGGCTGCTGTGGAAAAACAACTCAATCCAGAAATACGCCGGGCTCAGCCAGCCGTCGCCCGCTTGCTCTCAGATTACAAAACTCTTAGTTTCTGCATCAAAAGCAGGACTGAAAATAGCTTTTTATCTTTATTCCACCAAAGAGCAGAGCTTCATTCTGGGATCGGGTGGCCTAGTGTGACTGAAGTAACAAGTTAATTTTAATAGTAAGATATATAGGAGTTCTTTAAGTTCTTGATATATCATTGCCAAAATGAAGTAGCTGCATCGATGAGTATGTTACAAGGCCTGGCCCAGAGCCTTCCAGCATCAGTAAGAAGATTTCCATTGATTTCCTTTGGCTTTGGAAAAGGCACCTACAGAAACAAGCCATAAAGTAAAGTGGATGTAATGTGATTTATACCTGAATGACTTACTATCTACAGTGGAGAAATCCAACAAAGTATCAGCAGCGTGCAGTCCATAAAAGCATATGACAGCTTTTTAACGTCATAGCAGGCACAGACAGGAGGGGACACCTGAAGCTGCATGGAAGACACTGAAAGTTTGGGTCCTTTCCTGCCTGGTTTCTATCTAAGACAAATTTGCACAGCTGATTTGTTCACACAAAACAGGCAAAGGGTGAGGGAAATACTCCAAACTAACCAACAGGAATACCAGGTTGCAGTAATGAACTGTCAGGGTGAAATATATAAAAATGATTTTTTTTTTTTAACTGCTAGGTCTTGCCATCTTACCAATTCCGAAGGTGAGTACTCATGCAGGTTTTTCTCAACTGTTTGATTAACTTTTGAGATAAAGTTTACTCTTGAGCAGAGAGTCGGTGACAAGGCAGTGTAACCTGAGGAGCACCGGTAAGTTGTCCTGAGCGCGAGTGCAAGTGGCAGGGAGCTGTGACAAGCCCTGTCCCCTAAGCTCTTTGGTCTTCCCTTCCAGGTCTTCTGGACAAAGGACAACATCGCTGGCCAGGAACCACCGCTGCTTCCTCGTCAGCGTCCAGGCGGTGGCTGAGGAGCAGTGAGGGATAACGTCTGGTTTTGCAGGCTTCTCCCCCCAGCCCGGCTGTGAGGATGCTGCTGCGTGGAACTGCCGGGCGGCTGATGCTCCGCACAGCGCTGCTGCTGCAAAGGCGGTGTCGGCCGCCTCTAACGGCTCTGCCACGAACTTCAGCAGCAGGATGAAAAGGAAAGTAGCCTAGCAATAAAATTAAGATAACTAAACTGAAAAGGAGTAAGTAACCATATTATAAAATGGTTATTAAATAATTTACTTAGCCCCTTTGAGAAAGCGCTTTACTTCTGGGGATCTAAGCTTAAACAACATCAATCAAAGATGACCTTTTTAAAAAAATTTAAAATTATTAACTTAATTTCTGTAGTGCTGCTTGTTGATAATAGGCAATTTGTGAGTTTGTTCTCAATAAGGCTCAGAATTTTTTTAACAGTTAATAAATGGTTCGGTGCTCACGGAAGCAGACCACTTTATGGAAACATTAACATGTTCTCACCGGGGGGGGGAATAGGTGTGTAGAGACATGGTTCGTGATTGCTCTTTTCAAACTGCTCTGTCTTTCTTTTATGCAGCCAACAAAAATATCAGAAACCTTCTGAGCAAAATGTTCAGTCACCTAGTTGAATAAAACACGGAAAAAGTGTTTCATTGTGAAGCACAAATGAATATACTAGTGGAGGGTGTAGATAATTCTAATAATATTGCGAGACTGCTATTTTCTTCCCTCCTGAAGAACTTATCTCCTCCTCTAGCAGAGCGGATTGAAAAAGAAAAAAGTGTATACTGGTTGTTTTGGAGAACAACAGCTGCATAGCATTGGGGGAGTAAGAATTTCAAACCACCGGTTTGGGAAAATAATTTTGCATTTGGCTATATGGGGTTATTTTTCTCCCCTTTAAAATACTGTTCCTAGGGGAAAAGTTTACCTCTACCGTTACCCTGTTGAGGTGTTATATTTTATCTGTGTTTAAGGTATAAGATTTCAAATACAGACTTTGGGATGTGGGCGTTAATTTATTAGGGTTTTATAAACTTTAATGATTGTACTGTGAAGACAAGAACTATTTACCAGCTATAAATTTTCAGTTAGGTTCAGAGGTAGGGTACAGCCTCATGCCTTTTCCCTGAGGCTGATAGTGCTGGGCTTACGGATTTTGGTTCATTAAGACACCGGCACATTAATATTTTATACAGTATGGGTCTACTCTCTGTGAGTCATTAAAGTCCGCACATAACACACCAGATGAGCCGGATTATTGAAGTATGTTTGGTACTCAGTAATACCGTAGGACCTTTTGAAATGGCGATATTCAGGTGTTTGCATTTTAAACAAAGTTTCAGGGAGAGTCTGCACTATCCCTATCCCTTCCAGACCATATCGGGGGCCCCTTCATTGGTGGGAAAAGTTAGTTACTCCATGATTTAGGCTCTTTGCTTTAGCGATCCCGTCCCTCCACCGGCCACAGCAGAGAAGCTGTGATTTGGAGTTACTACATCAAACGTCCTTGTCCTAGCAGAAAGGGGCAGTGGAGGGTGCCAGAGCAGCCTACATCAAACCTGCTCTGGAATTCACTTCCCAAAGTGGCCCAAGAAAGCGCAGCTCTGACCCCCTGCGAGTCATGCTGCCGGCCCCAGCTGTCCTCCCAGGCTTTCTCTGCGGCAGCGAGACCACGGGAAAGGAAAAAATAGAATATCGGGAGTCGCGTTAGTTGGGGATTTTTTAACACTGATGTAGTCTACTTCCTACATGCTCCTGCAAGTTTGCATAGATACTTTTTATGTAAAAAAATACTAAAATAAGTCATTCTGTGTCTGTATACACTGCATTTATTCGGCTTTTGGAAGAAGAAAAGCTAATGAGATAAAACACAATGAAGAGGTTTGTCTGGTGAGATTGTGTTAGATGGTACTTGACTGCTATCACCTCTCCCCTTGCAAATGCCATTACAGCAGGTACATCTGCAGTGGAGAAAACCTTACGCTGCTATCCTGCCTCACTAACCTCCTTCCATCACAAACGTTCTGCCGCCTTCCAGCATACTGGTTCTCCTTTGCCTCTTACAAGTTTAATTAAAGATTAAGATCATAAAGACATCTCCAAATCGAAGAGATCCAAGTGTGATTCACACAACTGCCAGGACTCCTGTGTACGATTGTGTCTCCTTTACCAGTACAGGCTCCAACTCTGCAAAGTGCAGAGCACCTGAATATTAAGGAGGTGTTTGGCGACCGCAGGGATGGGCTGTAGCTTTGTTCGGAGACTGTCCATAGTCTGAAGCATTTATTCATGGAACAAGCATGAAAATGGTCCACATATTAAGTTTTAATATATCTTAATACATGTGGGCTGTGTTGTACAAATAATTCTGCAGGCGAGCGGCAGCCTTTGTAACCTTTCTGCTTAAACTGACAGTAAATGAGGTAATTGGCATGGGATGTATCGAGCTGCATGTTAATCTGACCACCAGTAGTTTCACCCAAAGACACATAAAGTAAGTGGAAAAGCTTTTACTGACCACAGGGAGGTTTGGACAAAGTATTTATTTGCAAAGATTGAATAATCCTGAGATACCCGTAACCTTTAGCTGTTTCTGACTTGAGCCACATTTCAACCAGAGATGCAGTGAGGGGAGAAGTTCTAAATTCCACCCCGTCCCCTAAGCCATGCTTTTCTTGACAAGTTGATAGCTTCAGCTCCTGTTTGGTGCAGTGTGATTATTGGTGTCACATCGCCGTTTAATTATAGATTTTCAGTTACATAACTCCCCTCTCTTGAAGGACTCCCTTTTTTTCTGTTACGGACTTTATGAGTCGAGACTCTCACCCTGATGGTTGGGAAGCACACATATGTCCAGGGGAAAAAAAAAAAGGTCTGAAAGCTTGTTCTGGAGAAATGAGTCTCCAAGAGACTCGAGCAGCATAACGGCCTTCATGCATCATGCATGCAGACATTGCACGCAGAAGCATGAAGCCATTATCCCTTTCCCAAAAGATTTCCTATTTGCTTCAACTACAACATTGAATTGTAAATTTAATTCTAAAAATCTAAGGTTCTTTTACCTTGATATTAAAAATCAAAACCAAAAAAAACCCCACTCCATTGCAATTACAGATGCAATACTGTAGAGGATCCTGCTAGAAAGAGCAAATTTGTCTAACTGACAGCCAGGAATCTGTTTTTGCTAATGATGTCCATGCAGCAAACCTGGTGATTTCATTGAGGGAATTTTCTTCCTCCCTTCTGAAAGGTGAAGAACATGACTGGTTCCTTTATCTACTGGATGTTTCCCTGCCTCCACCAAAAAAAAATAATAACTCTTGACTTTTAACTGTTTTTAACTGTGAAAAGGCATAACTATTTGGTAAAAGATGCATTCATAACTAGCGGGAGGAACTTCACACAGTTAATAACTTCAGAATAACTTCATTATTCTCCCGTGCCGTTCGTGGCCGTTCGTGGTTAACCCGTGCTGGGTTAACCTAAGCCAGCGCAGGCCGTGCTCTGGCAGCCCCGCGCCGCGCTCGCCGGCCCCCAGCCGCTGGGACAGCACCTGAAAAATGAGGCTACATCCCCTCGCACTGCTGCCATTATCTGCAGCCGCGGAGCCTGCATGTCCCGATTCGCAGCCCAATGAATCATCAGGCGATGCTGTCTGTGCCGCTTGTGTCATTTTCTGTTTTATTAATGGCCGATGCCTTTCATTGAGATATTCCACATATAAATAACCAGACTGCAAGAACCAAACCAACGTAAGATGTCGCAATTCGTTATGCACCAAGTGAGTTTCTAGCTTATCTGAAACCAATGAAAAACCTCCCTTCCTGTTGAAGGCACCTAATCTGGAATTTTGTCCGAGATAATACAGCCCAGAACACTTTCTGCAGTACTGACCACTATATCCCGTCAAATACTGAGGGCTATTATGTGTTCTGTAGTAGCATGACCAAATAAATCTGGACAGAACAGCTCTGGTTCTCTCTCCATCTCTGCACAAAGAATTCTCTCCCGATAAAAACTCCAAATGCATCTGGTTCCTAGATTTGCACAATGCCTTCTGTTACCCCATATGGCTACACACTGTTAGCAATAACAATTGCTCTACTGGCAGACAAGATTTCAAAAGGTATACACAAGAAAAGGCATCCTACCTTTTCCAATGCTTTGGGAAATTATAGAAAACAAAACAAAACAAAAATTTAGGAAGTCCCAGGACACAAACCCCCATTCCTCTACCACAGAAACAAAATCCATACACCTGAGTTTAGGAAGCACTGCTAGAAATTCTAAACAAACCACCTATTTTTAATATCTTTGTCCTTTATATCATAACCTAGCAGGAACAGTGAACTGCCATATCCAAATTCTCCCATCATTTGTACTACTCAACACAATTCATGTCTCTTTATGGAATGCCTGGACGGTCTATAGCTCTCAGTAACAATGGCTTATTTGTTTCATTCTTGCATGGCAAAGATATGAAAAAATAAACCTCATATTTCATCACAACCATTCAGAAGACCCTTGTACTAAGGGCATTTTAATTCTCTTGATCAGTAGGTTGTGTGTTTAGAAAACAATAGGAATTTTCTCCTCTTAATGGTGCAGATGGCGTGTTTTTCTTATAAGGCTTGAGTGTGAAAGAAAAATAAACTGTAATTATTAAATTATTTTTAATTTTAATTATCTCAATAAATTATCCAGTTACTTCTTTCACAATTTCTGCTCTTTGTAATTCAGAACCAGATGGGAAATAACCAGTTTACATTAAATTCAGTGCTCATTACAGCTGGTGGCAGATACTTTGCAAGGGCAGAATCAGTTTTGGGTGGAAACGGGCTTTTTGCATGCAGATCTGTTACTTCCACAAAACTCTGGAGCCTAGTAAGCAGACAGGTCCTCAGCACAACCAGAGCGTGTTGGCAGTGCATTTTGACAAGTTCACAGGTATCAGATTGTGAAATACGATGAAATTACTTTATTTGCTGCAACTTGGGAATTATTTATTTATTTGTTGCTTTGCAGCTGTACTGCTTGTGAGAGTCGCCCATGCTTTTCCAAAGGGAGGCAAACAGCTATTTGAAATAATGATTGGAACCAGTAACAGGAATACCCTTTCTCCAGAACATATTCTTCACTTGAGTCAGTAGGTGATAAAAGATGTAACACTTCACCTGCAGGTCACTGTGTTCAGTCTGATCTATGTCAGTAATGACCAAGCGCTATCACCCATCTTCTCCTGGGCAGCCTATGCAAAATAACGAATAGGTGGGGTCTGGGGAGTCCCTGGAAGACGTCTCCTACACTAGAGCAATTGCCACAAATTAACTCACTGGCAGTCTAGGAACGGCAGGGAAAAACGGACTGGCACAGAAACTGACATGCCTCGTCAGCGTCGTGATTCAGTTCCTTTGTGAAAGACCTGAGTCATGCTTAGAGTACTGCCTGCAAGGATCATATTATGCACGAATTAAAAAGCAAATGCTTCTTCCCCAGCAAAATATGATCCTTCTACTCTTCTACAAATATTTTCATGACTTTCCTACTAGTTAAGAATCTTTAGATTTCTCAGTGCCATAACAACTTTTGGCTTCACAACAGTAAAGAGAAGAAAGATCCATTATCTAGATGAGCTGCTAAACTATTGAATCATCTTCGGCTTTCTGAATCCTATGATGACTAACGTGTCGAGGTGTTTGTACTGTGTTCGATATATGTCGCAGTTTGATTACCATTCCACATATATGTCATGTAGCACACACTGCCATATCCAATATGAACAGAAGAAATCCTGAAGAAAAGACAATCTTTCTGGAGAACTTCCTACAAGTTGGTAAGGGCCACTTGATCACTTGTTACGTGCCGTACTGTAGCTCTTCTCAAGCCTGTTTCACGCTTTTGTCCTTTTGCAGATGTTTGCACCAGGCAGGTGCCTAATGATTTCAGTGGTAACAGAAGTGATGATACCGAAATGCCCCTCCCTATCACTTTGGAACCCAGAGCTGATTGTCTGGGGTGATTTTTTTTTATCAAAAACGTGCCTGTGCAGTTGCTACTCAGTGAAAAATTTCAAATCTGTCAGATTCTTTTTAATTCTTCTCCTCCTCTGAATCCCTAATGTATTGAGAGCGGCGTGTTTCAGAGACACTTCCCTCCTTTACTTACATACTGAATATGAAACTTGATTAATTCAAGAGTCAGTCTTTGCATTCAGCCAAAATTCAGTCCCTGTATTTATCAATTTAAATTTTACTTTAATTAGCATAAAGTGTGACATGTGAGCCCTACAGGGGATGGGAAATGGAATGTTGTCTTTAAACAGAAGCTTTTTGAACTCTAAATTCCCCATACGGTTTCTTTCACTTGTGGAAAACCCAGGCTCAGCTCCCAAAGAACAATTTGAGAACATTTGCTCTGGTTTACTAAGTCCATTAATTTCTTTTTCATTCTCTAACATTCAAACAAATATGCATGAAATACAACGTCGATATACAAATCCAGAAAAACCTGACTTAATTTGTCTCTGCAATGTGTGTTGACACCAAATGGCATATTTACTTTTAGATGTTACTCTGTTCTTTTCATATACCCACACAGAGATTCTTCTCAAATACCGTCCCACAACGTACCCGCTTCTTGCCCAACACCGGGTCACTAGCCATGATTACCTCAGTTTGGAGACTTTCTTGTACCAGCACAGTGGCTCGCTTGCACGCTGCAGTTTCATTTTTGCTGGTTTATTGGCACAGCCTACAAAACTATTTTATAATACATATATATTAAGATTTGTATTTACCTGAGGCTTAATGAGCCTCCTTGATTTCACAATAACAAATCATCCCATGCAGAGAGGCATGGGGTAGAAAGAAACTTCCCATCCTGCTAGGGAGGTGCTGGCAGATTTTGGAGATTTCAGGTCTAACTTCCCAGGTTATGGTTTCATTCATTTATCTTCTCTTGCTCACTTTTGATATTTCACTTAAAATGGTAATGTTTAAGCTTCAAGCCTTCACTTGAAACAGCCACCTAAGAAGAACTGGTGGTCTAAAACCCAGAGCCTTAAGTTGTCCTGTGTGGTCATAAACTACTACTGCTGCACTGTGAGGAAAATGCTTCATGCTATGGCTACTATCACATTAGAAGAATAAAAAGAAAATAATAATGTGATCATTTACTGTATTCCTGAGTAATTTAGCTTCAAATTGTTCTGTGCAGAGCAAAAGCAATGGAATTAAGCATTATCCATTAGTAAATCAGAT
The DNA here is from genome assembly GCA_013400135.1 of Rhinoptilus africanus. Classification (NCBI taxonomy): domain Eukaryota; kingdom Metazoa; phylum Chordata; class Aves; order Charadriiformes; family Glareolidae; genus Rhinoptilus; species Rhinoptilus africanus. Next base: position 812,092 of record VXBO01012131.1, on the reverse strand, counting down.
TTCTTGCAGCATTTTTTTTTAAAAAAAAATCAGTACTTGCAATGAGAATGGCTTATTTCAAATTTTATTTTAAACCAGTGGCTCACAACACGGGCTACAGTTTACTCTGAACAGTTTCAGCTGCCTGGTCTCCAAATGCTCCTCAGCTGCAAGGGACAGGGATGGCCAGCACCTGTCTTTTCTCCAGCCAGCTCCAGGTTTTCAAGTATAATCACGAGCAGTGATTTTACAGAATCTACCCTGTAAAAAAATCAGGGTTTTTACTCATCTGCCAACGCCTGATGGTTCTAAAGAATCAAAAGTACTTTTGTGAAGTGTTTGAAGGTAAAACTGGATTGTGTAACAGTATAAAGGCCTATGTTTCAGAAAGAGAAAAGCAAGCTGTGTCTCAGAAAAATTAACTGAAACATGAGCTATTGTACGATGCAGCAAAATTTGCCTGTTATTGTGCAGATCATTTTGCTGAAAATTTTAAATACATTTCAGACACTCGCCAGGGCCACCTGCGCCTGTCTGAGCTGCTGTGTTTAACATTCATCACTGTGCCAAGGTGGGCTGTTATATTTGGTATTTTAAGTGATGGAGTTCCAGGTGACGTCTGCTACCCCGGCAAACCAGCCACAGCCTGGGCAAGGCCTCAACAAGGAATTAATTTTGTGCCTTGTGTTTACCCCCCGCAGCTACTCCTGAGGCAGACACACGCCCATCTCTGCATGTGGCATTGCCTTCAATGCCATNCAGGGGGGGCTCACCCAGCGGAGCAGAGGGGCAGGATCCCTTCCCTGGCCAGGCCGTGTTGGATGCAGCCCAGGGCGGGCAGCGCACAGCTGCGCTCCCATTGCCCGGTGACATTGTCTCCAGCTGTGCCCACCAGACCCCAGTTGGGGTTTCCCCGCCGCTGCTCCTCCAAAGGCAGTTGCTGGCGGCGATCGCCTCAGGCGGGGCCTCCCGCTCTCTCGGGGCACTGAGGGGCCCTGCACCGGGACGGGTCGGGCCCGCCTCAGCCGTACCGCGGGCCTCGGCCTCCCCACGGCCTGCAGCAGGCGGCCCCCTCCTCCCGCAGGCGACGGGGCCCGGCTCGGCCCGGTCTGAGCGCGGACCAGGCCCGATGACGGAGCCCAGCCGAGCCGAACCGCTGCGTGCGGCGGCGGCGCGGCCCCGGCCCCTTGGGCTCTCCTCCCCGGGGCACCGCCTCCCTCCCCCCCGGGCGGGGCGGGGCTCGGCTCCCGACTCACCGGGGCCAGGGCAGGGCAACGGCGGCAGCTTCGCAGCCGAAGTGTTACAAGTCGTTTTTCCACTCGGGTTTTCCCGTCTCCCGGGCTGAGGAGCTGCGGTGACGGCCTCCTGCAGGTGGGTCTCGCTTGCCCCCCGCGGGGCTGTGCCGGTGGAGGGGGTGAAGCCCGGCGGGTGATGGAGCAGCCGCTGCCCGGCGCAGGGGGCAGGTCGCGCCCTGTCCCAGTAAGAAACTGCCTCCGTTGTACTGTGCCCGTTTCCCCATCCCTTGAAATGCAGATTATTATTTTAGGCTAATAGAAGAACAAAGTAAATATAAGGTATATTTTTCTTTGTAAAGCTCCCTGTGCAAATACCTCTATTGTTTGCCCCCTATAGAAATATGAAGAGGTTTTGCCTGCAAGGAGTAAACGGTGTGGGTCTCATCTGCGTGACCTCGCGTGGGTTTTTCAGGGAGCCTGCATGGAAGGGCAGAGCCATCCCTCCGTGGTGCCGGTGGCCGGGCAGCCCTGCAGCCACCATGCCCATGTGCCTGTCCCCAGCCGGCCATGTCCTCCCTGCAGGGCTCAGCTGGTGGCTTTGAAGGTCCTGCACCTTGTGGTCTCGTGGATCCTCCTCCAGATCCCTCTCCCACTGCCCTGGGTCCTGACATGCTTCCCTGAAAGCTCGCTGGTACTGGCAAAATCCCGCGTGAGGTTGTTGGTGTTTTCCTTCCTTCTTTCTTTTGGAGGGGGAAGCATCTGATCAGAGTTTTGAAAGGCGGGAGGTATTTCAGAGAGAGAGACTGACTGTGGAATCACCAGGCGCGTTTTGCTGATTTGTTAGCCCCGAGTCCCGCTACTTCACAGTCCTGCTGCCCGCTTCTTGCTGGCAGATCTACGTGACTGACTTACACTTCTGTGGGGTGAAATTGATCTCCTCAACAAAAAGCCTGTTAAACAGACACAGTTCATAGAAAAAATGCAGTTCAAAGAGGTCGGTGAGTGATGCTTCATGGTACTTCCATAGCCTTTCTGCTCTCTCCTGGCCTTCAGGTATCTGTTCAAGTATTTCTGGGATGCTCTTTGAAATACTTTTTTCTTTTTTTCTCACCAGGAAAGTATCAATGCGGTAAGAGAATGATACGTGCATGGAGACTGATAGCTTTGGGTCACTGTACTTCTCTATTCAAAAGATATTCCTCCTGTGGAAGGCCTAAATTAGAAGCAAAATGTAGATTTCCAGGGCTGATAGTTAAGCCAGTGGTGGCAAAGTCTGGTTCATCTCTCTGTAGTATGTTTGGTCCTGTATATCCTGACAATCTTTATTCACTCTGTATTTATTATCTAAGATACAGTGAAATGAGAACCTGAGAGATCTAAAAGATGTCAGTTTGAAGATAAGTAATTTCACCATAGTCTTTTGCGAATCTCCTGGTAACCGTTACTTGCTTTTCACAGCAATACCCAGTAGAGTTCCACAGGAAGCGTCTCAATTTTTTGTCAGCTCCTGAGGCTTTGCATTTCGCCTGACTGAGGGAATTTTGACGATCGTTTCTGTCTCGTTAGTGTAACTGGCAGGCCTAGGTCTGTGACTCTGCAAATGCACAGTGTGATGCAGGATGCCGTGATACCATCTTTTCTCAGATTTCCAGGTGACACATTGAAGCTACAACAGATTCTGAATTTTTTGTAGTGCACTTTCACTTTTCTCACCCCAATTCCAGGTTATAAGATTAAGTTTGCAATGAGTCTCTGTTATTCAGTAAGGAAAGAAACAGAGCTAAAATCTGCTTATGTTCATCTGGTGAGTTTGGCCTAAGAAGTGTGCACTCAATGAAGGCTGCATCTGTGGTTTTCCAGGTGGGAGTAACTGTCTCTGCAAAATTCTTATCACTGCCAAGCTTTAGCATTGGCAGACATTGAAGAGTATTTTTCAGAGATGTAAATTTCATCCTACATGCACACCTTTTCCAAACAACTGCATCATGCAGAGTAATAAACTCGTATCAGCAAAAGCCAAAACAGAGCTTCATATTTTTTGTTCCAACTTAAAATGTGTGTCTTCCCTTTTCTGCAGTGCTTAACTGTAGGGCTTCCATTGAGGATTATTTGAGCTGCATGTGAAGCTGGGGGCAACTTGGGTTTTTTTGTAACATGCATTTCAGAGAAACACCTTAAATTCTGTGTGAGGGAATCAGTGACTTGGAAGTATAATCTGTGCTTTCACCTAGAAAGTTAGAGGACCAAGACAAGCTACGGTGTGATTTGAATGAAGGCTTTAGCAAGCAGCAATCCTGCCGCTATGTTCGCCTATAGATGAGCTTCAAAAAAAGATGAAGAAGTAGGAGAAAGTCATAGATATCAGACTTCTTATTCCCAGTGCTTGAAAGGCCTCAGGCAGAAGTAATTGGAAAATACTTAAGATCTTACTGTTATAAGATAGCCACTTTTTTTTTTTTTTAAATTATAGTGCAATAATCTTCTTTGCTGATGTAAAGAAGTTTGGTGAGTTTAAAGAACACTAATAAAAAGTAGTTAGGAATGGCTCTGTTTTCAGTGGAAATAATTACATTCCTCTTGCTTGAAACATAGCTAATATCACAGCATGCTGCTGCAGTAGTCTTGCCTCTTGGAAAAACAATGGAACAGTCTCCATCAAGAGCGCAGAGCTTCCACATTAACAGTCGAGGCACCGTTATCAGTGGTGAGTTTGGGGAAATTGTGACAAATCCTAGATATTCGCTACAGGGGAAAAAAGGTGTGTAACAGTGTGGCTGGGCAAGGGAGGAAGGGGTTACGGTACAGCGCTGCACTGATGGGAACAAGCTGAAACTCTGTAAGGCTGAATTTACTTAAAGAACAAAAGAAGGTGGGCACCATTCCCAATTCTGCCATGACTGAGGAACAATGGTACATTGCAGGTGGTAAATGGTATTTAACTCATCTCTCTTCTTTCATATTGGGGTCTTCCGAACTGTCAGCAGGAGTTACTTTGGATGTAGTGCTCCGAATGGGCTTGCGCATCCCAGCGGTGTCGTTACAGAGAGGAGGAGCCCTTGGTTTGGTGTGCTCCCGCGGGGCCCTCCTGCCTTCTTTCAGCGTGTTCTCTGCGGTGACTGCCGTGGTGGGGGCTGCTCTGATGGGGTTTGGGGTGGGCTGCCCGTGCCCGCAGAGCCCTCGGCACCTCCCACAGCTGCAGGGGGACGTGCTGCGCTGCCTGGAGCAGGACTGCGCCCACAGCCCCTGCGGTGCTCTCCGGAGCATTGGAAGCAGTGTTGCCCGTGTGATCTCCTGAGCTCATTTTCAGCTTTGCCCTTCTGTGTTTCCACAATGCCACTTGCATATTTTACCGTGTTTCCTTACAAGGGTCTTAAATAATTCCTTACACTTAAATTTCTATGGCATTTTTGCTGAGGTGTTGAGAGTTATTCTTTCTTCATGTATCATGGTGTGTAGTTGGTGTCATGAGATTTTTCACGGAAGGAGACAGGTAAAAATTTGTATTTAGTTTTTGGCATGTTCTTCTTTGATCTCAAACTTCCAAGAGATTCAAAGGAAGGAAGGGGGCTGATTATATACCAGGAGTGCGTATGCTGAGAGCACAGAAACTTCATGATTTGCACGCTGTTTCACAGGAAAGGGAGAGCAAAATCTGCATCACCCTGTGTCAAAGACAGTGATGTAACTGTAAAACTTCAGAGACTTTGTGGTGCTCCTCACAAATATCTTCTGTTCTGATGAAGATTCTTACAGTACTTGAAGCAAATTAGTATCTAATTGCACAAATGATGAGAATGTTTACACTTAGTTTCTAAATACCTGTATCAAATGGCTTGGCAAATAACATACATTTCTGAATACTTGCAGGAGTAGCATGTTAATGCCAAAGCATATATTGCTTCATTTTCCAAAGTTCTGTCCTTAATCTGTTCACTGCATTTCATTACCACCTCTAGGTCATTAGTGAAGTAACACCCAAGGGGGAAGAGAGAAATCAAATGACAATGTAGGTGATGTCTGACATTAGCCAAATGTCAGGCTTTCTGATGGAAGCATCAAAATTAATCTGAAAATGTTATACCAGTTTTAGTCATTTTCCTAAGAGATTGGAAATACAAGAGGCAGGCTGATGACATTTTGATTATAGTCTCAAATTGCAGAGACCTTACAGAACATACCTTCTCCTCTCACATAATTAAAACCTGCTGTCACCTTGATCTTTATTATATTTTCCCATGTCCTGGCAGGCCTCTTGAGTTTTGCATGCTATTGATCCTTGTTGTTTGAGCAAATTTGACATGTCAGTATTGCTCAGATGAGCAAATGGCTCTTTCATTTCACATTTAAGGGTAAAGATGGGGGAAGAATACATGGTAGAAGCAGCACTGTAAGATGATCAAGTAACCAGTACCCAAATAGGCACAAGCAAGTGAATTCAAGTCGTGACTCATCAGAGCGCTTGAGCACATGTCTAGCTTTAAGCCCTCCGGTTAATCCTGGTGTGACTCCTGGGGGGGTCCCTGGGGCTGCTCTTAGAGTGAGATATGCTGTTTGTGAAGACAGCAGCCCCAGAGGTGCAGCCCCGGGTCACCTCCTGGTGCGTGCCAGGCTCTGCAGTGCCGAGCTCGGCTGGGCTGCTCCCTGTGTCAGCCCGCGGGCCCGAGAGCTGCCTCCGCCTGGCTGAGAGCCGCCTGGGGCCGGGAGCAAGTTGGGATCACAGATCCTTTCAAAAGCTCTCTCTGAGCGTTACAGGTATAGCCATGGGCTACTGTGACTGCTCAAGGGTGTCAGTAGGCTGCTGAATCCTGATCCAAGACCCATCTGAGCCTGAGAAGTTATTCTTGTTCTTCATACTTGAAATGAGAAAAGAACTTACCTACCCTATATAGTTATTATTTAAGCTACAGTAAGTAGCATCCAAAGAAGTCTATCAAATATATAAACCTCCTGATCTCAGGATTGGCAATGTCTTAGAGCAAAAAAGTAAAATTAATCCTTGCTACAGTGATCCTTGTGTGCTGCTGACTAAGTCCAGTTTATGGTTCGTTAGCCAGGGAAGGCAGAAGGAAAGCTGGCAGGTGCAAGCTACGGGGCACCATCGCAGCAACTTGTTGCTTGAGCCCTTCTTTGGAAAGACCGGCTGCTCCTTGTGCTGCGGACGTCCCTGCGTGGGTGCTTGGTCCGCAGTGGTGTCAGGTCTGCTGCCTGGCGTGTGCTCAGCCACAGCAGCACGCTGACCTCTGCGAACTGATGCGCAGCACTTCAGGAAAAGCTTGCCTTTCAACAGGGGCCTCATTTTAGAGCTGCTCCTACCACTTTATCTGGACACTAACCCAAGGAAATGAGTTGTGTGATGGACAGAGAGAGGAAGATTCTTCCCAATTTAAACCATTTTAAAGCGTATTTAGTTCTGCCATCTGTCGTAAACAGTAAAGTATCCTGCCTGAGTGTATTATAAAGTGGCATTTTTATGATGACAGAGAGTATAATGGGCTCTAATGTACTTGAAGGGTACTGTATACAGCTCTAGTGGTAAAATTGCGTAGTTCTACATGTGGTGCAGCAGAAGGGCTTGGAAACCCTGGGTTCAGCAGCCAGACAGGTGAGATGCTTTGCAGAACAACTCGGTGCAGATCTTTGAGGGAGGGATTCAAAGTCTAATTTGAGAAGGAGATTTTCTGGCCCCTGTTAGAGAATGCTTGCTGTATCTTTGGCTCTAGCAAGGTCAGAAGTTAGTCTGGCAGTCCAAAAAATGGGCAGTTGTGGAGGTAATGAGTTCCCTTTGTGTCACAAAATACCTGAGTGCATCTGCTTTTTCTGTACACGCTGCTCTTTGCGATATAATTTTGTAGTTTTTTCATGATCAACCTTTCTGAAATACACATATGAGGACTAAAAGGATTAACTTTAAGTTTTGGTTTAAATCTGAGAATCTGGAAGTTGCTGCTTACGTTACTGAAGATGTTTACACCATTTGTATGAAAACAGAAAATCAATTACGTCTGTTGCGTCTAGCTCCTGACACTGGAAATGCTGTACAGGTAGATGCTGCACAGCTGTGAGTGCCAGTAGGCTGTTTTAGTTCAACTGCTTTCAAGGAAGATCTTTTGCTCTTTCAAATGCGCTTTCTTACTTTATTTGCTGCACAAATACTTCCTCCTTTTGAATTCTTGAGACTTAATAAATGTTATTGAAGGCAGGGCAGGGTTGGGTCCTGCCACTGCATTGCGTTTGTGAAGTCTGACATCACCAGCTCTGGCAAGGGACATGCTTGAAAAAGAAATGTTTTATTCTGGATCCTTGGCTAAAACCCCAGTTAGTTCTACCAGTGCTAAGAACTGACAAAATACCGTGAGCCTGTGGATGGAAACTTGTATAAAATTATTGTGAAGGTTTGGGCTTTTGTTTGAAATCAGCAGTGAATATTTTTTCCCTCTTTCTTCCCTTCCTTTATAACTCCAATCATCTTGGTGAAAACAGCCTCCTTTGCAGGCAGTCGCAACCCCGTTCCCCACACCGTTCTGTCTGCGGTCACACCGCTGAAACTGCGTGGGGTGCGTTTTACCGCAAGGATCGCTCTTGTGAAAGGGGAGATGCCTCTTCCCCTCCCACCTCATGGAAGCTGCTGTGCGTGGGTGCTACATAGCTCATCCGATGTTCCTGGAAAGCACTGGATGTATTGGGAAGTGCTGTCTTACATGTGGGTGTTCTTATAGGAAGAGTGGACACCCAGGTCAGCGTTGTTTGTAGCCACGACACTCTGGGTTTCCAAGCACTCCGTCCCATCAGTGGGTAACAGAAGGGAATTCTGGCTCGTAGGGCTCAGTCTGTGCCAGCACTGAAGCGAGTGCTCGGCGTTACAGATGAATTGGATGTCTCTTTACTGCAGGACCAGTAAAGCTCCTCTGTTCCCAGGAGACCTGTCAAATTTCTACCAAGTCATCAGGATTCCCCTGCCCAGCTGTGGGCAGGTGTGCCCAGAAAAGGTGAATGGAAATGGGGATCGATGGGGTGAAGGACTGTGAGGATGATCATGGGAACACAGAGCCTTTTGTCTGTGAAAGAGCTAGAACTTCCGTGGAGCGTTCTGACTTTTGAGGGGCAGAACACCTCTTAATTAACTAGGGGCGCAGCATTCCTGGCACCACAGATAAGTGGTTTTCTACACAGCTCTAGTTAAAAGGATGGGTAGTGTGGCAAAATCAATTAAGATTGAGGGCAGTTGAAGTGACCGCAACAGGAGGGCAGCTGCCCAAGCAAGAACTGGAGTACGTGCTGAACCTGGCGGTGGGAACACGTCCTGGCATCTGCAGGTCCTTACTGCTTGTCATCTCTTGAGGTGAATGAAAGCTCTTGTTTGAACTGACATCATGAAGAATTTTGCAGCAGGTTTTTCTGTGCTTAAAATAAATCATAGAATCGGTGAGGTTGGAAGAGACCTTTAAGATCATGAAGGCCAACCATTAACCTACCCTGACAAAAAACCACTGGTGTGGCAATAAATCAAATGTGTGTAATGTAAGATTATTTTTAAAATAGTAGAGCTTTTGACCATTGGCTGCAATTATGATTTTTGGTAGTCAGTTCCGCTGCAGGGGGAAGCAAGGGAGACTGTCCCAAAATGTTTTTCTGGACTATCTTATCTTAAAGATTTGCACAGGATTTCCTGTCAATAGCTTTTATTTCCTGGTGTTTCTCCTGACAAATGCCTTTTGAAAAGTAAGTGGTCTTTAATTCATCTGTGCTCAAATTTGCATTCTCTTAATGCAAACCAGATGCACCGATATCACCAGTGATGATGAGTTAAGTTCAGTTCAGAGTTTTCTCAAGGATATTAAAATGTTATGGAAGACAAATGTCCAGACAGGAAAAATCCCACAACAGTCCTAAAGCAATCAGAAAAAAAAATGATGCGGATATTTAGACTTTACATTTTAATGACACTCTCTGGAAACCTGAAATCCATTTGCTTTTCCTCTTCTGGGCTTGCAAAAGAGAGAAGACAATGACTGTAAAGAGAAAATTTGGCATTAATGTTGGTGAAGGAGTGTTACGTTAAGTATTAAATTCCTTTGCAGATATCCTCTGCATATAGCGAATAAGTAGAAATAGGTTTAAGAAAGACTGCAGAATTAAACTTTATAAGATTACTTTTTTATGGAATATGCAGTAGCTGCCACATAGAATAAATGTATGTTTTTCATTATATTTTTATTACACATTTAAAGCACATTAAGGAGCAAACAACCATCAAAGAAAAAGGAACTTATTAGATTTAGCAAATAATCATATCAGTTTTATGTATGGTTATATTTCTTGAAAACAGGGAAAGATGCATGTCAGATGTCCTCTCAGGCTATTTAGCAAGCCATTTTTCTTGGGAAGAACAATATTAATGGTTGTTTTGCAGTGTTCATGCTGTATCGCGTGAATGTTTTGTCTGTTTTATTATAGTTTCCTATAAGTGTGCCATTACAGTTTAAGCAATCCAGTAGAACATCTGGAAGGATATATTGCTTTGATTTTTGTCTCTAAATGGGCATTAGTTTGTGTGTAAGCTTCTAAATTGTTTAAACATTTAGGCAAACATTTGAGGGTTTTTTAGATGGTGTTGAAGAGTCGTTTCACATTGTCCTCCAGAAATGAAATTTGTGCAGTTATGTGAGGAGTTCAGTGATTGTTGAACACTGTTTTGGAATATTTAGTGATCTAAGATTGGTTTTGCCGTTCAGTTTCTCTTTTGTGGGTAGTGTTATTTGTCATCTGTTCCCCATGAGTATTAAATCTGCCTCGGATTTTGGTCTCTCCCAGGCAAACCTCCGTTGATTTCTTTCCTCCCTGTCCCCCAGCTCTGACAAGGGCTGCCTCCCTCCCTCCCCAGGTCAATCAGCTCCTCAGTGTCAGGACATCACCCTCCGTGCTGGAGTTACTGGTGCTTTGGAACCTGCGCGTGGGGGTTTCCAGGCTACGGGAATTATCGTGTCAGAGGACTGGTCCTTGGCTCTCTCTTCTGAATTATTTTATGCCTTGAAAGTAAGGGGGGGTTATTTTTCTGTTCTCGAGACTTGTTGAAGCGTCTGTGCTGTCTACCACGTGTTCAAAAGTCCAGCACATCAGGCTGCCCACGCTTCAGAGAATGTATTGGTGAGGAATATTTTATTAGTGCCTGTATATATCTCAGTTTCTCTGTTCAACGTATCTTTTAAAAGGATGACATTTGCAATTGCTGGTCCAAGATGTTTGAAAATGTCATAAGCAAATTGCCTTTCAGTGCTCTTTATCCCAGTCTTACGGCTCTCGAGTAGGGCTGCAGACGCACGGGTTTTTCCAGCAGAGTCTGTGGCCCCCCAGCTGCCCCAGCCCCCTGGTTCACATATCCTCCAGCAGGGCAGAGGGCACTTTGGTCGTGTTCTGGATGAATAGGTGGCCTGCCAAGAAGTATGCCCGAGTCTGGGCTTACTTAATTACCACTTCTCAGAGGCTTTATGGGCTGGTTACAAGACCAGCATTATATTTCGGTGACTTTGTATTAGCGCTAGAAGGAATTTGGCATTGTCTAGCGACTCGGATAAATATCCCTTTGTTGGCCTAAGTAATACCATCGTTGTAAAGTTAACGTGGGCATGGAATGGACCTTTTAATGGAAGATGCTGAAGTGCTGAAAGCCAAAAGGGCAATACTTGTTTTCAGGCTGAATCACTACAGTAAATTTAGCAATGAGACTTGACATTCTCTGCCTAATAAGAGCAATTTTTATGCTTGAATTGTGACTCTCTTTATATAAAGGAAAAATAATGTTAAGCAGCAGTGTATAGCTTTAGCAGCTTCACCGTTTGTACAAATGTCAAAGTACTTACTCATTTAGTTGACAAATGTCACTTCAGAAGCAAATTATTTCTCTTAATGGCAACCTGATTTATATTTGTATAATAACGAATTTATTGAAAAAGTAGATTTATTTTACAGAATTGTTAATTTGAGATTCATTTCACTGAGTATTTTGGGATTCCTTATTTTCATACCACCTATTATTAGAGCAGCCTTCTTGAATTTCTTCACAGAAGCTCCTTAAGCAATGTATTAAACATTACATGATTATTAACTCCTACAACATATAGAAAAACTAATTAAGGTTATTCTGCAGTGGTGTTCTGGGGAGTCCTAGGCAAGGTGGAGCTCCGTTGCTCTAGGCAATGAGCACAGCTGAAAAGAGGGCACAGGAATCGCACTTTAAACCACAACGAGGAGCAGTTCCACTGTCAGTGGAAGGTGTAGGATGAGGTAGGATGATTGACTGCTGTTAGTTTTACTTATAGCTCTGGGCCGGGTACCTCTGTGAAAGCCAAATCAAGTTTTTATTAATTTGATGCAAAACACCCTGAATATCTGTCAATTAAATGATCTCAGGGCTAAACTATGCAGCTGGACAGATTTTTATGACCTTTGTGCAGTGTTTAATGTGGTATAAACTAAAAATGGTTCATGTTAAAGCATCTTCAGCACTTATTGCTTAAGTTTGTGAACCATTTTCAAAACATGAAGGATAGCCCCAAAAGCTATAAGAAAAACAGTAAAAATCTTGTAATTAATACATCGTGCCTTCCTAAAGCATAATTAGGGGGGTTGGGGTTTTGTATTTGCCTGTATTTTGGCCACTGTGCTGCTAAAAAAGCATCACTCCTTCCTTCCATGTGACCTTTGTGCTTTTTGGAAAAAAAATCTGCGCCGAGTTGCATTAAGCGGTTTCTAAAAGCGTGCAGAAAAATGGCTCGTGCTGTTGCAGGAGGACTTCTTTTATTGGGCTCAGTCAGCTGTGGGATTGCACAGCTTGAGTGTTTAAACAAAGATAAAGATACCGCGTTTCTTCTGATGTTCAAGAACATATGCTACAAGACCAAGAAACACCCGAGGAAGATTTAGGAAAATTACAGAAACAGACACACTATTGTTTGTATACTGAATTGTTAATTTGTTTACAGTTACATTGTTATGAAACTTAAAGGGATTCCTTGTTTATTTGAATGAAATGACCAAGAAAGATCAGTAATCATAAGGGAGGAAATTAATTTGCTAATTCAGAGATAAAAGTCTGCTTTGCTTGAGCGATAGGAAACACCATAGCGAACGCAGTAATATACATCTGGCTTGTAAAAACAATCATCCAAATGCTGCTTCTCCAGCAGAGTAAGTAATGTTCACTTGCTACGGTTGCATCCAGTTTCAGAATAAGGTTTTTATTTTGCTGAAGATTGAGCTGAATTCTTATCTGGACAGGTTAGCCTAGTTTGAGGCAGTGTTATTTCATAGAATTACAGACTGGTGAACAATTGGAAAAGTGTTTTTTCTAGATTCTCTCAGTGGTTCCACTTAGAACAGCCAAAAGTTTGTGTTTTATTTCCAAATAAGATATCATCCTCTGATAGATGCTGGTTATTTGAGCATAATTCCACTTTGAATAGCAGCTACTCCTTGGGAGGTCTTGGCCATCGAATCAAGGGAGAAAATGTGATCAACACTTCTATAAATAATAGTTAATGTTTATTTTCTGTCCCATTAGGATGGGATAGTGGGGTAGTACAGCTATGTGCCTTTATAGAAATGCTAAAAGATTTATTGAGTAATGGCTTAAAAATTTAATCTGTGCAGTCTGTTTCATGAAAAAAGCTTCCTCCCGCTGTTGGCATGGATTCTGTTCCCTTGCCGCTGCTCAGGGCTGATCTCCTGCTGTACATTCCATCGGACCAATGCTGGAGAGATGCGACTAAATGACCCCATGTCACATCTGTGCCACACATGGAGCAACTGGCTGCTTACAGCTGCTCCTCCAAACGGGGCTGAAGGTGTCATCAGGGAGGTTGGGGTAGTATTTAGTATCTAAATGCTGTTTCTTTTGTGGTTTTGTTTGCTGTTCCTGTCATTATTTTTCCATATTAAGCACCTCTATTTTTATGTATAATTTTCTTGAATAATTTAAATTAATTTTTAGACCATTATCATGCTCTTCATGTAGTTAGGGTACATGTGTAATCATGTCATTAGGACAGTTAATTGTACTGTTTAATGAGGTTATATCCATTTCCTTATTAAGCGTGATGAAAAACATGTGACACGCATGCGCAGAGGCAATTTTGAGGGACTAATTTCTCAGATGATGGCTTTCATACCATTGAAAAAAATGACAGAATTGCATTTGAACTGTACTGCAAGGGGCTCCCAAGCTGGCTTTGGTCAAAAATCTAAACTGAGTTTTGAAAGATAAAAGGAAGAGAACTCTTTGGTTTCAAAATTTTGCATTTTTGCCATCTATTTTAAACCTTTGACCCTAAGAGAAGATTGAGTAGATTAATAACCTAACCAAGAAGAGGACAGTTCCTGCAGTGAAGCTCCTTCCACCAGCCTGGGCTGCTGCTCCCCGTACGGGGTGATGCTGGCATGTCGGGCCCTGCTGTTGCAGAGGGTCATTGGCTTTTTTGGTTGGTAATGCAGGGTATGGAAAGCTGTCACAGCAGAGGATGCCCGTTCTGAGCTGGAGGAGGGAGAGGTTCAGTTGGTTGAAGACGTGGCTGCCAGAGCATTGGAAGCTCAACCTAGTGTCTGGTTTTGATTTTGCCCATGTTGGTGTGTGCTGCTGCCCGGAACGGGGGCGAAACGTGAGGCTGGCTTTGGATGAGCGGGTAATGGCTCTTTTGCCTAGGCTAATAGTGGAGCATGTTTAGTGAGCTTAAAGACTCTGGGCAAGGAGAAGAAACACTGGAGTCATGACTGAAGGGAACTGTTAGGTAAGACGCCATCCAGAAGCCAAGGGGAAATGAGAGATTGATGAGGGGGGAGTGATCAGTAGTGTGGAAAGGAATGGGAAGGTGAGAGGGAGAGAGGAGAGGAGTTGGGTGCAGAAACTTCAAGAAAAGGAACAAATTCTTATTATCCCCTTGAGTTTATTAGCTGTAACGTTTTGAAAAGGTTATGTTGAATCCATAGTAATGAAGAGTAAGGGTATTTGTGGTAGGCTTGAAAAGTGGCCTGCTCTGATGAAGAACTCAAGTACCATTTTTCTTGGTTTGGTGTTTTTATAGAGATGATGCATTGTGTAACACTTGCTAATGCTGAAATACTTCATAATTCTGTCATACCTCAGTGAGATAATTTCTTTCTTTCTTTCTTTCTTTTTTTTTTTTTTGAGAGATGCTAATGTTTCATTGTTTTCCAAAATCTTCCCCAGAATGGATGTGCTGAATTGTAGCAGTTTATGGATGCACATAAAGTAGCCGGGTATGACGCCCACTTGGGAGCTGGTGGGGAAGCATCAATCGCAGCAAGGGGAGTGCCTCTGAGCAAGGCAAGCTGCAGAAGTTACTAGTGCCTGTACTTTTTGTTTCTGATCCTTGTATTCTAGTCTGCTGTTTCTCCAGAGCCAATGCTAATTGAGGGAAGGTGGGCTGTTTGGGGAATGTTGGGCCTCAGTCTCTTTGGGGGAGTAACTCCTTCCCCACCACGTGAGATGGGATACTCGCACCTCAATCCGAGAGGGTGGCGTGGCCTCCTTCCCGCGGTGTCCCCATCCAGTTCTGCAGGTTCCAGGGAATAAAGCTACAAGCCTGTTTCTCAGCTGGTGGGATGGGTTGGTCCTCCTCAGGCTGCAAAATGCCCCCTTGTATTCCTTGTGTCTGGGAAGCGGCTCTTGCCTCCCGCCTCGAGTGGTGGCTCCTGGTTAGAGCGGAATGCTCTGCTGTTGAATCCAGTGTGCAAATCCACCTGGGGTGAAATTCTGCCAGATACCCTTTCTAAAGCCTTTGATGTGGGCAGTGTGCCATGCTGGTGCCCCAGTAAAATCCAGGGAAGGGGTTTTGTATTGAGCTTGGTGGGGTATGGACTGCTTTTTCTCAGCGCTTGAGAACAGCTCTAGCCTACATGCGATGGGAAATATTGGTCAAACTTATTCTCATTTGAATGTTGTTTCCTAACTCGCATTGCTGAAGCTGAGTCAAAGGTTTCTTTTTCCTTTTGTCACATAAAATTGGTGGTGTTATTTTAGTGCCTAGTGGCCTCTCGTCTCGGGACCTCGGTGTGCCTGGCTGCATGCAGACAGAGTAGGAGTAGTCCTTTGCTCCTGAGCAAGCCTGCAATTTAATGGCACGGATGGAAGTGGGGTAGTGGGAGGAATATAGCACGTAAGCAAGATGAATAATGTGGAGTCAAAATTATCTCACTGTCTTCTAGTACTTAAGCACATATGTTTAATTCTGTGGTTCTTTAAAAGCTACATGTGTGGGTAAGTGTTGTTCTAAACTGGGCCAAATAACGCACCTGCCTTGCTTTCTTGGATTGACACCTCCAGGCATGGACTCCCTGGGCATATTTTGAGGTTTCTTATTTTTTTCTTTAGTTTGACAGAACGTATTTGAGAAAATTAACGTTGTGTACATGCTGGGTGGGCTTTCTGCCCTTGAAAAACTGCTTTGAAGTAAAGTCTCAAAGTGTGAAGAGGGTTATACGAGGTTGTATGACGGAGATGATGTAGCTAATCCTGTCACCTATGGTAAGCTTCTGTTCCAGACCTCAAAAGGGTGTTGTGTGTACTAAACTGGCCTGTTCTCTGCAGTTTTGGGGTGGAAAAATTTGAAATTACTCATCCGAAGGTTGAGTCCACAGACATCACCCATCCAGCTGGCTCCTTATGCACGCAGACCACCAAAGGCATTCGGTGGTCCTCGTGTGGTCTCTGAGGAGAGTAACAAAGCAGAAGGAAAAGGATGCATTTTGCGCTGCTCTTAGAAGCCAAAACATGAATGAATTCTCTTTTGCCTTAGAATCAGTGCACAAAGTATTTACTAGAGACTTCAATGCAATATTAAAGACAAAACCAGATTTGACCAAGTTTTCTTTTCCCCATGGAATTTGTAGTAAATAGAGATAAATTCTCTCATCTCTTTTCTGTTTATTAACAAGGACTGTATCAAATTAAGTTCCCCTAGTTTTGCTGTGAGGTGGAGATGTAATCACTACAGCTCTATTTAATTATTTCTCTGCCAACGTGAGCTAGCAGGGAGTGGGACTTGAGGAATTTGCAGGCCCTGTGTTTGGCCATGTGTGTGCATGTGCAGAGACGCTATTTAAAGAGTACAGCTTTGAAATCTGCGAGAACACTTTTATTCTGTCTTGCTTCATTTATTTCTCTTCTTGATACTTCTCACGTCTCACCTACACCTTTGATACAACATGATCATTTATGACTAATTGTATGTTTTCCATACGGAGAACTATTTTGTGACACAAAAATGGATTTTTTTTTTTTTCTCTAAATGAAGCTTTTGAGAGTTGTGGTATCGGTTAGGTTGGAATGCAGTCTGGATCCATCCCCCACTCGGAAGTGACACCAGGTTGCTCGAGGTCACGTCCAGTTGAGTTCTGAGGTTCTCCAGTGCTGGAGATCACACAGCTCAGGGCAACCTGATGTGGAAGCAGCGTTTCTTGTTGGAATTGTCATCCAGAGAATGAAAGAAAGCCCTAAGACAGGTTAGAAATACACTGCAATTTTATGTATTACTTTTAAGTTTAGACAGCATTCCCCCTGCTGGTTTTGCTGAGTCTAAAACCGGAATAGTTTTGAATAACTTGTTTCAAAAGACAGTCGGTATTTGGAGAGCTCCATGTCCCAAAACTGGTTAGTCCTTTTTGGCTCATCTGTAATCATTAACTGTTACTCCGGAGTTGCACGCAGAATTCACATAGTACTTTAGTTGTATTAATGTGATACACTGGTTTGATACAGTTAACTTTAATTCTTTGTTTAAAAAAACCCAACCACCAAACCACCTTTGTCACTTTTCCCATATCGCCTTTTTGAAGCCTGCTATTAGCTTTAAAATACGGCTTTTCATTACTCTGGGCTTTCCTTTCGTTGTCAGTCTGTGCTTGGGAGGGTACCAGGGCAACATGTGTTTGTTACTGCTCAAAAGCAATCTGTTTTGTTAGGCTTTAATGATATTTCAACAGCTCTCGGAATGCTTGTCCAAGCAGGGTAGGGATTCTTAGGTACTCAGGAATATCCAACTTGTGACAACAGTCCTTTAAACACAAAAGTACTTTTCTCCTATAAAGAAGAAGGATAGCAAAGATCTCTTTTCACCACCTCATGATCTTAAATAGAGAACAAAGCATTTCTTAGAGCTGTGCTTAGGAAAAGGTGAGGAGTGTCTGTGTGCTGTTATGTGCAGAGTTTTACCTGCTTTAGCGCAGCCATTTGGCGGTGACCCGAGGGACGCTTTCTGGGGCAGGCACCCTTCAGCACTGCTGGCAGGCTGCTCTTCCACTGACAGTCTTCCAGAGATCTAGCCAGCTTTCTGCCGCCTTTTGTGGGAGTGAGTGTGCAAATCCTGCCCGTGAGAAACGTTTTGTGATGCCTCTGAATATTTAGGCGGTTCCAACTGCAGAGTAGAAACTAACGTCAGTTTTCCTTCTTGCTTTGCTTCCTGCTGAAGTGCAGGTGAGTATTCAGGTAGTGATCTTGGTGGGTGACTTTTCAGTGAGGGGGTTTTGGTGGGGTTTTTTTGTTTGTTTGTTTGTTTCTTTCTTAGGGAAGAAAAAACCACCGCCCCAATCACTTTGTTCTCTTCTTCTTATAAAACAGCTTTTTAACACTATATGTAACATACTGGCAGCTTGATGATCCTCATTGTGCTAATTATATTTCCTTTGTTGGAACATCTTTCTCTACCTTCCACAAGCCGTATGTGTTTAGTAACTAAACTAGATGTCAGTTTCTGAGTCAAGGAATGTAATTTTTTGCAGTATGGGACTCTGACAGTGATCATAATGACAGTGATGATAATGATAGTTTATTACGAAGCGCCTTCTAGAAACGATTGAAACCAAATTCTTTATGTAGAGCTCGCAGTCTAAATTAAACATGATGTTTAGAGAGAAGTCCCATCCAAGAAGGTGCAAAGGTGATGGCTATATTATACTAACACCTGTTTTTTTTTCTGTAATTCACTTTGTGAAGGCAATCTGCAGAACTACAGAAATAAGTGAGTTTAAATGAGACAGAGGCAGCGGTTTGGCAGACGGGTGTGGAGGATACATGCGAAGTTACGTGCCTATTAATCCCCAGGGATCCTATTGACTTGAAAGATTCAAGTAGTTTATACTGCAAGTAAACATTACACAGCCTGGTCCTTTATACTTGACAACTTATATTAAATATTGCACGTGCAGAATTTAAATCTCTGTTCATTGTGTCTCACGTTTGTATGCATACTTGTGTGGCAATAAGGATGGTGATTAAGTATTTGTTATGTACCCTGGGAATAGGACAGAACATAAGCATATGTTGCAAGAAGGAGGTTTGTATAAGCTAATAACAAAAACTTTGTAAGGAGGAGGAGCGGTAAACACTGGAATAGTCATGGAATTTTGTAGTATCCCTATCCCTCCCCATATCTAGTTTTTTTGGGGTTACGACGGTGTGGGTTTTTCTTTCTTCTTAAGTATAGCTGGTCCTGGCATGCCTTGAGTATAGCTCATTCTGCTTTGTGTCGCTGTGGTGGATTGGTGAAATATTTCAGACCTAATTTTTTTATGGAAGTATGACAATTTTATGCATATAAGCCCAATAAGAGTCTTTATGGGAAGTGACAAAATGTTTCAGGTTTTTAATAGCTGTAACATGATGAATAAGTATCCAGAGTACTTCTTTCACAGGTGCTATGGTTAAATAAAATGTTCTTGTGATGTTGACTCATTTTAAATGGTTCCGTTCAATATTTGTATTGTTACTCATACTGGATTATTATATTTTTTTGCATGTTTTTTTGTCAGCTACTGAAATGTGATTTAGAAATCCAATAATACTAATGTGCTAAAGAAATACGGCTATGTTCACTGAACAGGAATAACCCAGTGAAAGTATTGCTTTAATTTTAAAGCTGACCTTTTCTGTTACTTAGTAGAAAAATCCATGATTCCAAAAGGAAATAGACCTTTTTTGCTGGAGAGGATATATAGCCTACGGGAATAAAAGATTGAGGGACTGTAATACTTCCATTGTGCTAATCCAATAACAATAAGGATGGTTTTGGTTAAATGCCTTATGGTTAATGTTAGCACCAACACCTAGGTAAAAGTTGCCTCTGCAGTCAGTACCTGGTGTAGTTTTCTCCCAGCAACTTCTATCAGAAATGTTGATTGCGTTTGACACCTGGACAGGGCCTCCAAACGGTGCAATCTTTCCTGTTGTAGAAATTAGACTGTGGCAGATCTGAAGCTACTCGAGACTTCCATGGCTGCTGTTGTCCGTGTTTCGGGTGATGGGGCTGGTGGTTCTGTACCTCTCATGGATGCTAAGGAGCAGCCCCAGCTTGCTGAGATCCATGCAGAATGGAGCTATCTCGAGCCAAGGGGGCAGTGAGGGCTGAGTTGTGAAGTGATCGTGGTATTGAAAACCTACTGCATTCAGGCTATACAGAAATTCTTGGCCTCAGCATCGCTGCCGTGGATGCAGCAGGAGACAAAGAGCAGTGCAGGTACCAGCACTGGAGGCTGCGGCACGAGCTGTGCGTCATCCCCGCTTTATTGTGCTTCATTCGGCAGCCTTTAGGCATTAAAGCTGGACCTCGAGACCGTAGATCTTTCCTGCCAGTACTTCCTTTTTTGAACAGAATATCTGGGATTCGATGAACAGTTTTAAACTGTTGTATAAAATCGTAAATGTTCCCGATTAAACTTTATTTATGAGAAAATAAGATGAATCCTTTTCTAATAGGTTTCTAAGAGGAGATGTGCCCCTATTCTCTGTTGTGAAAAAGCTCTGTCAAATTTAGTATAATTTTATAACCATTGGGAAGCTTTTTGAAATCATCCTAGAAAATTTAATAAAAAACCCTAATATGTCGATGAAATTATGCAGAAGGATGCAAAGTACTGCATAGTAGAGATTCGCTTTTTCTGTTAAATCCAGTACTGAGAATTTCCAAGCTGTCTATAAAAATATACTTATATTCTTTTATAAATATCATGTAGCAATTTATATCTATTTTTTGAAAGATGCTAACACTTTACGTCTAAGGGAAGCTTTTGAAGGTTTTCCTAACAGGCACATAAGAATTGCTTTTTTTAATCCTCCTACACTATATAAATTTCCCCTACTAGTTCTGTTGTTCAGTGCCGTGTATTCTGAGTTCCTGCTGAAACAGAGGTACCTTGTGGGAGGTACCTGATGGGAGTTTCTCAGTGAAGTCAAGCTGGAGCTGAGGATGTGCTTTACTGTATTGCTCTATCAAGGCCTGAAGGACTATTCTGGGATAGTGGAAGATACTATTTGGGAATAGTATGGTCAGGGAGCAAACTATGTTCCTAAAACATAGGAGGTCTTGGTGAGGGCTGCCGTAGTTTCTCCATATGGAGCAGTGAGTACTTTCCTCTTCGACTCATCTATTTTAGTTTAAGATCAATCTTCTGTCCCCATCTGCCAGCCCCCGTAAATAAATAAAACCCTCTTTTAATGACTTCCAGCCTTAGAGGTGCATCGGGAGAGGGCTCTGTTAGTGGTACCCGATGCTGAGGCAGGTCTCCCAGTCCCTGCCCAGCCCAGGTCCGTGCTCTTGCTCCCTGTCTTGAGCTGCAAGGATAGAAAAGAAGAAAACTAGACTTTTCAGCTCTTGTTTTAAAACATCTTAAAAGAAGAGAAAAAACAGAAAGCTGATTTTATTGAATGTCGTCTTACCAATTTTCAGGAAGGAACATATCTCCTGAGGAGACTTTTCCTTAGCTGTTCAATTATATTCTATTCAATTATATTCTATCCTATTCTATTTCTGATCAGCTGGCTTTAAGGACGCTAAATTATGTCACTGATTCTGGAAATATTTGATGCACTCCAGCTTAAATCAAGACAGACCAAACACTGGTATGTACCCTTTACTGAAAATTCAATTACCTCTGGTCCCTCAAGCACAGCTGTCAATGGGACTTGAGTCTATCGGTATCTTCAGAGCACTGTTTTATGTTCCTGTTCCTCCAGATACGCTGTATGGCTGCATACAAGAAGAAGGATGTAAAGTAAGACTTGAGTGTATAGAAAGGCATGAACAAATCTGTAGGCCTTTTTTGTCGCTAAGGCTACTAAAAGTTATTAAATGAAGCATTTGTTTCCGGACTTTGTTTTTTTCCCCTGAATAAAAGCACTTTCTCTTTTGTAACTGAATTGCTTTAAATCCCTAAGCCAAAAACCCCACAGAAATGAAATGCTGTAAATTGACCAAGGCCAGAAAATATGCCATAGCCAGAATCCTCCGGTGCACCCGATCATTTCATAAATATCCATTCGTCCCGTTTCACTTGCTTATGCTGTAGCTGTGAAATGGGTTGTTTAAATGCAAAAATCAATAGAAAACAAGCCCTTAGTTGCCTGGTTTCTGTGGCTGTTTCTGCTTTCTATTTAGGGTAAGGATAGCCTGTGAAGTTATTAATCAGTAGAAACTTGTTAATTCAATATAAGCACAAATGCACCAACCAAACATTTATTTCCTAATCTTTTCTATTACTCACACCATTAGTATTAGACCCATTATCATTAACTGGTTAGCCATTAACTGTATGAAATACCATAGGCTATTTTATTATCACTACTAACTTTTCTCAATCACTTACTGACTCTTGCCAAGTACCAAGTGGCAACAAACCAGTGAGGTTAGTTTTTTTTTTTAGATATATGTAAGATTAAGACAAAAGGGCATGATCCTGGTGATAGCAGTGCTGATGAATACTTCTGCGTGGCCCATGAACGCATACAATACAGAAATATAGTAAATACGAACAGTGAGACACAGAGGTATATATGGGTGGTTGTAATACGGAGCAGCGTGCCTGGAGGGGAGACTTCTTTCTCTGCTGGCTCTGTGCTAAACAATTCCTTTGCAGAGGCGAATGTTTGGAGCGATTTCTTCCCGTTTGCTGAAGATCACACAGTTGGTGCCGGGTAAAGCATAGGGAACTGCTGTCTGGTCAGCCTTACCTCTATGCCTGGCAAGATCATGGAGCAGATCCTCCTGGAAGCTCTAGTAAGGCACATGGAAAATGAGGAGGCGATTGATGGCAGCCAACATGGCTTCACTAAGGGCAGAGCGTGTCTGATGAATTTTATGGCCTCTACAGTGGGGTTACATTGTTGGTGGGTAAGGGAAGAGCAGCTGCCGTCATCCGCCTGGACATGTGCAAAACACTTGGCATTGTCCTGCACAACATCCTTATCTCTAAAATGGAGAGACATGGATTTGATGGATGGACCACTTGGTGGATAAAGAATCGTCTGCTCCTTTTGGTAGCTGTTGTGGAACTGGGACTTTACGTCTCAAAGGGACATGATAACTAGCAGTGAGAAAATTCATTTCGTATGGAATTTAGTACCCATTCCAAATAAGGGTGTCTCAGAATAATTTAGAGCTGTGAAGTTGGCACCTAAAATACAAAAGAGGCGCTTACGTGTGTGTGTATTGTCTTTCCAGCTAATGTAGCTCAGTAATTAGATTTGTCGCTAGGTCTTTTTCTAGACAAATGGCAATAAAAAATTGCAACTACAAAGAATAACTGTGATTTATTTTTTTAGTCTGTAAAGCTTGAAACCACTACTAATCTGTGAAAATACTAATGTTCTCAGATAATTGCTGTTATAGTGTTGACCTCTGAGGAGATTAGCAGGTCTAGCAGATTATTCATGATGTGTATTTTTTGCTGTATATCTAATGCACTTACTGGGACCTCTTTTATTCCGTGCTGTTGATGGGGAGGTAAAAGGTATATGTTTTTCAGAAGTGTTTATGTTGATTGACTTCAGGTACTGAATTGACAGGCAGGGAAGAGCAGTAAAGGCTGCAAGACTTCACCTTGCTCAGCAAACCCATGTTGTATTGACCGACAGTGAGACCTTTCCATAGCAAAGTATTTTTCTTTTCGATGGTGATGACCATCATGGGGTAATAGATCACCAGTACTTTGGATCCTGACCTTCATTGTAATCCAAGTTGTCTTCTCCAACTCTGATTTTTATTTCCTGCAGAATTGTATTTTGGCAGATTTAAAGGTACAATGGCAGTGGCGTGGACTGTGTGGATTTCATAGAGCTAGGCCAGAGGAAACCGTTATGATTATTACAGGTTTCTCCTATGCAGTGCAAGTTATATGCATTCACCTGGTGAATTCTGTACCTCGCCCAGCAAATTGTGGATGGCCAAATCTCTTAAAAATCATAATGTTTTGCTTTAAATATTAAAACGTCTGAGAATCTTCCCCTGGTAATTTCTTTAACCTCAAAGACAAGGAACCTCTAAAATCTTGAATTGCATTTGAGATCGTGTTTTTAGTGAGATTATCAGCTACTGGTAGAGAACTTAGGATACGACCCGTCATGTTCTCCTTCCATGCGTATAGCTTCCATACACGTACCTTTGTGGTGTGTGCCTCAGTTTCATGGCTCACAGCACAATTCAGGTTGAAAAGGACCTCGGGATGTCTCTGATCCAACGCCCTGCTCGGATCGGGGTCAGCTGCGAGATCAGGCTGGGCTGCTCAGGGCATTATCCAGTCTGGTGTCGAAAATCTACAAGGATGGAGATAGTCCTATTTTTACGTCTATATACATGTGTGTGTTAGAGAAGGTATTTGTTTGATCGCACTGTGAGCCTGTAATGCGCTTTTTTCCACCAGATATGAATGTGTTTATGATTTTATGTCATTTCTATCCATACATATGAGCAGCAAGGTAAATAGCACGTGTTTTGCTCTGTGTCCCTCACCCCTCCCTCTATCAGTGTGCTAAATTGTTCAACCCTCTGATCCATCACAAAGAGTGTCTGTAGAGAATCGCCTACGTTAAGGTGGTGAGGAATCGATACAGACGGTGACCTTTAGTGAAGCTGACATTTACTGGGGTGCATCAGCTGCACGCACAGCACATGGCTGCTCACTCGCTTGCCTGCTGTCTCTCCTTAGAGTTCTGCTACGTGATTTTTCTCCTTTTGATGTCTTGCTCTGCCTAATTTTTATCTAGAGGTTTTTATTTTCATTTTTTTAACTTAAAATTTAAAGGAGGACAATGGAGTCTGTCTTTGACCTGACAAACCCTTTAAAGGAGACCATGCAGGCACAATAAAATGAGCTAGGGTTAGATTTCTGAAAGTGAGGAACGTGAAAGAAATCAGATTTGCCTTGTAGGGTTTGTCCTGCGCTGTCATTTCCCTCCCTGTGTGTGCCTTCTCCTGCTTATTTGCAGTTACTCCGTTTTCTGTTCCCCTCTCACCACCATTATGTTTGCGCCTGGTGTGAAGTTTGTAAGCAGTGTTGTATATTCCTCTTCTCAGCTGGATGCTGGAAATTTTCCTTTTCATCTATCTCAGCTTACCATCCAATACTTATGTGAAATTTTGACATGGGTTTGACCTGTGGAGGTTGGAGGATAAGCCACCCTGCAGTGAGAGGAAGCGTGGCTGTATTTTCTTACAAATCTTAGGACATAACCGAGGAGTGCAGGACCAGTGAGAAGCACGAGTGTGGCTGTTAACTGGGAGGCTGAAGCCAAGGCAAGAGCCAGGACTGCGGCGCTGGTTGCCTGAACTGCCTCCTGCTGGGAGGAGATGGGAGAGACCCCAGAATCCAGGACCTGCTTCTGGCTCTTTCCCTGGGAGCAGCTCCCTCTGGAGCAAACGCTCCTCTCGGTGCCCAATTGAAGTCGTAGCGGTGGGTGAGACTTTGGTGCCGTGTCTCCCAGTGACCAAACAGTGTTTTGTTTGGGGCATCTTGTGAAAGGAGTGATTATGTTCCCCCCCATGAAATACAGAGACAGACAAACGGTCTTCTCTGTTGTTGTTCATCCTGGGGCACAAAGGCAATCGAGGAAAGAGGATAATAAAAGTGCCAAACAGCGTGGCATGATTGGCAGCGTGTGCTCTGGGGGGGCGGGAGGAGATGCACTAGGTCACGGTAGGTGTGCTTCGGCAGATAGCACAGGGTAATTGTCTCGAGATAAAAAATACCTGTCTTGAGGCGAGGCAGCGCTACTCAAACAGTCATATCGATACATTTCTGCGTTACACACTGATTGCCAGTAAAATAATAGAGGAGATCATTTGACTGTTCTTGTGGCATTAGGTATTCTATTTAAGTTTCTACGAGTAGCAGAAGGCATACTCTAAATAGTGTGAGTATACGTCTTAGTATTTTATATATATATGTACATGAAGAAATAGTGTTTTCTGAACAGTTTGGCCCTCTTTGTTGCAAAGTATGACAATGTAACCTTGCTAATTTGAAAATGAACATTTTGTAAAGTTAAGTAAACTTTGGATTTACTTCGCAGGGAGTTGCTGATGCACAGCCTCACTAGACGTGAAATCCTGTCGTCTGCTTCTTTCTCCTCTTTTCCTCCTTCCCACAGCCGTATCCCCCCCTGCCAAAAGCAGAAGCACAGCCACCCTTCCTTTGGGTAGGAGTTTCTTCATCTCGCTCGCTGCTGCTCTGTAGGAGAACTTGTACCTGACACGTTCCTTCTGCTCATAATGAGCTTTCACTCAAGTCGCTGATCAATAGCAGAAACCAGCAGGTCTGTCTCTATTGCTTGTTTTCTCTATCTTGAATCTGCCAAGATAGATTAGGCTATTGCCAAGGTCACTCAATACGTTGCCAGTGAATGAAAAGATATCCAGTTGACTTTTTTAGGACAGGACTGCAAAAAGGCAAGACTGGAGCTA
The DNA here is from genome assembly GCA_013400135.1 of Rhinoptilus africanus. Lineage (NCBI taxonomy): Eukaryota > Metazoa > Chordata > Aves > Charadriiformes > Glareolidae > Rhinoptilus > Rhinoptilus africanus. The sequence goes on along the minus strand of VXBO01012131.1, from coordinate 786,141 downwards.
AACCGAGTGTACAATGACAGATTAAATCTGCATCAAGGTCACAGAGGGTATTTTTAAGTGAACCTTCGACACAGCCGAGCAAGATACACATCCCCCGTCAGGGGAGAGGTTATTATACTGCTTGGGAAGGCAAAGTATCTTGGCAGTACACGTATGGGAGGGAACAAACAAGAAATTTTGGAATTGCAAGAACGAGAAATTGGGGTGTAGCTCTCTTGGAATCAACAGGGTATTTACATGTTTTTCTGGCGGCAGAGGCTGAGCTGTGGGGAGTCAGGGGAATAAGAGGTGGCAGAGGGCTAATCGCTGCCTGCCAGAGGAAGGGCATCCTCCTGCTGGCGCGGCTGGAGGCAGCGGGGACGGTGGGGACAGGGAGCGTGAGCCCGGAGAGACTGAGGTGCTCCAGAAGCCTCCCGTGTGCCCGGCTGCTTCTAGAGCTGAGCCTGTGGCCACTTCTCCTGTGGTCAACAAGAAAAGAAGAAATTTTTTTTTCAAAAAGAAAGTATGAGTCACTTAAAGTTTTTGCATTAACAATGACCAAAATTACAGAGCAGGGTTTATGGTAAGAGGTAATATATTTTCTTAGACTGACTGCTGTAATGGGGACGACTGTCTTCATGGCTTGTGCGTCTGAGAGCTTGTCTGTTTTTCTTCTTTTCTCCCAGTTCCAGCAGTTGATCTAATAAAATATACTGTCCGTATAAATCTTCTATCTTCAGATCATCATGTCTGCCTCAGAACAGCTAATAAAATTGCAGACATATTTCCTTAATATAGTTCCTTCGTTTAATGGCTTGTCATGGCCGCCTAACACAGAGCCGCGCTTGTCCTTAGACTACAGTATCTATGTAAGTTATGAAGTCTTCTAGTAGAAAAGTCTGAGTTGTGGGTTTTACAAATAAAACTGAGAGAATTGCTTCCATAGAAACCAAAAAGAAATCTCTGCTTGCTCTTTCTTCCTAGTTTTGGACTTCAGGCTTTTTCAGAGCTTGTATCTATTTGGTCTGTGAGAAACGAAAATCAGTTTCTCTGCACAGAGATGAAATGTAGCTGTGTACAAGATACAACTCTGCTTTTATACGTGCTAGATTAGGTGTTTTGTTTAATTTCAGTTGGGTTATTCCTACAGTTTTAAATAGCAGCATGCACTTAATTGCTGTCTTGGCCTGGAAGCAAAGTGGTTAGGAAGACAGTGATGAAAGTAACGGGAGTCTTAGAGATTTTGCAAGGCATTTAAAAGATAACAGGACCCTTCTGATTTCCTCTACTTCATGAGGACACCCTTGCAGGGCTGAGGCCAGAGTATCAGTGGCATTAATGGATGAAGGAAGTTGTGTTAATTAGTTGAACTGTAAAAGAGAATCTCATATAATTATCTGTAAGAGAAACCCCAACAATTACAAAGTGCCAAAACTTTCAGTCTGCTGCAGTTGTTCTCTGTGTGACCTAAAGTCTTCAAAAGCCTGCAAGATTTAAAACCTATTTAAGTAGCCTGACTTTATAGTGACCGAACTGTTAGCTGAAAAAAAGCAAATAGAAAAGACTGCAGCTTTGAGTATGTCTGTATTTATCTTACAGCTTTATCTTTGTTTCTAATTGAATTTTAAAGATGCTGATCATGAGTCATGGGATGAGGCCAGACTAAAGCTCCAGTCCAGACGAAAATGGACCAGCGGGACTGAATTTGCCTTAGAGCTGCCTTTTGGCCTTGAAACACGCAGCATTCCCCTTACTGAAGCTTATCAAGCCAGTGGCTTCAATTTGGCAATCTTTACGTGTGCCGAAGTTTGATGCATCAGAGTCTCAACCATCTGAGACATCCGACGGCAGTCACCAGGCATGTCCTTGAGCTGGAGAAGCTGTTTTGCTCAGAGAGTTCAAGTTGGACTGATGATTTTCCAGTAGTGCAAGTTCTTGCCCAACGGTTTCTCCCCTCTCTTTTCCCACCAAGCCTCTGGGGAGTTGGATTTTGAATTTCAAGCCGAGTTTTGCTCAGAGTGAGGTAAGTGCCAAAAGTTGCTGGTGTGCCAGTCCTGCTCACAGGTGGGGTGGGCAGTGTCTTTCTCCTCTGGCATCTGAGAAGCCAGATTTGCTGTGGGGTGTACCAGCTTCTCACAGGTCTACCAGAATGATCACTCTTGAAATCAGTTTAAGAATCTGAAGAGAATCTTTTCTTTCCTCCAAACTCTATTTTGAGGTAACAGCCGCCCATGGATCTGAAATGCAGTTTCAAGCACTTGTTTTGGCCTCCTGCAGCATGGCGTTCTTCCAGTCGGGGGAGACTGCTTTTCTTCTTAATCTATTTTTTTCCTCGTTGTTAGTCTCTACGCCTCCCTACCTGGCTTCTAGTGGGAATTAATGGTGATTGGCCTTTGTTTCCTTATCCTGCATACTGATTTAGCTCCTCTGACTTTCTCCACATAAAACAGAGATGGAAGAAAGCTGTCAGCTACAAGCAAAGGTCTAAAAGAAAGGGAGAATGGGGTCGATTCCCACGCTCGATGGGACCGCGCTTGTACTACTTACAATGTTCTTGCCTGCAAGCAGTGGATCAGTCTGTCAAAATACTGCTACACTACTGCTCAGCCCTGCATTGTAGGAGTCAAAGGTGAGTCTATGCCATGCAGAGGTCTGCATGTTATTTTCCGCCCATAATCAGATTAAGGTACAGCAGCCTTCAGCCTGATTGTAGCAGCGTCTGCCAGCTCGGTCCTCTGCTTCACCTCGGAGACCTGCCAGCTCTGTGTAATACAGAGTCAGGGAGATGAGCGTGTTCAAATACAGTGTAAAAGCCTGTTTCCAGGAGGGAGTGAATCCCACTCTGGGTTTTCTGCTGAGTTTTAGAGCATCTCTGAAAACGCAGAGGTTCTATACTCTAGGAGCACCGGGGGAGGAGGATTTGGCAGTAATCCCTTCCCTCATTCATTACCCCTCTGGAAAAATGTGTGTACTGTAACGCCTCAGGAGGGTCACTGTCAGCTGGGATTGAGTTTGGGCTCATGGATATTGAACAGCAGGTTTCTGCTGTGGTGGCGCTGCCTGTGCCAGTTGAGAGGAGGTCCCTGACACACAGCTGGGACCAGGGGCAGTGAGCACCAGTGGTTTATTACCAAGCTTTATTATCTGCTTTTCCACCATGAATTCACTGTCACTGTGACGCTTATGTTTTACCAAGTATGCTACCGTCTCTGCTTCGAAGCATAAGTCATAGAACCATAGAATGTGTTGGGTTGGAAGAGACCTTTAAAGGTCTTCTAGTCCAACCCCCTGCAGGGAGCAGGGACATCTTCAACTAGATCAGGTTGTCAGAGCCTCATCCAGCCTGGCCTTGAATGTCTCCAGGGATGGGGCCTCCACCACCTCTCTGGGCAACCTGGGCCAGTGTCTCACCACCCTCAGTGTAAAGAACTTCTTCCTAATGTCTAATCTAAACCTGCCCTGCTCTAGTTTAAAGCCATTGTCCCTCGTCCTATTGCTACATACCCTTGCAAACAGCCCCTCCCCAGCTTTCCTTTAGGCCCCCTTCAGGTACTGGAAGGCTGATATAAGGTCTCCCTGGAGCCTTCTCTTCTTCAGGCTGAACAACCCCAACTCTCTCAGCCTGTCCCCACAGCAGAGGTGCTACAGCCCTCGGATCAATTTCGTGGCCCTCCACTGGACCCGCTCCAACAGGTCCTTCTTGTGCTGAGGCTCCACAGCTGGACACAGCGCAGGTGGGGTCTCACGAGAGCAGAGCAGAGGGGGAGAATCCCCTCTCTGGATCTGAGGGCCATGGTTCTTTTGATGCAGCCCAGGATGCGACTGGCCTTCTGGGATGCAAGCGGACATTGTTGGCTCACATTGAGCTTTTCATCCACCAGGACCCCGTGGTCCTTTTCCACAGGGCTGCTCTCCGTCACATCGTCCCCGAGCCTGTATTGATAACAAGGGTTGTCCCGACCCAAGTGTAGGACCTTGCACTTGGCCTTGTTGAACTTCATAAAGTTTGCTTGGGCCCACCTCTGTAGCTCATCCAGGTCCCCCTGGATGACTTAATGTTTGTCTTCTGAAGCTCTTTCTCTGGATGGTAGGAATAGCTGTGTTAGATCAAGCTAAAGGTCTGTCTATTAGTCTGCAGGCCTTTTTTTGTCTAGTCCCATGTACTTAAGGAAGACGGGTATGGAAGAAGTATGTACTGATACCTTCCTTAAACAGTCTGCAGCACCTGGTGGTCTTTGCTCATGTTGCTGGAGACCTTGTCTGCTGCGCGAGAGTGCAGCTGCCGGGCTCGGATGGGAAGGGCCGGGTTGGCTGCTCACGAGGCCGGAGCTGTGTGTGCACAACTGGGTGGCATGTGCCAGAAAGCAACTGTCGCTTCCTTCATACTGCTGTTCTTTTGAGTAAACTCTTTCTTGCTGTAACGTGTGATCTTTGCGATCCAAAGAATTAATACAGGATTGCCCTGTGGTCAAAGATCCAGGTCCCCGCAGGGAAAAGAGTATTCACAAAGGCTTTTTATTTGACTTTGGATATGTCCTTTAGGCTTTCTTTGTTGTTTAACCTCTTGTTTATGAAATGGGAAATGATTTTACTTGCCTTGCAGGGCTGCTATAGGAATATATGTACTTAAAAGGTCATGAAAAATGCAAACACTAGGGCAGTACCTTGGGCAGATGCACAGAAAAGCCCTCTTAAACAGTCAGTGAAGAGGAAAGGTGTTTCCTTCTATATACAATTATCTTAATTTGCAAACTAACTTGACATCAGGTAGGCAGGCTTGTTATCCTTTGTTTACTAATTTGTCGTGTTGTATTACACAGTATTAAATCAGTTTAAGATGCAGTGTAATGGAATGACACTATACAACTTAAGATCTGTTAACATAATACGGCAGCATGTTTTAATGCATTTGTTTCACTTCAAGTAACCGCAATTAAGTTTGACAATGGCATATCTAGCATAGAGGCTGAGACAGGCCGATAACATCACTGTCAGTGATCTTTGATTGAATGAACCTCCCTCAGTTGTGAGCATCACCTATAATTGATCATGTTTAAAAATAAATCTAAATTTATCTTTTTGCATGCTTGAGGTGAAAATTGTGAAGTCTAGCTTGAGTATCATGTGTTTTCAATTTTCTCATCTGTAGCAATGAAATCTGCTGGGCTTTAATTTAATTTACTTTCCTGTCACTACTGTCAAAACTTTGGCGCAGGAAGTAGATTGAGATGATTTTGGTACTTCATATGGTCATTTGTCTTTGTTTTCTATTGTCTGTGCTTTGTTTGATGTTCTAAATGTATTTCAAATGAATATCTCTGTTACAAGGAGAATAAACACTGCCTTAAATAAACCTTTATCAGTATTTAGACAGGTGTTGGAATGGTGTTGTAAATTTGTTTGGATAACTGCACTCATAATATTGGGGAATATGCAGAAACCTGCTCCGCTTATGGTTTGTAAGAAAAGGAGACCAGGAAATGTGTTAAAGCCTGTTGTTCTGCAAAGTCGCTTCAAGTGTAGGATGCAAAGTTCTGCCTGTTTCCCACCCTGTGTGAGGTTACCGGAGCTGGGGAGCGCTTCTGCAAGGCCCAGAGGCCGCTGTAAATGTGTGAATGGATATTTACTGAAATCATCGTGTTTTGCTATGACCCAACCAGCCAAACAAACGCTCTTGATGCACAGTTTGTCTTTCCTTTATCCATCCAGTCTAGACAACCTCTATACAGGCCTGGTTTCAGAAGGTCAGCAATTAAATGCTTGATATAAAAAATCCTTTGGTGATTTTTTGATTTTTTTTAGCATTAATTCAAATATGCAATTTTGATTATTAAATGATCACTCACTATGACTCTACCCTAATAGTAAAGCCAAGTACCATGGCTGATTTTTACTTCAGTTGGTTGAAGATGTCACTTCTTTAAAACAGAAAAGAAAAAAAAAAGAAAACGTTACTGGTGACATTTCTGTGCTGATGACACACAGTGAAATGCAGGGAGAGGATGGCTGCGGGTGAACAGTGCTGCTGTTTCAGCTGTCTGGGCTTGTTTCTGCTTACTCAATGTGACTACATTTCCAGCAAAGAGAGAAGCTGCTCTGGAACCTCCTCCCAGTCTTTGCAGCAAAGGCTGATGACACAAGCAACTGTGGCTGGTATTAATTTATTTTATTTTTTTCCTCTTTTCAGTTTGCCCAACCGAGATGTTATTAACTCTGTCAGCTGTCTGGAGATTAATTGAATACTGTAAACACTGAATTTACCTCTGAATCACCAAAGTGAGATTATTTAGACCTTGTGAAGGAGTTGGGAGCTGTTTGAAGGTTTTATTAGCTTGGACGCAAAAGCCTTTGTATCTTTGCAGATGGAAAAAATGGTTTGAGCAAATGGAAAATGTTTACCTTTTCTCTTCAGAATGTGTCATCAAGTTGTTGGGTTTGGTTTTATTTTAAGGGGAGATAGTAATTCCTTTCTCTTTATGACCTTGTGTTATGGATTTTCTTTTTTTAATTTATCCTGTGTATCTCATATAATTGAATTTCCAGTATCTTTTCCAGAGCAATTTAATGGTAATAATTTAAGAGTGTATTGCCCTCTTATTAGTGTCAGAAGCCTTACTTACGCAAATAGATCTGCAGAGCTGAAGGGTTCCAGACAGACTCAAACAATTCTGAATTCCAATTTCTATTTTGCAAAGTACAGCTCATGAAGGCTACTTGAAAGAAAGAAAGCAATCTATGGAAGCCTGATAGGTGGGAGTTAATATATTTTTGTTTGTACTTTTTAATTGCTTATTTATTTAATGAGGAACGTGCCACTTGGTTTGCATATTTTGTGTAGTCACAGTAAGGCAGGCAGAGAGGCAGGAGGCTGGAGCCAGCCGCTGGGCAAGGGCCAGACTGGCTTCTCCGAGGCGAAACCCTTCCTTCTGTTCCTCAGTCTCAGGATCAACTTATTTGGCTTTCCTGTTTGTTTCCATCCATGATTTTCTGGATTAATTTTGGTTTTCTTGTCTTTCATCAAGTGCTTTTCAGGCTTTGGTGGGACATTGCTGTCTTTTGGGGGCAGGGACTGTGTAATAGAGCTTGTACCTTTTTAGCTTCTGATTCTAATTCTGTCACCTTTGGCACTATCACTGTGCAAGAATTTATTAATTGTAGGAGCAAATATTAATCACACTAATTAAGCGTAAAGTAATAGAAGGTAAAGTAACACCAAGCTCCAGAGAAGCTTTTTGTCAACCTAAAATGGTTGACAAAGCATCAGAGTTTGAGAAAACCTGCTCTCCCGAGTTCTGCAGCCAACGCTCCTTGTGTCCAGTCAATAACGGAGGGGAAATTAGGCTTTGTCTCCTTTCTAATCCAGACATTGGAGGCTTAAAAATACAAATGTGAGTTTAAGGTTATGTAAACTGTTAAATTCTGATGAAAGAGGGAAGATTCTTGTCTTTGGTATGATAAGAAAGTTATTAGACATGCAAACCCTACACCTTTTCAATGTTTCCAGTTTGTCATTGATCTTATAATATTCAGTGTTTCTCCTTGTAACCAGATAGTATGAAAAGCTTTAAATATGTCCTAAAGGCACTTTAAAGCTCACAAAACAATTAAAATGCAATTCAAACGCTATGATCCTTACAGAGAATGACTGATGATTTTTAAGGGTTCAGAGCTGTCAATATTAGTAGCCATCTGTCGTTCTATTTATTTATTTTGCCCCTAGTCTTTTATTTTTCTATGATAACAAAAGGCAAAGCTCTGAAAAGCTTTGGCCGTTGTCACAATGGAGTGGGGATTTAATTTCTCTGCCAAAACAGACAGAAATGGACAAAACCTTTGCAATAAGAAAAATGACTCAAGGAAATAAGAAATTTTCTTCATAAAAGGAAAAAGAAAAAAAAAATAATAATTGAGTAGTGTCATTTTAAAGACAACTTCCTGTGACCTGCTTCATTTATCTGTTTAAGAGAAGCTGCTGAGCGTCTCCATAGCAGGTACTGGGTTGGGCACCAGCTCTGTTGTTTAAACCTTGCACTCCCTTTGGGTAAATTCTGCCTTTGTGGGAGCAGCAGCTCTGTTGGTCATCTGGAAAAGAGCTGATGTCATTAGAGCAATTTACAGACCGTAATTTGAGAATCACTGCATTAATTATGCACTGTTTCGTATACTGCAATCAAGAGTAGCCAGTTCTGAACTTTGACATGAAACTTAAAAAAATAAAAAAAATGAAAAAATAAAAATATCCCAATGAATAAGCTTTGATTTCAACAGGGGGAGCTGCCTAGCTTCGGCAGAGCCTGCTGCCGGGAGGAAAAAGGCTCTTGTGCTACAGCCTCCCATGCGGATGCGGGGCTCCCTCTGTGCCAGTGCCATGCTGGTGGCAGCGGGGAGGTGCTGGGTGAGCCTACGGCTGGTGGCCCTGTTCCTGGGGAAGGGCTGCTGTAACCCACCTGTCCCCACAAGGAGTCCTGGCCACCCCGGCTCCCTCCAGCCCCTCGGGTGGAACTGTCTGAGCCGCTGCTCCTCTGGAGTGTGGGAGCTGTGATTCCCACCAGCTCCTTCCCAGGCGGCAGGAGGGAGACAGGGACCTCGCTCTTGTCTATGGTGGCCCAGCGGTGTGAGGCACAGGTTGTCTTTTCCCAAAAATGTGCTACCCGCAAAAAATGCATTATATGTATAGGATGAAGGTTTTTAATACAGTTGCATGCTACTCCCGGTCACTCCTGGGCCTTGGACCCTCAAGTTTTGAAGTCAAGTCAAGTGTGCCAGAGCTGTAGGTGCTTTCAGAAAAGGTCAGTTTTAATGTATTTTGCTCCTTCATGTCCCAGGATACCCACTGAGCAAACTCTCCCCTCTGCTCACTGGCTGTACCAGAAGGGCGATGCTGTTTTTCCAACGATTCACAAATCTTCAGTAATATGTTTCTTCTTTTCCCAGAAAGAAGGTGATCACTAAGCCTCCTATGGAATTACAGAGACAAATTAGTCCTTGGTACAACTAGATTTGAAAGGAAACGTTTGGGATGAAATTGGCCCTTAGAAATCGCAAAGCGTGGAAAAATGTATTTGATCAGTTGGTCTTCATTTCTTAGCCAATTATTTAATTACTGTGCATTTGCTAGTGTTTTGCTTAATTGTGTTTTAAATTACAGGTCTTGTCATGACGTCAGCAAACAATTTCTAGCTCTTCATCTCACTAGTCCTTTCTTTTCCTCCATGTTATCTGTTAATTTCTTTATATCCTTCTACAGATTTTTCCTCTACCGAGTTCTGGGGTGTCACTGTAGTTCTCTCTCACCTCTATAATTTGTGTTGCTGGCGTCTGAAATTACTGCAGCCTTTTTTGCCATAGGTAGCAAAGAGCTTTTCCAGTATTTCAGGTGTGGATCTGAAAATACATTGTAGAGACCCGATAACTCTTCTTTTCAAAGATCAGATTTTCTTTATTATAACTCTAAGTTTCCTTAGCCTTTTCACTTCCATGTCATATCTAAATTAATGCCAGGCTTGTAATCCTTTAACAGGCATCTTGCATTTCCTCCTGATTTTATATTAACTGTGTTTCGGACTGGCTAGTTCATAGTACGCTTGCCTGCATCTTCCAGCTTGGTGAGCACGCTGTGACCCCCCGTGGCTGTCACTGAGCGGCTGGAGCTTGGTGGCGTTAGGCGCTCTCGGCTTCAGCTTTGTTTCTGAGTCTCTGGCTTAGCCATGGAGCCTGCAGATACCTCGGGAAATAAAAGGAAATTTCCTACCACTTCCCTAACCCCGCTCCCCCTCCTTTCTTGAAACAGAAGGCTGCTCGCTTCCCTTTCAGGCTGGCGTCAGCAAAGCAGGGGTAACTCTGCCCTTCCCTGGGGCAGTTTGAAGTGAAGGGCTGTGGGAGGGGGCGGCTCTGTGCGGGGCATCGGCATTGCTGCCTTACCCCTTTCCCATGCTGCCGAGCAGAGCTGTGAGCGGACAGGTTGGAACAGAAAACTCACAGCTTCTGAGATGTGTGCTGTAATGTACTAAGATACGCAGCTTCTCGACAGCGAAGCTACAAAATTAAATAAATACAGAAAAGGAAGCAAAAGGGTCAGGTTGTAGCAGTAAATATCCTGGAGTATGTTTTGAATTAGGCTGGGCATGTGAAGTGCGGAACAGTTGTGAGATCCTCTATGAAGCCTGATAATTAACTGATTGGCGATGGTTTTTGCAGGGCTGTGGGTTTCTGCGCCAGGTTCTGGGAAAGGCTGAGGCCATTCTCACCCACTGCTCGCCTGGCGGCAGCGGAGCAGGGTTTAACCTTCCCCGAGTGCCCGGGCAATCTTCCCTGATGGCTATTGATCTCGGTCTTGTCTGTTGCGATGGGTTCTGGAATGAACTGCTATAAAACAAGCATGTGCTTAGTTTGATAGGACAGTTTTCTACCCTTGAATTTCTTTTTTTACACGTAACGTACCTCAGGATGCCTGCAAAAAGCCTCCTAACAAACTCCCCTTCCAGCTCTTTTATGTGAGAGCGCCTGGTTTATTTTGCAGTGCTGCTCTCTTTGCAGTCGACAAACCGTTGTTGGTATGGGCAGCGGAGCGTGTTGGTGTCTGGCAGCTGTTTTGGGGCAGGTAGCCCAGTGTGTGCCCCCTTGGCACAGCTGAAAGGCAGAGCCGAGCCCCCGCGCTGAGCAGGGAGGGGAGGGAAGAGCAGTGGAGATGCTGCCGCTTCCAGCAGCTGTCTGGCGGTGACCTGCCAGCGTGCTCTCCCTGCACACCGGCCTCTGCCCCTCCCGCAAAGCCAGCACCCAGCTCCGCTTAAATCCCACCCTCCCAGCTGGGAAGCAAGAGCAGGATCTGTTTACTTCAACAGCAAGAGCATGATAAGGGGGGAGGTCAGACCCCATCCCTTGCTGGGAAGCCCAGGGCTGGGAATCGGGTGAGTCAGGAGGGTGGAAGATTTTCTTTCAACCCAACCATAAGAATCCGGTTTTGGCTCTCTGGGTTCTTCCTTTGGTGTGTCGGGCTCCTTGAAAACGCTGTGAGCTGGGAGAGTGAGCAGTAAATCCTGTTCCGTAAGGTGAAGGTCAAGACGGCTCGTTAGTCCAGTGTGGGTAGAGTTTCAATATTTATCAGGGTCCTCCTCCCTAAGGCCTGCTGGAGGGATACACATAGGGTCTACAGCTCGATGAGGCTGCCGTGCACGGGAGGAGTCGGTTCTTTCCAAGTCCTGCTCCTTCACTGGCTTGCTGAGGCCGATACATCTGGAATACTCAATAGTTGCCAGAAAACTGGGTTTTCTACCGTAGAAATCTAACAGAATGTGTAGCAAATAAATGTAAATAAGGGAAGTTATGATTAGCGGTCCGTGTTCTCAGGTGGTGTAGCTTCGTTTCCATCAGTGAGGCAGAGCTTAGCTGAAATCCAACTCCCTGCATTTTATTATATTAAATAGAAGTGGGAACTTGGTTTTTTTTCCCAAATGGTAAGATGCTTTTTGATTGGAAAGGTAGAAGTTCACAGAAAAGCACAGCAATTTTTTGGCATCTTGATAAAAGAAATACGCTCTCTGAAGCTTTTGAAGATACCCTTGAATAGTAATAATAAAAAAGGCAGCATGCAATTACATCCAAAATACTCGGAGTGTTTTATGGAATCCAGATGGATATATCTTCCTCTTCCATAGACAAAGAGATGACTCTAATTCCTTAAAACTGTAGGTCTTGGAAGCTCCTAACGTTGGAGAGATGTGCTAAACTAGGAAAAGATAAATTAACAAGGTATCTCCTTAGCTGAGGCAGAAGCAAAGGACGCCTGGCAAAGTGATTGGTAACGTTCTTGTGTAATTGGCAGTAAAAGTCTCTACTGGTTTGGCACACTCCGCTTGAAGAGTAACAGGCTTTTTTAGCTCAATACATCATTTTCCTGTTGGCATGTTTTTATGTTGTACAGGTTTGCAGGCTGTAGCTGACAAGCATCAATATTGTCGTCATCGTCATCATTACCTTCTGCAGCAGCTGAGACCCGGCCATCTCGGGGGTGTCATTGCTTGGTTGGCGTCTTATTTCTCTTGTCTGCAGTAAGCCTCCCACTGGGCCCCATCCATAATATTCCAGGACATCAAAATACTCCCTTGCCGCCTTCGGGACCTTTTTATGTCTCTGACATACAGAACGCACACGTACTGTTGGGAAGAGAGTGGCATAGAAAAATGATAATTTATTAACACTACAACAGAAATTTATAGTATGGTTCATGTGTGACAATACCAAGGAGTAAAAGCAACAAGATGATCTAAGATACCAGAGCTGGAAGAGCCAGTAATATTTTTTTACATTTTTAGTAGCTTTGGAGCTCTGATTTGAAAGTAATGTATATTTTTGACCAATAGAGACATGATAGGTCAAGCGTTACGCCAAAGGGATGTCCCTTTATCTTGCCGAACATGTCTGTCTGCCCTCTCTTAGCAGATTCCTCTCTTTATATTACTGCTGGAAATTGCTGCTTCAGAACTTCCTTGTGATGAGCGGTTAATTGAGAGTAACGCTGTTGTCCTGCAGTGCCCTGGATCTGAGTCTTCCTGGAGTGTTCCTACCATGGAGCCTGGCCTTGGAGGCTTCACCCGCTGACGGTGGCTTTGCGGTGGGTTGGAGGCAGCAACGTGTTGGGCCAGGACAGAGGCCGGGCTGGTTCCTGTCCCCAGGACTGCGGGCAGTGCCAGTCCCCGCGCTGCGCTGGAGTTTCTGACCAGCAAGAATTGAGCAGCAGAAGCGCCGGAGCTGTTGGGAGAGGCAGCTTAGCTGAGCGGCAGGGGAATCTGTTGGCTCTTTTACTGCCTAAAATAAGGGTTTTACATCAGAAATTCTCCCTGGAGGCTGAGCTGTTGGAAAGGATTTCTGTGTGTTCCACATTTTGTGGTAGCATTGTGTACCTCTTGGTGAAACCTAGGTTGTGTCTCGAACTGCTGGTGTCTTTACTGGAAAACCTTCTGCGACCCTTTGGATAGCAGCTACTGCTCCTGCAGGAAGAAAAAATTGTCAGGACTTATTTAAGTAATAATTTTCAAGGCGGTTTAGTGTGGGTAGCTGTACAAGTCTGAGAGAAAGCTTCTAAGAGTTACGTTATCAATTTCCAATTTAATTGCAACGATAGTGCACAAAACAACTAGTATCACTGCTGCGTACAGAATTAAGTACTACATTAAAAAGCATAGCAGGGGATAACCTGCTTTGTACCTATTATCTGTAATATTAAATAGCATTCAGCAAGTATTTTATAAAGCTCTATTGTGTTTCTATTAGGATAGAAGAGAGGAAAGATAATCTGGAGAGAAGGGAAAATGTAAGGTTTAAAAAAAAAAGCCAAACCCCAAACCTGCAAGCTGACTTCTCAGTTTGTATTGACAAAACTTCATAGAATCAACTAAGAGGAATTTATAAACTGTAAAAGGTTTGTTGGGGATATTGTACCAAACAAACTGTGGGTGTTTACAGCAGTCGTAATTGTTGACACCAGCAGGCTTGTGTACTTGTCTCTGCCTTTTGCTTCATGGAAATAAAGAAAAGAAAATGTAAATGAAGTTTTGATGGTGTTGGGAGAGCTGGAAAAGGCAAAAGCTGAACTGCTGCAAACACATTTGTATCTCAAGCTGAGGGAGCAAACTGGAATTGCTGATGTGACCTTGGCGTTGACTACGGGGGGATCCATCTGGATGTAAAATAAAATACCTGAAGTACGCACAGCGCAGAGGAAACGGGTTGTTTTCACTAGTGCCAGAGCTGCTCTGCTGATGGGCACAGGCGGAGCGTGTTCACTGCTCACACCTGTACCTGACGGGCATCCCTCTCTGGTGCAGGGGCAGAAACTTGCTTTTGACACAAATTAGGGTATTTCCCCCACCAGCACCGCAGCTATAACTGTCCAGACAGGAGACGGACTCTCTGTTCGCTTCCCCGTGTGATCCAGCGTGTTGATACGGGGCCGGGGCCAGGCTGGGGAGGAGGGAAGGTGGCTGCCAGGGTGGCTCCGTCTCGCCTGTGAGAAACCTGAACAACCGGGGCTTTTAACAAGCTATACATCCACAGCTTTCACATCAGCTGAGCATGAATATTAGCCTGTCAAAAACCACGTAAGAAAGAAATTGACCTCATTTGCAGGTAGCTAAAAAGAAATTTTTTCTCAGGCTCACAATATCATGAACATTTGTTGTTCACAGAAGCCATCAAGTGTGACACAAACTTTATATGCATAAGGAAAATCGCCTCTTTTTCATTTTCCTCGCGTAATTCTTCCACTTTCGCTATATCAAAATGTGAGTGGAACGGACAGATCCTGCCTGCCTTCCTTCGTGGTTGGACTTGGGGTATTTTTTTTAAGTTGAGAGGTCCAAAGGGGACTTTGTGTTTGGGGCATTGCCTGAGTGGACCTTCAGATACCTCCCGGGCAGCCCTTACAGTGTGGTGTGTAATTCAGTGAGAGCACTAATTCAGGCTCCTTCGCCCAGCTGATACTCGGTTTGGACAGGTTTGCTATAAATAACAGACTGTAATAATGTCACCTCTGCTGTCTTTGACACAAATTGGCCTGCAAACGGGCAGAAAAGCCACGGATGGTGTGGGCATACGCGTGTGCGGGGAGGTGGCATCGCCTGCGTTTCCATAGCACACAGGCAGAGTCGTTCCCTGGTGTCCGGAGCACCCGAGGGTCAGCGAGGGCGACAGGCAAGGTCCGGACGGGTCCCTGAGGTCCATCACGAGAGCTTCTTCTCTCAGACCAGCAGTGTGTCTGGGACCTGGGGGATGCTGCTGTTTCCAGAGTGCTGTAAATAAGCCCAAACAGGTTTGTGTGACCTGTTGCTAAGGTGATATAAATGGTCTTTTGCTTCAGCTGCTGAAGAGGACAATTCAGCAGACGTTCAAACGGAGCTGAATTCAAGCCTTTTTACATTCTTTCACCCTGAAAGAGAAGACAAACAATTTTGTGTCACGTTGAGTAAAATGTTTCGTAAACACTGATGTGTGAGAAAGCGGTAGGCGTGAAAATTCACTGTTCTCTCATTGCACTTTTTAGCCATTAGCTTAGTGGGTAGGGCAGCTGGCAGAAGGACTTGGAGGAGCAATTCTGAAAATAGTTAAATCTCAGGATTTTTTTGAGGATGGATCACCCTTGGGATCCTTTAGTTCAACCAGTTGGGCTTGATGATGCCTGTGGGTCCCTTCCTACGTGAGATATTCTGTGATCTACTTCTTGAAATACCGATATATAACCTAAATGCTTATGTTTCTCCTGATATTATGCTTATTAACATGAGGCAAACTCAGAGGCTGGAGGGCTACCTTTGGATGGACAGCTCTGGAGGTTTGGAATTAACAGAAGGGGGAGAAGATGGTCAAGTTGAGATCTATGGGCTAAACTCCCTCTATACTTCCTATATGTCTATAACTTACATCACTGCTCATTTTTTTTCCTGGATAACCTGTGGTTTATGGTCATTGAAAAAATTATAAATGGGGATTGGGACCTCTGAAAATCAAGAGGATAACTCTGTAGCCAGGTGGTTAGGACTGCGATGTCATACGAAGATTAGCAGAATTAAGTATCAAATTTGCCATTAAAATATTGCTTCTAAAAGCTTAAGATATGAACAGATGCTTAATGGCAGAGGACAAAGTGCATTTTTTTACTTCTTGAATGGAAGTGGCAAGACTGAGTCTTTTTGACTTGGCGGGAGCAAAGTACTTTAAAACAGAAGAGTAACATTTAGCTGCTATGGGTTAAGTAGAAATGGATCTAGTTTCTGTAAATAAGTCAGTATTGAAAGAGCTTAAAAAAATCCCTTGATACCAAACGTTTCAGAAGCCAACGTGAACTCTTTCAAAATACTGCAAGTCTTTTGTGATCAGTACCGTAACCTCCAGGCACCGGGCATGTTCAGGATTTGTAAGATTGATCCCAAAGTGGCAGAGAAGAACAAAAAAATAAAATAAAATCATGAATTCGACATCATAAGATGCCAGAACAAAACGTTGCAGCCTTGTATCTTGGTCTTGTGCTGCTGTTAACTAAAGTGTGTGGACACTTTTAATGTGGGTACTGCCCTTGTCTGTGTCCATTGGAGGTGCCAGGGAAACTCCTTGTGACTGTGAGGTCAGAGGAACAGACTAGAAAAATGCATTCGGATGTGTATAAGCCTAGCAAAATTTAAGGTAATAAAGTAGAATTAGTCAGTTCTGAATCATCCATATAGCAAATTATGTTTTTCTAAATGTAGAAGTAGCAGCTGCAGGTAGCCCCTGAGCGAGGGTCCCTTCTTCAAACAAAAGCATGATTGTGTGCGTCTGCCAAAGCGTCTTTTAAAATAAAGTGGTGCTTGAGAGAGGAAAATAAATCTTATGCATCCTGCAGGAAGTGTAATGTGGGGGGGTTTGTGCTTAATTTGTGGTTGCACGTGAAAGCGCTGAGGTGGGAGATTTCTAGCGTCTGAGTTTATCAGAAGAGTAAACGCCTGGTGGTTCCTTTGCAGTGTGTTACCCCTCAGCTCTGCCACCTTTGCCCGTTTGAGCTGCCCCGCTGGACATGGTTGTGCTTTCAGCACTTGAACCAAGACGAAACTACAAAGGTTTGCCAGTAGCTTGCTTTGTGTGTGCCACTGCACTTGAAAACAGCTAAGAAGTCAGCTTTCTTTCAGCAAATACCTGTTCACTGTGGCTTATTTTAATGCTGGGCAGAACTGCAGGAAAAGGTAGTCTCTTTAGTTAGGTGGAACCAACGTCGTTGGAAAAACAGATGGGCTTTCAGGCTTAGGTCTGGTGGGACCGTAAGTCTTAAAGCTTGTCCTGTTTCTCCAGCTGTCTCAGCAGTTCTGGTATCATCTCTCATCTCTCCTTCCCAAGCCTTACTTCTCTTTTAGGTTGCTTCAGATGTGGTTATTACTTTTTATATGCATGTCTATGTAGGAACCCAGACGTTTTAAAGAGGTTGCAAGGCTCTGGGCACATGCTGCTAGTTCTGCTGTGCTCGCGCGGTGAGACTGATGCACCTCGCCTTGAGCCTTCTGCGTCTGGGCTGGGAAGCCCCTGGTTGCAGATTGTTTGTGGGTTCCAGGGCTCAAGACTTGATTCCCTATGGATACGCACTCTTGGCATCCTGACTCTGATTCTCCAGATAGGATTCTAAACTGGTGTAAATTGGCGCAGCTGCAATGACACTAGCTCAGTTTGAGGGTGGGTCACCCTTGTGATCCTTCAGTTTAACCATCTGGAATTCTCATTATTTTTTCAACTCCCTTTTATTTTTTTTTTCATTTTTTCATTTTATTTTTTCAGTTGTTTTTTTCAACTCAGTTGAAACACTGAGTATTATTTTTTTTTTTTAGAGAAATATCATTGCTACTTAAGAAGCCACAGGGCTCTTGTTGTACTGTCCTTAGAAATATAAGATACATCTATATAGTGCAGTCAGATGCATACGCTTTCTAAACTCCAGGTAGGCCAAAGTGGTCCACACTGCCATGAAAAAGCAACGCTGCCTTCCTTCTTTGCAGGTAATCATCTCCATTTCTCAGCAGGACCTATTAGTCCAAGCAGAGAGCTGTGGGAATGTGGCTGTGGAGTGTCAGGATCTGCGCTGACTTGTCCAGAGAGTTTGGAGCGTGGTCAGAATGAACCCCTGGCTTACAGACCTACCCACTTGCACTGATATATTACCTTCGTCTGCTGCTGAAGCACCGCAGGCTCACATACTGGCTCCATTGTCATGAGATAAAATTTGCTTTTATTTATATCTTAGCTGCATGACCCAGTGAGTCTGCGGGTCTAGTGTCTGTCACACATAATTCAAAGTGAATAAATCTCATGATAGTTAATCATATATGGGACACAAATCACGTAGAAATTCAAACAGATTGTTCCCTTTTTTGAAGATTTAGCAATGGGGAAATTTAAAACCGGAGTATTTGAGCTGAGTGTCAGGTTTAATTTTCACTTACTAAGAATATTAGTTAAGATGATATTTATTTAAGAAATTTGACATTAAGAATTTATTCATAGCAAATACGAGTACCTTCGAAACCTTTGTTCTCAGTTGAAACAAAACACTTAGTGGGATTATTAAATGCTACCCTGTGCGCTTTGAATTTCCCCGTGGATTGAAGAGTAGATGGAAGAGAGCGGCTGCAGACCTGCTGCCTGACCTTGAGCAGGTTGCTCAGTGCTTAACGCTTCAGCTTGCACCTTGATCTGTGCGGCACAGATAATTGCACTTACCCTACTTCGTAAAAATGGAACCACAATTAATTTTTATTCTCTGCAGCGTAACTTCAGAATACCTTTGTTCCTATCAGAAGGAGTGTATGGGACCACTTTTGCAGTTCGTGTTGTGTGTTGGAAGCCGGGGAGGCTGGATTTCATCCTGGGTTCTGCCTTGACTTTGAAAGAGGTGCTCTTGGATGGCCAGAAGGTTTCGTTTTCCCTGTTGTTCTTGGAAGGGGGGATGGCTTGCAGAGGCCGTGGGCAGGCGTGCCAGGAGCCGCGAGATGGGGCCACGGTGCGGTGGCACGTCAGGACTTCAGCCTCTTCACAAGTGCAGATGCTTTTTCCCCTCTATTTTTTTCTTCTTTCCTTTTTTTTTTTTTTTTTTTTTAAGGTTGGCTGTGTACAAAGAATTAATTCCAAATGACTCTTTCTACAAAATGTAATAGCTTTCACTTCTGGCCAAAATTGCCTCCCCCTGGTAAGTGTCACTGCACGCTGTCACCTCTTCCAGGCACTCGGATGCCGCAGTGCAGGTGTCTTCCCACTCCCGTTTGCGACATTGGGATTGTTTTGTGGGGAAAGCCAGTCACAGTGTAATTGTTTATTGTCAGCTGGGCAGAACTGGTAGTTCCCTGTTTGGGCATTGCTGATGATGTGCGGTAGAACGAATAGTTTGCACCGAGCGCCGAGTTCTTTTTTTTAGTAGGTGGTTGAGTGGGTTCTGCCACTGATTCTTTGGATGATGTTGGGCAAACCCTGCAAACCCTCATCGCTCAAGGTTTGCACAAATGTTTCCGCCTTTAATGCTGTTTTAATATATTTCCTTCCTGTATCTTTTGCCCTGCCCTGGGAAAGATTTCCTGCTGTGTTGTGTGGTGGCTGTAAGAAGCCTCCAGGGTCTTGGGCAGTAAGCAGCAATCCTTGTAATTCCTTTAACGGATCCAGCCCAATACTCCCAGAGTCATACTGATGCTCTGTCTCGCTGCCAGCTGTGGGGCTTGTCACCCATCTTTCAACGTCAGTGACTTTCTCAATGAAATTATTATTTCTTGATGAAATTACTACGTGTGAATCGTAGCTTTCATTTGAGGGAGGGGAAAAGTAAGTTTCTTATTCTTATGTTAACAAGGAAAAGCTTTAAGATGGATTCTGAGTATTTCGTACAGACCCGAAAACTAGAGGGCAAGTAAAGGCAACATTTCTCCCCTTAAAAACAAGACGTAAGTTGTCAGGAGATGGAGGGCAGTCTCCCGACTGAGGGTAGAAGGAAGGGAAGTGGTTGGACACAGTTCATGGGAGCAGAGTTAATGCTGCCATATTTTTGAGATCTCAGGGATATTGTTAGTGCTGAATACGGTTCACCTCACCGTTTTGCACTTCAATGACCTCCTTTATGTTATTACAGTACAATTAAAGATGAATAGAGTTCTCCTCCCTCTTCAGTATTAGTTAAATTCTCCATATGCTGGTAGGGTAAATGAGTATTGACCTGTTTAACTTTAATTAAACAGCAAAGTCTGGGGAGAACCCAGGAGCACACTGTCAAATTAAAGCAGTTGCCTGTGTAAACAGCTCCCCATAAATCAGATTCTCTTGTATACATAGCAATTGTTAATTGAATAATTACCTAAATTTAATCTCTTAATTTCCTCAGGAAATGCATGAAATTTACTTGGAAGCATTGGATTTTTTTAGCATGTTTTGAATGAACATCTCCAAAAGCGCGGTGTACGGGCTATCAGGTATGCAGAACCTTTCAGGAGCTTCATCCTGAAACTTTCAGGAGCAGAAACTTTCAGGTTGAGGCTTAGAAGGAGAAGTTGGCAGGAGGGTGATAAATGCCTACAGGAGTGCCGTTTTGTGTGACAGTGGTTGAGGCGGTGTTATGGTTGTGGGATTGTGTTATCAGAGGGTAGATGTGGTTTGGCGAGAGAAAACCAGGTCCCATTGAAATCTGTGTGTCTCCCATTGATTTCAGTAGTGGTCGTGTCCTGCCCGTGGTGCTGTCGTGGCCTCCACAGGGCAGCCCACACGGTGCTTGGGTCCCTCGGTGCTCCTGGCAGGACACCGGTGGTAGATCTGTGGGATGCCTTCTCCATCAGACAGAACAGGCCATTTGGAAAGGTCTGTACCGCACGGGACCTGATGAAACTCAGAGCCGAATCAGAGAATCACAGGATGGTTTGGGTGGGAAGGGACCTTAAAGCCCCCCCCAGTGCCTCCCCTGCCCTGGGCAGGGACACCTCCCACCAGCCCAGGCTGCTCCAAGCCCCGTCCAGCCTGAGGCTGCCATTACCTGAAGTGAGGTAAATCATGAGGAAATGCGTTGGAACTGATATTGTCTGGTAGTGGGAGATGGGCTGCTTTCCACGTGGGAGGAGGAAACCTGCGCTAGTTGGCAGTTCAGAGCGGGTTTCGCTGGTGCTGCAGTGTCCCAGCCTTACCGCAGGCGCACGGGTGGTTTCTGTAGTCAGACCTACCCTGACTGCAGAGATGCTCAAAGGTGTCTATTCCTAAAACAATTCCATTTGAAGAGTGGAGTTAGACAACATTCACAAACCAGTGCTAGTATGGGAAACATTTCTTCCTAGTGCAGAAAATATAAAGCAAAAGGGAGCTGAAAAAATTTGCCTGGCTCTGTTGATACCCTTTCGTGGACTCTTCCTGGGATGAGTAAGACCATATCTTCCTGCAGAGCCGTTTTAAGCAAGCTGTTACTCCTGGCCTGCTGTGTCCAGCATGGAAATCATCTCACGTCTCTGTATACGCCTTCAGATGTATACATAGGCCGTAGCACAGTTCAGCTCTATCCTGGCCAAAACCAATACAGCCATCACCTTCCATAAAGGGAGTCCCGCTCATCCCTGGCCTGACTGCTGGAGAAACGTCCATGTGGTGAGATGAATCCCATACCACTGTTTTTTGGGAAGTGGTTCAAGGCAATCCATCACGCTGCAGACCGTAGCAGCCCAACATGGGCATCAGGCCTGTTTTCCGATCAGTAGCAGGCAATTCTCAACGTGCGCAAAAATATAAACCCCGAGCTTTATTGAGCTGTTCGTGTTTGCTGTTTTCCCCTAGACAAGGCAACAAATCTGCTGCTCTCTTTCTGTTCAAGAGGAGAAAATACATGTCTTCACAAAAGCTCTTTGCCTTTTCCAAGGCTCTGTCTCTATCCTGTGGCTTTATAAATACAAAGTTGCTGTGAAATCTCTCTTTCTCTGGGGAGATATTCGTTTCTTTGCTTATGTCTATGCGCCGTGTGTCATTCCTTTGCAGGGATGAAGTTTGGAGATGAAAGCTGCAGCCCTGGGGACAAGATTCAGTATATAGCTCTGCCAGCGGCTTCCCCAGCTCCCCCTGGCTCGGAGGATGCTGTGGGGACAGAGCGGAGGGTCACCACTGGTTTCCCTCCCCGCCAGCCCCACAGGGACGGTTCAGCCCAAACATCGAGGGGAGTTTAGAAGTCGGGAGCGTGTCGCCCAGCGCGTTGCCTTTGTGCAAGGTCCCCGCTCGTGGGGGTGTGAAGCTCAGGCAGGGGGGGCTGCAGCCCGAGGGAGAGGCGACGGGCTGAGCCAGGAGGGAAATCAATGGGAAGCGCTGCTCAAAGCAGCAGCAGCATGGCCTTGGAAACAAAGGAGGAGAGACATGCATCTGCAAGCGAAGTAACACTCTTGTTTTTCCACTCATTTGGGCACCAAAAGAAAAGCAACAGGGAGGAGCATAAGCATGGGAAAAATGACCTGCGAAGGAGATAAAACAAACTCATGTTCTTTATAGTAAGCGCAGACAAGTCTGAGCAGCATGAGGAGGGTCATCAGATGCCTAAATACTTCAAGAAGGAAAGCAACAACCCGTCCGCACCCCTGGTGAGCAGGACAGGGGGTCACACGCTTCATGGGAGACAAGGGGCAAGAGAGGACTAGGCTGAATGAAGACATTTCCATTTCCAGCACGGACTGGGACAGTGTCTGTCAGGATTGCCAGAGGGGTGCTCTCACCAGCCGGCGGGTGGAGGAGCGGGTTTCCAGCCCCCCCTTTGCTACAGTGCGAGTCTCCTGCGCTCAGGTTGGCAGGAGTTCCTTCCAGTGCCCTTTGTTCAGAGGCAACGCGGTATCTTTGTAGCCTGAAACTGCAGCCATTGATGTGACTGTTGGATTCCTGCTGGCCTCGTCACACAGCCAGCACCTTCTCCTTTGGCCTGTGTTTGCCGTCCAGTGCTCACACTTAAGCATCTCGCATAGCAACAGAGAATAATAACTTATTTCAATATATTGGCATGTCCGCCACTATTAACCTTTCCTTAGCCAGCCCAGGCAAGGTGTGACATCAGGGAAGTATCTCAGCTTCTGCTATTCAAACATGTATATTTTTTTCTCTGTCAGTGTTCAGAAATTCTGAGTTTCTTTAGGCTCAGATTCAAAACAAGGACTTACCGTGTATTTCAAATTCTTTCATGTGATCTGGGAGAAGAGCATCAACTCCTGTTTGTTCCTGGTGTGCTGGATGCGGCTCCCTGATGTGTGTCAGCAGCCCACGGCGTGGTGTGGAAGAGCACCGTGAGGGTCGTAAAGCTTTTATCTGTCCTGTTGCGTTTAGAATATAAAAGAAAAATTTGAGCCTGCATCTTCAGCTGCTCTTAAATTTGTGGAATTCCTTTGAAGTTTGCTCTCTAGTACGCATATATAGAGAATCATGATAATTTTAGTGAAAATCTGCTAATACTGAAGTTTTCTTCTTTATAACAATAACGAAGAATTTTAATCACTCCTAAACAACATCAAAAGACGTCAGACTCTCCTCTTTGTTTTATCGGTATAATGAAAACACAAATATACTTAAACCACTTCAAATGGTTGAGCATGCGGTAGCTGAAAGAAACCTCAACTGTCTGAATTATACATTAGCATCCGACTGTAACAACCCACATTATCCGTGCGGTACGTATTTTGCTGAAAGGGAAAGTACTAACGGATGACTGTAGTCAATTCAGTAATGTTTTCTGCAGCGCTTGAAATAATCGCTGTGCATTGGCGTATACGGCAGGCAAAGGTCTCTCTCCTGAAATCACCCAGCGACGGCAAAGAAGAGGGATTTTTCCCTTCTAGCAGAGGTACCAAACACCTGCAGGGCTGCGAATGGTGGGCTCGGCGTGGCGATGGCGGGGGTCCTGCTTGCTCACAGCCCCCCTGCCGGGGACAGCGGTGGGTGAGCTGGGATCAGGGAGCACCGGGCAGGTTCCTTGGAGCAGGGAGCTAGGGCAGGTTCCTTGGAGCAGATTCTGAAGCGCCCTGGGAACTGCGGAGAGGCGAGAGATTGCTGGTAACCTGTGAGCAGAGCTTACGCTCAGGCCTTTTAACACTTACCTCAGCACTCCGGAGGAAAGTGGGTATTTACAGACGTTGCCCAGTAATATGCAGTAAATTTGATTGCGATGTTCAGGATGAATTTGAAAAGGCAGGGTGTATTCTTCCTGTGAAAGTTTGGAGCAAAACTGTACGCTTGCAGTCTTGAGCATCGTTTTTCCTTTCTTAGTTATTTTTGAGTAATTATTCTACAGCAAACAATATGCACATTTTTATTTTTTGTGTATACATTTTTACGCACAGCTGAGAGCGGTGAAAGGTAAGCCATACTTATGCTCATAAACCAAGCCTGTAACAATTTCATACAATTTATAGGGTTTATTTAATGAGCTTGGGTAATATGGAATGAAAATTGTTCCCGAAGGGCCCCAATCAACTCGAATATTGAACTGGAAAGCAGACTGTAAATTCTGTTTTAACTGATGTCGTACGGCTGTACACTTTTTATGGCACACGGTTTCCTTTGCGGAGAGGGAGGATTGCGCAGTGCCCTCGCACGCCAGACTGGGTGCGCGGTGAGCGATGGGTGGAAGAGAATAATGTGTTTTCTGTATTGTCTTGACTTCACCTTTCTGCGGCGGTTCCACCCGTACCTTCTGATGTGTGCGACAGGAGGCTGCCGGGTGTCACCGTGCCCGCGGAGGAGCTGGGCTGGCCAGGGGCACGCACACAGTGCGAGAGACTTTGGTGGGCTCTTCACCGTGTGACTTTTTTTTCCTAATGCTGAAAGGACACGTGCGGTACCCGCACTGATGATGTTTTATGCCTGAGACCACAGCTAGGACAGTATATAAGCAGGGCTAGCTCTCTAGGCTTTTTACTATGAAAAATATACCAAGAAAGCCATTTTTTATTTCAGCAATGAACTGTAGCTTCTATTTATGCCAGTCTTCTCCCAAATCTCTCACCTGTCAGACTTGAATCAGGAAGAGTATGGGAAAACTTCAGTCTTTAAAAAGTGCAGGAACGGTATCAATATTACACGTTAGTATGTGTTTAATGTTTAAGTGTAAAATCAAATAATTGTGAGGGCACAGTTTGAGGGATTTACCAATCTGAAACTCTTTTCAGATCCGTTTTCCTCACTGGTGTGTTTGATTTTTTTAATTTCTTTTTTTTTTTTTTTAATTTTCTTTCTATCCAGTTTTTGAGTTCAGCCATGAGATGTGAATGTGAAGCTTTGGGAGTTAAGAGGTGTAATTCTAGCAGTGTCGCTCTGTGTCAAATTTTTCTGGCAACTTACTCTTCGTATTTGTTCCCTTAACTGACGGCAAATACCAGGCAACAAATTGAGTAAAATGAACTTGTATGAGAATCTGAATGAAAGAAGATTATGCGTTATTTGGGTCTGCTGATATTTGGGGACTCGTTACCCAGCTAACATCGTGAAATGAGTAAACATAATCTAAATGATCAAGTGCGCGATTCAGGTCTAATTGAAATCAAGTGAAACTGAAATCCCGTTGGCTTCAATGAAGAGAAGCAACAGGGCACTGCACCTCCGTGCGAACCAGAGGAGAAGAGTACGAGATTTCTCAAGGGTAAGGTGCACAATGAGAGTGATTTTGCTACTGTTCAAACAGCGTTAATACAGCAGAGGCTCTCTCTTATTTTCCCTGGAGAAACCTAAACCGTTTCCCGAGTCTGCCCTCTCCCCCAGTCCGCTCTTGTTCTGCTCCCAGTGGATCTGCAGCAGGGGAACTGAGGAATAATAACAATACCTGAGACTGCAGCATTTTTCACTTTCCTAGCCAGTTCCAGGTGCCTCTGCAGACCAGGAAGGACACCCCAGTCTAATGCCCATCTGTTTTGCTCCCTGAAGGCTCTCCAGCCCCAGGGGAAGGGGTTGGGAATGCAGCAAATGCCCGCACTGCTTTGCTTTGTCACAGCCCACCTCTGTTTGGAGTGTTGATGAATCGATCCGTATGAAGAAATCCTCTTATGGAGAAAGGCTGAGGGATTTGTGTCTCTTTAGCCTAGAAAAAAAGACAGCTGAGGGGGGACCTAATCAACACTTACAAATACTGACAGGGTGGGTGTCAGGAGGATGGGGCCAGGCTCTTTTCAGTGGTGCCCAGGGACAGGACAAGAGGGAACGGGCACACACGTGAGCACAGGAAGTTCCACCTAAACCTGAGGAGGAACTTCTTTCCCTTGAGGGTGGCAGAGCCCTGGCCCAGGCTGCCCAGGGAGGTGGTGGAGTCTCCGTCTCTGGAGACATCCCAAACCTGCCTGGAGGCGTTCCTGTGCCCCCTGCTCTGGCAGGGGGTGGGACTGGGGGATCTCCAGAGGGCCCTGCCAACCCTATGGTTCTATGATCCGGTGCAGTCCCAACAAACCTGCCCTGGCTATAAACGCAGCTCCGGTTGGTGGCCAGGCAAGATAGCAGCGCGATGGGCCTCTGAACTATTTCCTCTGACGTGCCATTAAGAGGGATCTCATGGCATTTGTATTTAATATAGACAGGCTGGCCCGTGCTGGCAATAGTGATGGGAACGTGGTGGGGGAAATGAGGACAGTGCCACTGCACACCAAGTACCCGCTGCAAATGCATCTCTGTCAGACAGACACGGCAACTCTGTCACCCTTTCATCAGAGGTAATTGAATGCCTACAGAGGTGGTAATTACAAATACCATCCAGGCTGCACAGGCTCATTTGTCTTTGTTTATCTTCAGAGCATGTATATTGATCATTACTAAAGCATTAAATATCTTTGGAGAGGAACAGGAAAATCAGATTAATAAAGCCTGACGTGCATTGTAAAATGCACTTCTCCATGAAAGTCATGTTTGGTAAGTACAGAAATGACAAATGAAATTACTCTTTTAGCTCTCCGTTGACCTAGTAGTGTTATCCTGGGAGAAACGGAATCTCAGAGAAAGCTGCTGTGGATTTTTTTACTCGAGCCTTTCTTTGTATTTTAGAGCCAAAGGAGTCACTTTGTGTTTAGCTATGTAGGTACAGCTCTGAGATTTAATGTACTCTCTGGATTATGAACCTGACTGCAGTGGAGTTTGTGGTATGAAACTGGAGCGATGGAATTGTAATGAAAATCTGGCAAATAAAACTCTACAGCAGAGATTAGGGTTCGAAGCCTGTTTAAGCAAAAGACAAGGTGGTACATGACTGAAGTGTGCCGGTGCTGGTCAGGAATTCAGTGGATGGAATTACTGGAATGATTACAATGGTGTGAACAAGCAGAATTTGATCTTTTGCTCATTGTTCAGATGTTGTATTTTTATCTCAGAGAATGTGGGCATTTTTTGACCAAGGTGGCATTTCCCTCACTGTGCTCTTAGAAACAATTAATTTTGCGGGTAGTTTCACTAGTACTTTAGCTAACAGCTAGTGGTTACCCATTTTTCTCATATTTTCTGTTATCTAATAACAGTTTCCTAGAGAAATGGCCAGGAATATCCCGTGCAGGCTTAGTCTATCACATGCTCAATTTTGTGAGCCGTTGATGTGCTACAGCAAGGAACAACGTTTCTCATACTCAGTTCTACTGAGCCTTCATCAGTAGTGTACATACAGGAAAATGAATTTACAGTACATCACAATGCTTTGAAATCTGGGCTCAAATACTTCTTAAAGAATTTGAATGGTTATCAGATGCTTAGCAGGTCCTTCCTCGCCCAAAATTCAGACCTCTTTCGCTAACGCCTACTGCATCTGGATAAAGCTACTCATGCAGATATTCCCATTGGATAGATCAATCTTCTGCTAGATTGTTTGTTTGGCATGCAGATGAATCCAGCAGATGAAAATAAAGATATACAGTTGTTATTAAATTGGCCTTTTCTTAAGCTTTTCCTTATGATACAAAGTAGGAAATCTTGACACGTGCTCAGCTGGTAGGTAGGTAACACCGTGGTTCTGTCTTACTTCATGCTTGGCTGAAGATTTGGTTCATTAGTTTTCCCCTGCGGGCTGTTCTTTAAGCACAATATATCCACTTGGTCCTTCCTCCCAGTTATTTTTTAAGAATTTGGGTGTTGAATTTGAAATGGACCCAAGTTAGCGCTCTTTCTTCAAATGAGTAGTGAGACTGCACGATAGGCTTCTATCGCTTCCAAAGACACTCCTTATTAAAGGGAGTAAGTTCAGAAGTTAACTCTCATATTTAGCATATTCCAAGCCGATTTATAAATTACTTCTCAGAAGCAGTGATATGAAAATGCTACGGGTGTTCATTTAGCACTCAGCATCTCTTGGTGCGCAGTGGTGCAGTGCTGGGGGTTTATCTGGGTGACTACGTGAACACCAGATGGTTCCTGCAGCCTGTGCCTACCTCCTCATGGCCAGGGCTCGGGGGGCAGCAGACCTCCACACCCTTTGCTTGTGTGGGGAGCGTCCTTTAAAGCTCTGCTGAAATCTCCAGGTTAGTTCGATAGGATATTTCTCTCTCTTATATATTCAAAAATGCGTGCGAAGCAAAGGACACCGCCCAAGAGCTAATGGGACCTTTACCAGCCGCTGATGCCATCTATTCGGCTTTGACTTGAACCGCGGTCTTTGTTTTCTTGAAAATATGCAGAGCATCTCTAGTGGGCTCGAGTGGGTAATTGTGAGCCACTAGAGTCATTCCGTTGGGTAAAAAAGCCAGAAACCCCCAGCCCTCCGAGGCCTGAATGCTCGTGGTGTGGCTGCGGTCAGTGCCGTGGGCAGGGGAGCGCTCGGCACGGGGGGGAGCCAGCCCTACGCCTGCAGCGGCCGTCAGACACCCGCAGTCAGAAGCAGCCTTTAATCACGGAGTTTTAGCCTCAATTTAGATTTTCACGCACGCCAATTAGTAGAACCTTGTTTTCTAAAGATACAATCTTTCCTATTTTGAAAGCTTGACAGTCCTAATGCTGTAAAATTATTGAAGCTGACACGTCTCCTCAAGAAGTGTTTCATCTGTCAGATTCTTCATTCTTTTATCGTCTCAATCATTTAATGACTAGAAAAACCTCCCAATGAGTTATTTTTTACCTTTCTTTAACTTGCCAATAATTAAAGAGATTTTTACCTGCGGTAGGAATTTCTCTTTAGAAACAGAGAAAAGCTAATGGAAAATGCCCAGTATCCTAAATGATGAATTATGATGGAGGGCAGAGCGGTTTGCAGGCGGTAAGGCCAGCGTGGCTACAATTTCCTTATCATATGGGATGCTGAAAAGATACTAAGGTTCATGCATGCTCACAGTGACATTCTGAAGGAGGTCTGTAGTACTTGGTTTCCAATAATTGTTCACTGCTTGAATAAATCAGTAAAATCCCTCATGCTGACATGATTTAATTGATAAACTGGATTTTTAAAATATATTTTTTATATTATATTTTATTATTATTTATATTGTTTAATATTAGTACTTTCCTTCATGTTCTTATGGGCAAATCGCGTTTTTCCTGGTATGTGAATCCTAGTAATTGTATTATTATTTTTTCCAGTGGAGGTCCCGATCAGTTTGTTTGACTGAACGGGTGGATTTGGCACAAAGGCAGTCTCTGCTGGCGGGGGGTGGTGAAGCTGGGCTAGCAGAAATGCCTTCGGTGGGCATCCCTTGGGAATGCGTACCGGGGAGCTGACGCAGTGTGGGATGAGAGCAGCACCTCGCCCGCCTTCTCACATTGTGACTGTCACATCGTCCCCGTTGGAGCTAGAGGCTCTCTTTGCTGTGAGATGTGTCACCTCTTGCCCCAAAGCTGTCCTGAGAGCAGCGGGGTCTCAGCTGCCTGTGAGCCCAGTGCGGTGGTGGGGCAGGGCTGGGGGCTTTGCCTCCTTCCCTGCAGGAAGCCAAAATGAGATATAAAGCCCCATGAGACTAAAATCAGTAAACCATGCAGATAATCACCTTGGAACTTCATAGTCGTTTGCACTGGTTCAGAGCAAGTCTGGAATAGGAGCCTTTGGGTCTAATTGTGCTTTGTAATCAACTTCACAGCCCCTTCTGACTGGTGTCAATTGCTACAAGAGCATCAGCACAGGAGTGGTAAGATCATAAAATTTAGTGGGATCAGCTGAGATGGAAAAAAATACATGAATGGATGATATCAGCACTATTAGTTTTCTTTCACTCCATAAGTGAAACCAATTATTGATTGCAGTAAGAGTTTGACTGAATAATAGATGATGTAAAATGGGTGAGAGTAAGAACATCCAGGTTTGATTTTAGCATGCTCAGATAACAAGTTGAAGTCTACACGGTGTTTCGCATGCTTAGTCATAGCAAGAAGACTATTTATTATTCTGTGGAGGGATATCAACAGGATATTATGCATTAACAATCTAGATTCCTAATTAAAAACAAACAAGAGATGCAAACTCTCACAATCAAAAGTGTTTAATCTGTGGAGGTTTAATTTTATGATGCTCTTAATCCTCCACATCTGCATGTATAATGGCAGATGAATATCCCATTGTAAATGATTGATGTGAAAATATAAACAAAAGCAGCTTTGATATATGACTTAAAATGCCTTTTGAGTGATTTTAAAAATAGACTCTCCAGTTGTCTTCTTTCATTGCAAGTTTTCACCATCATTTCTCATTGCTGTTTACAAAAATAAATAATTTGATACCGTTTGCCCTTATTCCATTAACTTAATTTTAGTGTTCTTCACAGAAGCAGAGGCTCTCGCAGGCAGGGTTTTTGCCCGCCGTCTTTTTGGTCCTCTGAGAGGATGCAGAGGTAATGGATAGCTGCCTGAAAGGCAGACTTTTCTGATGGGAAGGATCTGCAGAAATGAGGAGTTTTATTGTAAGCTTCCCAGGAAATGCATGGGATGTCTGAGTGGTGGTTGTGTGTCCCTGAGCTGGGACCCGAAGCGGGTGAAGCTTGGTCCTATTCAGAGCAGAGTTTAATGGACCAGAGCAGGAGTTTCAGGCTCTGATGGAGAGCACGGTTATAGGGCTGAGAAGCTGGTGGTTTTGAACTCAATTGCTTGTATTGAGGCGCTGATGTCTTTACATCAGAAATATTTGTGGTACGTCAGTTAAATAAACCTTCTCGTGCCTTTTTTGGGGGGCTGGCAGAGGCTGGGCGTTACTGACTAAAGAAGGGCAGGGTGCAGTGCCTTCAGGAACGAGGCGCCTCTCGGCACCCTGCCGCGTTGGAGCAGTGCTCTCCCTGCTGCACCCCTGCCAGCCGCTGCCAGCCTCGCTTGTCTGCCTGGGAGGCAATCCCTGCCTTTCAGTTTGATCCCATCGAAACTTAAAGAGCCGAGGCTTTGTCTGGAAAAGATGATTTGTCGCTCGCGTGTGCTTACTGTCCCTGGCGTTGCTCTCCCGGGGCTGCCCGGTGAGGGACCGCCTTGTTCCAGCTCCTCGGAGGGTTTCTCCAGCCTGTGTTTCAGAGGCGGGGGGCAGTTGGCAGCTGCCCCCGTGGGTCAGGTACCAGCAGGAAGCCCCTCGTGTGCCCCTCCAGCCCCTTTCCTCCCAGCAGCCGCCTCCCCCGCTGTGTATGGCCGTGCCCCCGTGGGCAACGAAGACTCATCCGCCGGTGCCGCTCGCCGGCTCCTGACCAATGTGCCTGGCCTCCTGAGACTGTCACCTTGTCGCTCTGCATATCACAGAATCACGGAATGGTTCGGCTTGGAAGGGACCTTAAAGATCATCTGGTTCCAGCCCCGCTGCCCTGAGCAAGGACACCATACTCGGAAATTAACCTTTTATTTTCAGCTCCCAGTTCCAGATGCAAAGCAAGTGTCACGGTCCAGGGTTACCAGCCTTTTCTAGCTCCTCTGTCTCTCCTTAGTGGGCCCCAGCGCCTGGTGGGGCTGGTGTGGGGTTGGAGATGGGGCTGCTTGTCCGCACACCCCCAGCAGGGCCCCTGCCCAGCCGCGCCGTGGGTTACCTGCCGGTTTTATTTTCAATTAAACTGTCCCTTGGACCGCATGTTGTCTATTCCAGGACACATTGTGCTGTCCCAGGCAGCTCCCCAATTACTTTTCCTCTCTCCTGAGCCTTCTGCTGAAAGTGTAAGTAGTAGATGTGCATCCCTTCAATACTCCAGAGACTTTCACCATCAACTCTGATGGTCTCTGAGCTAGACCCAAGATGGATAAGGTATTGCAGCGTTATCTGCTAGATTGTCAGTGGATATAAATGGGTGTAGGCAGTGAAGTTAGGCTCACATCACCCGAGGATCAGCCCTTGTTTGTTCTACAAGAAGCTGTATTCCATGTTTACTCATTAGAAACAACAAGAAATGTGTATTGTGGGACAAAATATAACGGTACCAAAGTTCAGAGCGGAATAAACAACGCAGAGCTGTGTGGTGAGCATGTACTCAGTTGGGAAATGCAAAATGATAAAGACGTTTATGCTAGGGAAGAATCCTAATTGCTAAGAGGAGCTGAGCAGAGAGTATAAATAACTAGGCCTCGCCATCTCAGAGCTAATAAAATCTTCATCCGCGCTCAGGGAAGGCCACGTGCGGCATGCTTGTTCCTGCTCAGCACCGCCTGCGTTTTCACCATTGAGAACAAGGGCCAAGAGCTGTGTTCTTTGAAGTAAGCAAGAAATTTACGGTCACTTAACGATCCGAGGTGGACGAGGGAGGGTTAGCTCGGTGTTTTTAGTCAGCAGGAATGGGATGTGGACATGGAGATCTCCTTTGTGTGCACGCCTTTTGTTTTCCTGGAGCACCAGTGCAGTGAAAGGGACATTTAAATATTTTATGAACGTGGACATGAGACAATGAAAGTCTATTAACAGGAATTCACATCTCTTTGTACGTCACTTAATTGTGTAATGGGAGTAATTCTTGGTAGTAATGTGCCATCACTGAGCAAAGTGTACATGCTCATTTTGCATATTGGGGCCCAGGGGTAGGAGGACTGATTCTGCTAAAAGTACATAGAAGGAATTTAGGATAGGATCTAGGAGAAGCATCCTAGAAATAACTTGCAGGACAGAAGCTGTCACAATCCAGCAACCCAATAGCAGTAAGAATCAAAGATCTGTGGTTTCTTCCTAAGTAGATTACCGGTTGCTTATTCTTTACTGTTATTAGTCATGTTGACAATGATCTGACGAGGCAAAACCAGCACTCTACAGCCATAAGCAAACAGAGCGGCCCCACTGCCCCCCAGGCTGGGGAGCTCATGGCAGGGTATTGTCTCAGGAGCCGTTTCGCAGTGCCTCCCTCTTTGGTTTTTCATGGACATGCCGTGTGAAGCTCCTGCTGGGAGAGCAGCGATATATTTAGGCACGTTTAGGCTATCTCTACTTCATTGGAGATGCAAAGATCATAACGTATTCTCCTCCCTGCCTCCCGCTGACCTTACCACCCCGTAGACAGCCTGTATCTCACCATGCATCCTTGGTTTTGGGAGTGATCCCAGGCCTGTCTTTGTAAGTGGAAGATCTCCGTGGGGCGTAAAGAAGCTGATGTGTGAAGAAATGTGCAACAGTGAGCAAGAAACCATCCCTCTTCACGCTTTGGCCAATAGTCTGGAAACAAAAGGGGAGCACAAGAGGGAGCATGAAAAAGCCTGATGTTTCCTAGCAGCATGGCTGCCCAGGAGCAGTGCCATGGACAGTCTTGCCTGTGTCCCACCAGAACATGCTTCAGCTGTCATAGAGGACAAGCCTCAGCAGCAATGACCAACTTCTCAATCTGCTTCCTATCTTCACTGCTTCCTTTCCCTAATTTCCTCAGTGCTGGGTGGAGTACGTGGTCCGCTTGGTATAACCTAAAGGGTTTTTTTCTACTCCATTCATCTTCATTTCTTACAAGATGAGAGCGCTCATCCTACTTCCAAAGCTCGAGGAAGTCTATGCTTCTGCTGTGGCAATTACTCTTAGAACAATTTAATAAGGACTGGTTTGTCTTAGGCTGGATAGGCCTTGTGCTTTAAGGTAATTCAATATAAAAAATAATTGGGTTTATGTTTGAAAAACCCAGAGCAATTGTGTTANGAGGTCTCCCCTCAGCCTCCTCTTCTCCAGGCTGAACAACCCCAGTTCCCTCAGTCGTTCCTCGTAAGGTTTGTTAGCAGAGCATGCTTGGCTTTGTCAGGGGTCGCAGTGTGGGCCCACAACTGGTGTAAACTGGTGAAACTCAGCAGCCATGTGCCATGGATTGCGCGTCTGCTGGTTTGGAGCAATTGTGCAGCACAGCTCTCATTTCCTCTGATTGCAGAACTTCTGAATATCTGGAAAGTGTTCATCTCTTACATGTGGGCTTAGCTTTTATCTTGCAAATTTTC
Organism: Rhinoptilus africanus; assembly: GCA_013400135.1. Classification (NCBI taxonomy): domain Eukaryota; kingdom Metazoa; phylum Chordata; class Aves; order Charadriiformes; family Glareolidae; genus Rhinoptilus; species Rhinoptilus africanus. The sequence continues at coordinate 752,379 of VXBO01012131.1, read as the reverse complement.
TGCGTGCTTGTGGGACCAGCTGCATTTTTCTCCGGCGGCTGGTTTTCAAGCCGTGTAGCGGAGGTGTCGCCTGCCAGGTACCTGGAAGTCTCGCCGGAGCTGCTGCACTGAGCAGTGTCAGCGACGCGTGGGCTCCTGGCGCTGCGGTGGCTCCCGGCCCACGCCAGCCCTCCCTCCCCAGGCTGCGGTCCCTCCTGGAGCTGCTCCCTCCCGCGCTGCCCAGGCCACACGGGCTGCTGCACCATGCAGGGAGTGACAAGAGTGCGTTGTAACGGACACAGAAAATATCATGGTTAATAAACATGAATGGAGTCTGCTGACTGCTGTTTAACGTCAGAGGGGCAGTCGGTCTCCGGAAAGCTGCAGCTTCCTTGGAAGTCTGGGTGGGCATAAAAGCAACCTGAAATAAAAAAGGGGAAACTGTCCATCTCTGGGTTCCATTGCAAAATTGGGAGAAGAGCAAAGCTGGTGGTATTTTAGAGGTGTTTTGCCCCCCAGTATTCCTGCTTAATACAGTTGCTGACAAACTACTGACAGGGTGGGTGTCAGGAGGATGGGGCCAGGCTCTTTTCAGTGGTGCCCAGGGACAGGACAAG
>VXBO01012131.1:660052-751387 GCA_013400135.1 Rhinoptilus africanus | reverse complement strand
AACGGGCACAAACTAAAGGAAGTTCCACCTAAACATGAGGAGGAACTTCTTTCCCTTGAGGGTGGCAGAGCCCTGGCCCAGGCTGCCCAGGGAGGTGGTGGAGTCTCCGTCTCTGGAGACATCCCAAACCCGCCTGGAGGCGTTCCTGTGCCCCCTGCTCTGGGTGACCCTGCTCTGGCAGGGGGTTGGACTGGGTGATCTCCAGAGGGCCCTTCCAACCCTAGGATTCAATGATTCTATGAAACTCTACTAATAGGATGTAACTCATATGACTAAAACCAAAAAATGATGTGGAGTCCAGGTAGCACGAGGGTGGGAGCATCCAGCCAGCACGGCTTGGTGCTGGGCCCAAGTTGTTGGTGGTGGGATCCCTGCAGCATCGTCCGGTCACGTTCTCACCCTTCCAGTTCCTGTGTTTTTCTCCCCCTGGGGGAGAAAACACCCTGGGGGTGTTACAGCCAACTGCTGAAAATATGACATGTGAGGAATTCAGTACAAGCTCAAGAGTAAAAACAATGGAAAGATTTGGAATAATGCATGTGTAAATCATTTAAGGGAAAAAAAGAAAAGCAAGTGATGCCTTGCTTTCCATAATAGTCTGTGACAGGAGGTTCTTTTTACTATTCTTGTATTATGAGGAGAACGTGGTTCAAAGTCTGCTAATGGAGTTTTGTTTGTGCTGTCTCTTCCACAGAGGTGCTTTTTGGAATAATTTGCTAGATTCTGCTCCTGTTATTTGCAAGTGGAGAAAAATGAGATTCCGAGGCTTACTTTGAGTCTCATGCTGCAGGGAAAAGGAACGCTAATAGCATATGGATAATTAGCGTGCTGTTCTAAGTTCATACCCTAGGTTAATGCAGGCAGTGCATGCCTGTGCTGTCACAGAGATTACGTGGCAGCCCTGATAGCATTACCTCTTCCTGAGGTTGCCTGACACCGCTCATTATAAGAACACCTTTTCGGAAATAAAACTTAGTGCTATGAGCTGCATGCCAAATGTAGGCATGTGTGCGATTTTGGAAACGCCGCAATCCTCCCAACAAAAATGCATTTCCCGTGTAGAGGTTTTTTCCCCGCAGCACATCTTTGGCCTCGCACTTCAGTTGGAAGCTGCTTTTGAAGAGGGGTTTGGTCAGATGTAGCGGGTTCGTTTGCATAAGTGGATATCACAAATGCTCGCGTCAGGTGACAACACCAAGGCAGACAGTATAAAAATGTGGTTTAACCCATTTTTCAACCCATTATGGATTGCATTAAGCTGCACTAGGACTGACGGGTTCTCTGGGGGAAAATCTGAAGATCAGGTAAACCTTCACCGAAATACAGGAAGAATGCAGGGCCCTGTGGGGCTGAGGGGCTTTGCTGGTTAAGGGCTGGATGGAACTGAAAAGCTTCAGGAGAAAAGAGCAGAAAGTGAGAAAGGCTCCACAAATGGCATCAGGGGCAGGAGGGCGGCTCTGACGGCAGCCTGGAGACGAGGGTCTGCAGAATGGCCAGGGATGTTCGTGGGGAGAGGACTTTGTACACGCCATGCGTTCGGACATCCGAGCCGCCTCACCCAGGGGTGTCTGTACTGCGCTTCCGCAGAGACAGGGGTTCTCTTCTAGGCCTAGTAAATGAGTAGTTTAATTAGGCACACAACTCAAAGCATGGTGAAGGTCCAAGGGAGAAGTCACAGAAGGTTACCTTGTTGTATTTGATTGTATTTCCTCGATTACCATGGCCCAGATTGTGTCCTGAATGTGTACTTCAGTGCATCTCCACTTCCCTTTCCTGGGGCAGCGCGCCCGCTCTCCCTGCAGGCTCCTGCTGCGCTGCTCAGGCTGGTGTCCCCTTGTTCTGGTGCAGAGCCGCAATGGCCAGGTGGATTCTACCCTCCCGTCATCTCCAGGTGCTGCTGTGAAGTTATTCCTTCACCTTTCTTCATTCATCCTCCCCAGCCACTGTCATGAAGGTCATCTCCAGGTCAGGCTGGTGAGGGAGACGGCTCCAGGCAGGATTGCAGCACCTCCTCGGGAGCTGGGCAGCGTTTCCAAGCGTGAGCCGAAAGACTGGCTGGTGCTGTGGAAGCAACTGTAATGAAAGACACTTATGTGCTGGACCGTAACGGTCAAGCTGCCTCTGCTGTTCGGACTCTGTGCCCCTACTGAAAATGAATAGTGCAGCAGGTATCAGCTCTGAAAGGCCCGCGTTACTTGTCAGGGTCATCATCTTCTCAGCAGCACAGCTTGCGGGTTCAGGGTTCTGTCTGCCAAGCCCTCTGAGGCACGGGGAGATGATTGTGTCTGTGACACTTTACAACACATGTGTTACAAAGAGCTAATGATCGCACCAGAGCAAATCAGTCCAATCTGTCTTAATTGTGCTTGATCAAGCAATTATGAATGCAGATGCCTGGCCCTCATGGTTACGAGACGCAGCTGTAAGCTCTGTACTGAACACAGCAGTCCGAGTTTGGCAACGCAGATACCTCGGAAAAGCAGCAGCAGCAGATACAGGAGAATAGCTGTACGAGGGGCTTAAAGGCTCCTTCATGGGTTTTCACCTTTTTCTTTTTTAATTTCTGTCCTGAAATGGGATGTATTGCTTAAAATTGGTCCTAGAGTCACTGCATTTCAAGTTACACAGTGCAGGGAGAGCTAGGGGAAGTCCATGCAATGTAATCATTGCTTTGATTCGGCGGGTTCAGTGCCCCGGTGCGTGGCGCTGTGCGCGCTCGGTGGCTGCGCCGCTGTGCAGGCCATGGCTATGTGGGTGCAGCTGCGCTCCCCCCTGCCCCGGGTTGCAGTAGAGGGACAAATAGCAGTGGTTCTGCTCATGAGAAGAAACTTTACAGTGGGGAGAAGACATCAGATAGAAAGATCAGCCTGCCTTTTAAATAACCAGCTATGGCTTTCATTGGTTTGAGAAGAAAACCAGCAGCAGCGATTAAAGGTACTTGTAAAGTCAGAGGTGGTTATGTGTCTGGGTAACAGACGCGGGGTGAGCCAGCCCCATCAAAAGGGATTGAGACGAGGAGGTAATGCAACACGTAAAGGCTGATTTACATTATCTTGCTAGATAAAATACCAGATCATCTGCAATTTGTTATTTACAGTTCAGCACTGTGAAATCAATTACTGAGAAGCAATTTAATTAAGACAGGTTAATGCTTAATCTAAGGCACTAAAGCCATAACACGTAATTTCAGTTTACTAATCATTGTAATGCTAATGGCTATTTGACATCTGTTCGGTTAAATTGGGCAATACGTTTTGGTGCCAATTCGCTCAGTAAATTTTCTCCCCCGGTTCGGGAAGAGCAGGGCTCTTGATTGCAGGAAGGAATTGGGCGCTAGGAATGGGGAATACGGTTCCTTGTTTAATTCTTGCTGCTGCTAATGTTTTGGGTAAATCTGGTCAGGGATATGGTTAACTTTTTTTATACATTTACATTAAGTAATTTTTCTTACCAGAGAGTTGAGTGCTTCTCCCGGTTGTCATTGACCCGCTGGGCGACTTTTGAGAAGTTATTGGCTTGTAAGTTATTCAGCAAAGACTTTCAGCCTTGAACCCAGCGGTGTCTTTGCTCTTTACATAATATTAACTGCGTGAAGGAGCTCCTGGATCTAGCAGGATCCTGAGAAACGTTCGCTCTCCACTTCATTGTCATTCTGCTTTTGTTTCTCATCATCCTGAGGTAGCTGTGCTTTAATAGAAAGAGGAGTGAGGAAGAAGGTGGGAAGTCTGAGTATAGCAGTGCTACGGTTGGGAGAGCTGAAGAGAGAACAAGCCGCCACCTAAAGGGCACCTTGGTGGAAGGACGTTATGGTTGTCTCTGCACTGTTGTTAGTTCAGTCCCAAGGGCCCACTCTCAGAACGTACATCTGCAGGAAATACCCAAAAAGCTGCTTGAGGGAGGCCAGGGCTCACCCCGGCCCCATGGACCACCTGGGGAACAGCATCAGCCCATCCAGCACCAGCTCCACCAGTCCCACCGCCACAGCACACCCACTTCACCCGCCCCACCGCCCACCCCGGTGCTGCACCTCGCTCTCGCTGGTATCGGTACCTCGCAGCAAAACGGAGGGAGGAACAAACCTCGCATGGTCGCAGGACTCTGTATGTCTCAGACACCTTCAGCAGCCAGGCTGAGCACTCTGAAGGCGATGTTTCCAAAGTCTCTGGACACTCAAAAAGACGTGGGCTTCTGAACGCTCAGCTAAGCCGTGATAATTCACGCTGGGGCAATTTCAGCTCTCTGCCCTGTCTCTCTGTCAGCCAGCTATTGTTGTGCAAATAGCACAATTTCAGTTGTGTCCCCTCCTCCTATTTTGCAACTTGGCAGGTGAATTTGAACGGGGGCGGGCAGCTGGGGACTGTGCCCTGGGGACCACCATGGCATGACCCACTGGAGCTCAGGAGTCGGAGCCTTGGGGCTGTGAGGGATCTTGCCTGCTCCAGCACAGGTTTGTATCCAAAACCTGAGTTATATCTCACTTGCGAAATGATCTGCAGGTTTAGCTTTCCTGAGCACTTGGTTCTGTGGATTTTAAAGGCACTCACTTGCTATTGAAATAGACTCCACACTGTCTTGAGTTGTTCTCTTCTAAGGGCAAGGAACGTTTATTGAATTTCTTCCTAAGTCTTCTCAAATATTTTGCTGCAAAGAGCGAATTGAGCTTGAGCACTTCTCTAGACTTTCTCCTTTCTTCCCCTTGGGACACTACTGAAGAGAAACTCAAACAAGCTCCTCAAGAAAAGTATTTTTTGTGTGCACAGGCTGGTTATTTATGAATCCAGCAGTGCATAAACCTTCTGTGTGAAGAAACCCACGAACTCAACTTTTGCCCATTTTTTTTTCAAAATTAGAAGTATTAAGAGAGATCTGAATGTTGAGAGCTGAAGTTCAGGTGATGATTTAAGGAAACCGTAGAATGACTGGGTTTGTTTTCTAGCATATCAATTCTGAGGTGAAAACCTGAATGCTGCCGGTGGAGGGAGAGCCCTGACGTGCAAGTCCCTGGTCCTCCCAGTGCCGGCTGGGGCGGCTGGAGCATCAGCCCGCTGCTCCCCGGGGAGGAGGAGGAGGTGGTCTGTGGGTGCTTGCACCCAGTGTTGTCACCTTTCACAGGCTGGATGGAGCCAAAACGTGTTTTAACCTTATTCTTAGATTGTACCGGAGCTGTAGAGTTCATGAAGACTATACATGACTTACAAATTTCTTACATTAAGTGGCATTTCAATGAAAAGTTAAATGTTTAGCACGCAGAAGCAGAACGTTCACTAGAATATACTGATGTGGTACAGCTAGAAACACTCATAAACTATCAATGCGTATCTATTATTGCAGATTCTTAGGGTGGATCTTTCAACAGGGGCTGACGAACAAGATCTTACCTCTGTGAGAAAGTGGACAAAGACCAGCATCATCCAAAGGTGGTTTTATTTTTGTCTTGCTTGTTCAGATAACTTCTTCGAAGCTAGGAAGATTTTGTTGTCTTTTCCCACCACTAATAGGATTTAATACATGTAAGAGTGGCTATTCATTCAAATGTGAGAATAATTAAATGTCTTTAAGGTAGAAAGATAACAGAGCTTAGATTCGGGAAGCATTTGCCTGCTTCTGGGTGTAAGGCTTTTGTGTAATCCTAATAACATTTCCTTTGTTCAGTGAAATCACATTTCATTAGCAACGTAGTCTTCACAAATGTTCTTGCAGGATTTTGTGCCGAGCTGCCTCCCAGGCGAACCACAAGGAAAACCTGCTGTTAGCTAGCTTTTACTCCCATGGAAATCTGATGGGTCCTCGGTACTTTAAGTATCTGGTGCTGAACAAGGATCCAAGTTATTGCTGTTATTTTAGGATCTCTGATTAGAAAAATTAATTCTTCATTTATAAGCATAAGTTATGTGTACGCTTAACTTTGTGTGACTTTTTTTATGGTTAAAAATCTATCTCTACCACTCTGCGGAGCCACGGGAGTCAGGCTGACAAACCTTCCTGAGGGTAACCATACGGATTCCTCCCTTTACTAATCCTAGCACAACTTATTCTCTTCTCAGACCCAATGGAATTATCTTTTATTCATGTTAATGGAGCCATCACTGTCGTCTGTGATGTTTGTGCAAGTGGGGACTTAGAACTGGATCTCTTCAGAAAGTTTTTATACTGTAATTTCAGAACTGGCATTTGTAATTACGCCATAAAAGAAGGTAATATGTGAAAATAGTTCAACTGCTCTTTCCAGGATGGAAAATATATATTGTAATCCATTCAGAAAACATTCCAAGGGTAGGGGATCAAGTTGTATTTGATTTTCTCATTCTCTATAATAATAATTTTTGTTGTCTTGCAAAGCTCTGGCTTTGAAGTGCAATGCATAAAAATTCTGCCATACCAGCAACTGTTTCCCTTTAGTTATTTTCCAAGTGATTTGATTTCCTCAATAGCATTAACTATATGGAGGTCTAACAAGTTATAATTAATGTATTCAGATATTTTCTTTTGTGACAGGCTAGAATGTGAGTGACAGCGCAAAGGGAAAAAGCGGAATAAAATTGGATGCTTGAGAAGATTATCATAACATAAAACCTGACAACTCCTTGGCTCTTGAATAGCATATTGTATTACATTGAAAAGGAAGGAAAAAGCTATTTCACAAAAAAAACCCCAACTGCGGCTTAGAAATTTTCTGAGGGGGGGAAAGATTTTCAAAAGCCTTTTTAATATTAGACAGATTTTAATATTAAAGTTCGCAAATAGTTTATCACACGCCCCAGTGTGTGCAGGGTGGAGTACATGTGTACCTGATCGGATAAAATCTCCCAGAGGCAGCGGAGGCTGGGCTGTGCCGGTGGTGGAGCACGGGAGCATCTCCTGTGCAGCCGCGATGGCCGGTGGCAGCAGCGCCTGAGGAGGGGCGGGAGGCAGGAGAGCAGGGACCCAGCGTTGGCTCCTCGGTGGAAAACAGAGTCCCAGCTCACGTGCTGCAAGGAGTTTTAACTATAACTCTGCACCCTTGGGACTGGCTTCAGGGGAAGCGAGAGCAGGGAAGAGAGGAAAGGGCTTTGTCTGTAATTATGAATGTATATTTATGAGTGTTCAGACACAACTCTGCTGGGGGCACAAAAGCATCGTTACGAGTTGAGGTTTGTCTTTGTACAAGTCTGTTCACAAAGGCACTCAGAGCTCTTTGCCCTGGTAGAGGGTTACAGCACGGGTGTCCCTCCTTCCCACCCTGTGGAGGGAGTGGGGAAAGCCAGGGAAGAAGGTGAGAGCCTGCCCGCCCGGAGCGTGCACAGCTTCCGATAAAGTCGGGAAGCCAAGAGCAGAATTAGAGAAGTGTCTTATTTCCTTTTCGTTGGAAGAACTGTTTTTGCCAGCGTGTGCTGCTGGTCTGAACTCAGAATGGGAAATGTGTGGGCAGAGTCCTGTACTTTTATGAAGAAAGGGTTTGTTGGGAAGGAGGAATGATTCAGGGATCTTGCCTCACAGCTATCCAGGAGGTGCATGCTCCACAGAGGAACGGAGGAGGGCTCCCATCCCTGGGGCTGTCAGCCAGGCTGTGGCCAACGCCAAACTGAGAGAAATGGGCTTAAGTGTTGGGAATTTTTGAAGGGTTCTGCTTCCAACATTGGAACAAAAGAGTTTGGATTATTTTTACTTAGTTCGAAGTGGATTCTTTGGCCATAGAGTAGTAAAACATAAAAAAAAGCAAAGCTTCTATAAGTTGGCTTTTACATTTTAGGATTGTTGGTGGAAGAAGTCATCCTAGCCCTTATTTGCCCTGGTTTGTAGGTAGCTCCTAGGAGAGGAAGATGCGTTGAGCAGTGTGAAACTGAATCTGATCTGAGTGCTGTGACAGAGGGCTATTCCCGTATCAGTTATGGGAGAACACGGTGTCTTCAAGCCTTCCTCGGCGGGGGGAGAGCCCCTTCTCCGTGCACTTTCCCAGGGGGTCCCTAGGGCTTGCTGACAGCGGCCTCAGCCCAGCCCCTTGGGTCCTGCCCCAGAGACGGCTGGTTGGCATTTCGGAAGCTGGGATTCCTCCTTGAGAAGATGCAGTGGATAATTAAAGATCGACGCCAACTGCCTTTACTCCCTCACTGCCATCCATCCCCCGCAAGGTCATCTGTACACTTGCCCCTTCATGTTTATTTCTGAGCCAATAAAATTCCCATTTGCTCTGGTACATTTTGTAATCCGCAGCTTTCAGGCCAGAGATTGATTATCTGTATTCCTAGATAAAATCAAAGCGCAGTTCTTAAAACAGATTTCCACTCAATTATTTCCCCCAGACAGCTTAAATGGTGCTTTGAAACCCAAGATTAACTCAGTAGTGGCTGAGATACATATCGACATTTTCTTTCTGGCCTTGCTAAATTTCATTTTTAAAGCAGGTCTAATGCAGGTTCTTTAATGTCCATGAAACAGTGGGCTAATATTTGAGATTCAGGCTGGAGTCTGTGTGGGGTATCTGAACCAGGTGAACTTATGTCAATCAAAGCTCTTGATTTCAGCACCTGGCCCTCTTCTTGCAGAAGTCAGTGCAGAGCTATTGGACCAGGGTCTTGCCTTGTGTAAATTAATAGCTTCATTTTCCAGGGAGGTCAGCCAGTTCCCAATGAATTTCATAAGCTGTTTAATAACGATTTGCATTTGCTGGAGCAATGAGGATGAATGTGTGTTTTCTGGCAGGCTAGAGCTGCCTTCTCTCCGTTTCAATCGAGCAAGAACTGAATCGAAGACATTTTATTTCCTGCAGTTGTTGGACACATTTGGGTTTCCTTTTTTCTGAAGTAACCGCTTCACTTTGGTTTTGTAAACTGAGCAGATACTGATTTCTTTGGAAACAGGTCAGCAGGAACAAAAGAGGAGTGAACTCCTGGAAGCACAGTGCCCGTGCTCTTGGTCCCTGCTTCTGCATCTTGTGCCTTTCCTGGTGTTAAACCAAACAAAGAGAAACACGATGAGTATTATTTTGTCACAGCTTGCCTCTGTGAGACGTCCCCACACAGCCTGGCTAACAACTACACTCTTGACTTATGTCTCTCTCATTTTCCAAAATTTCCTATGCCCTTTCACAGGCTTTCAGAGCTGCAGACCTAAAGCCCAACGCTCTCCCAGGTTACCTGGCCTTTGTCATAGTAAGGTCCAACCAAGCTATTCATCTCCCATGGGAGAGCTGCCGCTGGCAAGCCAAGTGCGTGATCAAAATTGCAGTCCTAAAATACGTTGGCTGAAAAGTAAAATATGGTTTTGAAACAAAAATAGTGAGTTCCTGGTGAGACCTGTACCTCTTCTCCCAGTTTTCTCTGCGTGACTTTAAGTTAGGATCAAGACTATATCCAAGGAGCCTCAGTTCAGCCATTTAAATGTGTGGAAGTGAAATTCCTAGGGATATCAGGAAGGAAAAAATGAACTTAAAGGACGATGTTGGAAACTAGGATCAGAGGAGAACTTCTTGTTGGTATTTGCTCTAATATTTCGAGTTGGGACTAGATAACATTTTTGCACAAAACTTTTTCAAGAGAAATATAAATTTAATCCCAACACATTTGGAAAACACATTCATTTTGAGTTATACATCAGATGGAGGCTTTAAAAATGTATTATTTTCCTTAGATTTACTAATATTTAGATAATTTTTTAAAAATTTTCTGCTGCAGACATGCAGTGTTACATTGATAGGTGTAAGATTTGCCATTGCCAAAAGAAAAAACAAATATATATTTAGCCTAACCCAGATATTTGAACTTTTTGATTCATCAATATGTTAACATTTATTTTAGTAAGGCTTTTTTTTCTTTATCTTTTTCTTAATACTTCTGAGAATGATCAGGGATTCCGAAATACCTTTTTCATGCCTGGTTCTGCTTGAAACCAGGGCAACATAAGTGAGTTCTTCAGTTCTATGGAGACAGCTTTGTAATCCAAGAAATGGAGACGCTGGGCAGGGAAGATGACATCCTTGATCTCTTTCCTGCTGATCTTGAAGTGTAAATTGAAGTGGTGACAAAAAAGTCCAGTATCGGTTATACCAAATGTCAGTTGTCTGTGCTGTGGGATGGGTTCGTAGCTCACAAACAGATCGCAGGTCGTCGATGAGGCAACTATTTGGAAAAGAAACCTGCAGCCAGATCCTCCAGCTGCACTCACTCACGTACAGCTACACCATAATTTCAGTGAAGTTATTCTGGCTATTGCTTTTTACAGCTACAACTGAGATTAGAAGACTTTTAAAACTATTAGGTTGGAATCAAAAGAGCTGCTAAAATGTGTGAGTCATCAAGGAGAGCAGGACATTTGTAGAAGGCCCTATAATAGAGACAGTGGCACGTCTCCTTTGGTGAGTTCTTCATCTTGAATTTTGGTCCATTTTCCTTTTTTCCTTGGAGTGCCGTAGCAGAGGTTAAAGTGCACTCTAAAAAGCAGCGTGTGGAATAACTGCATAATTTTACAATCTCATGTTAAAGCAGCTGCATCTGTAACTCACTTAATGGAACTTTTACCGCTTTTTTTTCCTTTTACCGTATCATGTTCGAAACTCAATAAAGATAAACTTCAAATAATGTCTGTATATCATGGAAGATTCAGACCCTTGCAACTGAACCCGTATTCCCGAAAGCGCCGTTTATGAGCAGTGTTATTTCAATCTAGTGGTAGGAGTAAAACCAAACATTTGGCAGTGTTTATATTTGCACCCTTGGGACAAATGATGAAGGAGTTATTTGCTCCAGTCTTTAATCAATTTTAGGTAAACAGCACTAGTATACCTTGGACATCCATATTTTCTAATTGGCTCTTTTAAATGTGAAGTTTCCCATAATTCGAAGCTGAGATTTACGGCTGAGGGAGAGGGGAGCCAGAAGCACCTCCCTGTCGTGGCTGCGCTGGATGTGGCTCGGCAGTGGGAGCAGCAGAGCGGAGCGGTGAGCTACGGCTTGTTTGCCGATCAAAATGCAAACCGTGGGCGATTGCCCCGGCTTCGGTTGATTCATTGCTCTGCAAATCTCCATCTGCACTAGCAGCAGAGGTGCCCAAGCAATACTAATACTTGATTTAGCACAACCAAATCTGTTTATTTTCTGCGTGGTAAATCCTTTGGACCGCGTCAGTTTGTGTTACTCATACCAGGACTTCTCCTAGGGTTCAGAGAGTTTGATGATTCTGTTTTTTGCACTTGGTGCAGGTGGTGAAGTGAGGAGTTTGTGGCAGCAGCTCCAGAGAGTGCTTACGGTGAGTTACAAAATGAGCCAAAGGTGGAGATGAATCTCATTTAGGACTGCATCCAGAATTGCCCAGGACATGGTGGGCAATACTGAGGAGAGGAAAAGCATGAGAGGAAAAGGTTGGTTTTGTTTGATCCCAGTCGGCTTCACTGGAGTCTCCCACAAAGCTCTGTAGGCCTGAGGCTGAGTCAGAGTCTTGTGTAGATGTGCGTAAGTAGATTTGAAGGAAGATGCAATGCCAGAGTATTCACAGCAAAAGGCAAGTAACTTGGGAGTTTGGAGAGTGATGTTGGGTACGTAGGATTTGAGGTTGGGACGATATATTAGGATTTAACCTTGCCTGTTGGCCAAAGGTTTGTCATGAGAGTTTGACCCATATAAAATAGGTTCAGTCAAACCAAGAATTTTGAACCGTTGTCCCTTGAAAATATCCAGGTATTGATTCCAGACCATAAAACCTGGTCAGATGTCTGGAGGGGAGCCTGGCAAGGATCCTGCAGCTCCGCTGCTGAGGTCATTCAGAAATAAATTAAACCTGAGCGTACTGCAATTGCATTTTGCCTTTATTTTCAGTGAATCAGTGACTTGTACTGTGATATCAAATTAAGCAGCTGGCTAACCATCAGGGGACACATAGCATCTTGCAAAAGACATTATAATATCAAAGAACACTTGAACATTACCTTTTTGTTTAGATGACGTCCTTATGTTGGATATTTCTGGATAGTTTATTTTTATTGTATTAAGCCATTTGATGGTTTTTAATATTTTTTTTAGATCTTTCTCATTTTCTGATTTGTGACTAGACTACATTATTTCCCCCCCCAGTAGGAAACTTTCTAATGATTAATCAAAATAGCGTATTTGTGTCTGTCAGTATTGATTAAAAGCCTAGCATTGTCTTGTTTATTATCCAGTGAGGAGGGGGGGCTGCCTTTGTCTTTTTTAATATGTAAATGCAATATTCTGTTTAACAGGTGCGCAGTTTAGTGATGTACTTTTTCATTTGGTTTCTAAATGTGCTCAAATTCATTTGCTAATAATAAATGATACACTTCTATAAGAACAAAGAATTATACGTTGCCGTTTCTTCAGATACAGTTCAATTCTGTGTAAAGCAATCGGTGTAAAGTCTGACACAAGTATGATTTTTGGTTGACTTTCATCTTTCGTATGGTGGTAAAATGAGGAATAACTCTTGATGGAAGTGTCCTGATGTCGCGGCTCACTGCCGTGCTGCTGCTGCTGCTGCGCGATCGCTGTCCCTGGCAGGGAAGGAGAGAACATGAGCTGCTGCAGGGGCGTTTGCAGGTGTCTCTGATGGCAGGACTGGTCTGTGTCTGTGCTCCGCTTTACGAGCCACTGGTTGGAAGGACATCTTTAAGAGAGGGGGTGGTTAGAGAGGACAGTGAGTCAACAAACAACCAACAAACACAGGAATTCAAAATCTTCCTTGAAACCCCAGTAGTTTGGTAACAACGGTGTTTTAAACGCTGGGTGTGTTTGCTTGTCTGGGTGCTAGGTAGGACGGGCCGGTGGAGGTGGCAGCTCTGCCCCAGCCCACCCCTTTGCAGACACTGGGCGAGGGGCTGTGCGTTGGGTGCCGGTGGGTGAAGAGCATCGTCTGCCACTGCCGAGCGCAGGTTCTTTCCTCTTCAGGTGCCGAGGGGCTGTTCTGCTTCACACGCCGCCAGTTGCAGCATGGATCACCATGTGCAAAGCACCACGTGTTATTCCGATGTTACAGGCTCTGTTGGTACCGATTACAATTTTTTAAAGTTTTTTTGAGGGCAGTCCCAGCCCATGAGCAGTTTTCAGAGCCAAGGACCTCAGCATCGGCTAAATTCAGCTCCCAGTGCAACAACTACCACAACCGTCTGACAGTAATTCAGTATTCCTGTGCAGTCCCTTACCTGTGCGTGGTCTGCGTGTGTTACCTCTCACGTCATGTTTCAGATTTAAGGTTTTTGGGTGGTAGTTATTTCTTTGTGTGTATTCAGCCCTGGCCACAAGGTGCTACCATGCCTCAGTGTGGTAGAGGTGCCTGTTGGCCATCTCCGTTGCCTTGCAGTGGATTAGGTTGCCTTCTCCATCCTCACCTGGGTGGAATAACACGTTCCCACAACGAGAATGTGTTAATTTGGGGTTATTCTCATCTGGGAGCAGCAGAACAAAATGATTTAATTTTTGTCTTTGCCTGTGACATCTGAGCAGCAGGAAGGTGCTGGGGAGGAAGGTTCTTTTTCTGTGAACAATTAAAAACTGATAATGATGATATGAAGAGTTAAACACTCAAGATACTTGTACCTCTCTGTATCCGTAAATACTGCAGTTTGACATATGTTAAATATTTGAGATGCATCCATGTAAATTTAGGTGCAGGATATGTAAAGTAGCTGTCAACTTAATAACTGCAATGAATGAAGCTTAATGGTGTTTGAAGCTAAAATAATTGCATTAAGGCAAGTAGTATGAAAGGTCTGTGAAGTCAAGTAAGATACCTTTGTACAACTGGGGGAAACAATATTTAAGTGTAGCTGCTCTAGCGCCTGGTATTTATTGGTTACTGTGACCACTGTCTTCTCCATGCTGAAAAATACTGAAATAATCTGGGAGACAAAAAAGTAAAATTTTAATTCTGTTTCTCTTTTAATATCTGTATTACCTAAACACAGTGGGGTGTGGTGTGGGCAACATCTGGAGCCCTAATTCCAGTTGTGATTCCATGTCTTTACTCTCCCAGCCTTGACCCTCAGCTCTAGTCTTTCACTGCCAAACAGTGACCACCACAGTCATGGGTCCTGTCCGCACCAGCATCACTTCTGATGCTTCAAAACCAAACCGCTTCTGTCTTCTTATTTTTATTCTTTCTGTATTTGTATGGGGCCTGGGAGCCTGGCAAAAGTTGGTAACTTATAGATGGCTTTTTGTTAAGAGTCAGATTTCAGAAGTGCACGTAAGTGGTTTCCAGCTCTTTCACCTGTGACAGCATACCTGGATAGCCCTGCCTGAGGGCTCTCTTCACAATAGTCTGCATTTTCAGCAAGATAAGACACTTTCTTAAGATTTAGACTTTATGCACTGATTACTTCTTCTCTGCTACAGCTTAACTTCTCTGGCATGGCTTAACTTTGAAACCAAATGAAAGAAAATCCAATAAAGATAAATGAGATGTCTTTAAAGGATCCAAAAGGAAGTACAGTAGAGTCAGCAATGAATTTGCAAATGCAGTGTGTTGAGGAACTTGAGGATAATGGTTTCTTTATGAGGTTAGATCTGTTCACAAAGGCTTGGAAACGTTTAAGATAATGAATTGTTGTAGGAGCAATGCTCTTTCAAACTATATTCTCTACATGGTCCTCTCTAGCTACAGAAGGATTCTGAACTAGATGCGACAGATAGTAGTTTGCATATTTTGCCAAGCAGTGTGCAGTAAGCATCGACAAAGAACAATTTGGCTTCCTGTGGAATTCCTCATGGAAAATGTGTTTAATATGCTTTCTCAAAAAATTCCACATGGAAAATGTGTTTAATATGCTTTCTCAACAACTGAATCTATTTACCTCTTTTAGGTCTCCGGGTGATGACCAGAAGTTTCTACTGTTCCTGAGATAGGTAAGTCACTTGAACTGTTTATTCAAAATAGGTCGCAAACAGTTGGCTCAGCAATTGTACATTACCCAGGAATGGCCATCTTCAGATGTATTCCCTGTATTTTGAAGGAATTCATTCCTTCCAGAATTTGGGTTGTCGGTGTTGGCCTCAGGTTGACTGCTTAGGGTCTGTTATGGGAAGGGTGTATACAGGTGAAGAACCACAGAGCTGTTCCTTCCTCCTTATTGGATAATTGAAGCTCTGTGAACAAATATCTAATGAATCATGAGGACAGCAAGCAATATGGACAGACAGACATTTGAATGAATATTTGCAGTTGAGCGGTGGTATACCTATGAGTTAAAGCAAACAGGTTTCATATACTAAGATCATTGCTATTTCCATTTGTTGCCTTTTTTTTCCGGGTGGAAATGTAGTAATGCTCCCATCACCTGTCTGGGGGTGCCCTGAGCCCCTGCTGCTGGTGGAGCGGGACTGTGCTTGTGGGGCCGCATGTTACGGCGGCCGGCCCCTGTGATGGCTTACAATTATGGCAGGGCAATGGGCACGCATAAATTAGCCGAGAATATTCTAAATATCCATGTACAACATTGCAGATGCACCATCACTTCTTTCACGTTCGGTTCTGCTGAAGGGGTGCGAGTGCTGTAGTTCTTGGCACAAAGGGTCAGGCTTCCAGCTTGAGATGGGGGAGACATTGAGAACCTGTTTCACCCCAACTTCACTGAATATCCAGCTTTTCTAACCTGCGTCTGCAAGGTCAGATTTTTTTTGTTGGGTGTTTTGTGGTTGTTTTAAGGAGAAGTAGTGTGTGCTCACCTAAGGCTTATTCAAAGAGGAGCATTTCAGATTTCAAGGTCAGCCGCTCTCGGTGCAGACGGCGTGTGACATTTCAGCAATGAGTCACAACACTTAGGGTTTCGCCGTGTGTACTCTCATATGGCATGTGGCTTGAACAGCTTGCTCCCTGCATGCTGTTTTGCAATTCTCAGTCCAAACTTCGTATAAATATCCCAAATGCTAGGACTTCTTCCTTTCTTTATAAGCCTGTTCTACAATATCTGTTTAATAAGATTTGTGCTTGAGCTGTCATTTCTGATTACACGTTACCCTTGCTTTATATTGCTTCCTTCCCGGTGGTCAACAGTACAAACATCTGTGTGAATCTTAATGCATTTTCTTTTTCTTCTAATGGATAAATGTCTGAAAACTGATCAAAACAACCATCCTACTTTGATTGTATATTATATTTCTGCAAAAAGATTCAAATGTAATGAAAATAAAATGTTCAATGAGCACAACACAGATTTTCCGGAAGAAACAGGCACATTCAACTTGTTTTGAAAGATGGATGAATGCTATTAATTTTGATATATATATTCTATATATATCTTCTCACTTGACAATTGTTATTTAAAGATTTTTTTCTACGTTATTGCTGCACTTATGTTGTAGAGTCATTTTACACCAACGCATGGATCAGTAACTTAATTATAAATAAGTGGGTTTAAGCCAAACGTAACGGAAATAATGTTTTCTTACCCAGCGTCTGCGTAGTCTCGGCTGCGGTGGTGATCTGGTGGGGCGGGATGTGCTCCGCTTCCGTACGCCGCGCTGAAGCAGAACATCCCGAGCTGTTGAACTCGGGGGAGCTTTGCTCTGGGCCGTGTGGCAGAAGCCGGGTGGGTTGGTGTCACGCAGTTTGAGAGTCAGGGCGGGCTGTGCCCGTGCCAGCCGGGACGCTGTCAGAAGCTGTGGCTTTGCCACGGAAGTAATAATGAACGTCTGCCTAATTTTGAGCAAAAATATAGATCGAAATTAGAGGAAAATTCTAAACAAGGCTGTATACTGAACCGTTCATTTATACTGATGAAAAATTGATTATTCATATCTCCAACCAATATCAAGAGTATCTATGTTTAATGCTCATTTTTGATCAATTACGAGACCGTGTTTGTAACTTCTGAGCCACTCGCGCCCATTGAAATTCACCTCTGTGCGAAGGGCTGGCTGTGTTGGTTAATATCGCAAAAAGGGGGCAAAGCGGCAGAGAGCGAGGTGGCTGTGGTGAGTCCATGCGCAGACCTGGGCTGATCCCGGCAGATCCGCACCCAGGAGAACATTCCCTGCCTCCTGGAGCACCGCTCGATTCGGTGCCAGGAACGAGTCATAACTTCGGGTTTAGAGTCATAAAGCAGGGCCTTGGGCTCCTTGCTGAGCTCTTCTCCATTGAAATCCAATGAAAATCACTAATATAAATGCAGACTTCCCTGCGGTCACGCGCCAGAGGCAGCACATAAGGTGCTGAAAATGATGTATGGTGTTAGGATTGCCTTCGATCCTTCTGCTCTACCTCCGTTTGTCTTTGGCTCCCTGTCTTAATTGCCAGCTCATTAAATCAAATATGAGTTGGGAGTGCCGTGCTGGGAGGGAGCGAAAGAGCGATGTCTCTTCTTACCAGGAGGTGGGTGATGCCGAGCTGGCGTCGGGCGCATTCCCAGGGAATAACGGCCGGCAGATGCACAGCATCCGAGGGGTCACCAAAGCCATCATAAACTGGTTGCTTGATACGAATATGGGGGGAGGCTTTAGAGCTGCTGTGCACAGCTATTCAGAGATGCCTGCCTAGCCTGGAAGAGTGAAAAGGGATGCTGGTGTAAAATATTACAGGGTGTTATTTTTACACTTTATTCTTAAGCAGAAAAATTGATAGGTATTGTTCAGGCTGAGCCCTTTGATGCATACTATTGTTAACATTAATTTTAAATCCTTTCAAAACCATCTTCAAAATGTCTATTAAAATATTTAATTGCAAGGTGCTTTTTCTTCTTCCTTCATCACTCTCAAGTATATTGTTCTTTATCTCAGAAAATGAAGCACTTGTGACTTTGACAGCCCGTGGGGGGAAGGGAGGCCATCAAAGAGAGCAAGAGGGTAACTGCAACAAATCATCCAGAGCCCCGAGTCTGGGAGGTTAACTTTTGTTTATTAGAGGATTTGTAGGACTTGGAAAAGAAACTGACTGCTTGTAATTCAGAATTAGTACTTGAAAGCTTCAAGTTATCTTTATCGATTGTGGTTGTGGTTCTCAACATACCAGCAGAGGGGGAAGAAGCAGAAGTATTTACTGGCATCTACCCTGAAGGAGATTCTCCAGGCTACGAAGGGCGTTTAAGTACCTGCCTGTCACTGACTTTTAATGGGAAATAAATACTGTGCCGCTCTTTGGGGCTTTCAGAATCTCCCCTCGTGCACTTATCCTGCTTTTCCCCTTTCCACGCAGATTGGATTGCTTCTAAAAGCTGCAGGATGCTCTTGTCTGGAGGGTTCAACCATAGGGCTTCATGAACCAAAGGGCCTGAGGTCGGTGGCCAAGGGGGACTAGAGCAGCTCTGGGTGGTCACGGAAGCCGTGCCGTGGAGCTGGTGCAGGCTGTGTGTGCCATGGCCATGAAACCACATCTGGTGCATTGGCTGTGGCCAGCACTGGGACCAGCAGACCCGTGCAGAAACATCTCCCGCTTTCTGCTACAGAGAGGAGGTCCCAGGAGGAAAAATACCCCCTGCCATCACTGATGGGCGATGAGTACCTGTGAATCGGAAAGCCACCTTCTGTCCCTGCCGCCTAATGCTCCTGAGGGCTTGCACAGCCGGGGGAGGACACCACGACTGCTCCTTCCCCGGGGCTGCCCAAGGGGTGTCTCATGGCAGAGAGCAGGAAAGGGTCTGTCCTCGGTGTAGTCCTGATTGCCGGGGAAGAACTGGTGGAGAACTGAAGGCAGATGGGAAGTTTGTGAGAGACTGAGTACGAAATGAGAGACGCCACTCCTGTAGGAAAGGAAGCAGCATGGGCAGCGATTTTAGCGTGATGAACTCTCTGGAGAAGGTGGCCTCAGCGGATACAGGGAGGTGGGATCCCTTGGGGTGATGGTCTAGGGGGTGAGCAAGGGTTGGTTCTGAGAGAGGAGCCATGAACACACCGCAGCGAGCATCCTCCTGCACAGAGCGGGTAGGAATACGGGGGAAACTGCTAGAGCAGAATCAGGAGCTCCTTTAGGACCTGAAAATCTGAAGAAGTGGTACAAAGGCAGAGGCACTTGACAAGAAATGAAGGTGAAGGCATAGCACAGGCACATAATGGTAAAATGAAAAGCCTAAGGCAAAAAATGTGTTTCATTTAGCAAGTGAGATAAAAAGCAGGAGGAAGTAGTGCTATAAATACGTTAGAAATAAGAAGATAGGAGAGGAAATACAGATCTAGCATTTGACAGAGAAGTGGCTGCTTACAGCAGTGTCTAAAATGCCCCGATAACCTGATTAATTTTGACCAGAGTGTAGAATAAAGGGCCAGGACAGAGAACAAACAGGCAAGAGTTTATTTGGATCTCCTAGATAGGGCAGGACATGGGATCTGAGGAGATTCTCCTTAGAATTAGTAAGAATTAATCAAAACTACTTTTGAAGAAGGAGCAATTATTTTTAACAGCTTGTGGAGCTCAGAGGAGGTCTCAGAACTATCAAAATGCAAATACAGATCCTAAATATAAAATGGAAAAATACAGTCTAGTGTATTATTGACTAAAAAGCCTAATGAGTTCTTGGAAAGGCTCTGAAATTAATTAATGAAACAAATCAATCCATAACACTTGGAAGAGGTGACTAAAATCGAAACAAAACAACCATCAGGGATGTGTCAAAAGCACATCAGATGAGTCCAATTAACTGACCTGGCCAGTAAAAGGGGAACAAATAGTTCTGATATACTTTGATTTTTGTATTTCCAGGTAAGCTGGAGAGACATGTCGAGGTGTGAGATGCACTGCTGGAGAAATATGTTTTAAGTAGCAGCTCTCATTATTTGCCGGCAAATGTGAGAGAGCGTTTCAAGTGAGAGTCCCAAAGGGACTTGTCTTGCTCTTGAGTCTGTTCTTTATTTTAATATGTGATTTGTAAGGTGGAGAACTTGTAAAATTTGCAGACGACATGGAGCGGGGAGGGATCAGAGGATCTCTGGAGGGCAAAACTGAAATAAAGGATGACTTGAAAAACCCAGGAGATGTTTCTGAAACCCTCAGCTGCAGTGTGAGGCAGCAAAGGATGGAGCCGGGAGGGGGGAGCAAGGGCATCCCCAGACAGAAAGTGACTCGGAGGGTTGGAGTGGCCGACAAATTAAGCAAGAGTAAAAAGTGCAAAGCTCTTGTCCAGGATGAGAACTCCATCCAGGGTGTGGTAACAGAGGGTCCTGGGAGAGGGGACCCGGGAAGTCGCCCTGCTCTGTGCGCGGGCAGCGCTCTGGGGAATGGGGCTGCGACAGCGAGGTGTCTTCTGCTCTTTTTGTGTTCGATCGGTTGAACTTATTAGAAGTCTGGAGAAGGAGAGAGTTGTTTAAAATCACTGGAAAGTTTGTGACAAAGATTCATTTTACAAAACGAGTAAATCCGCCTCAGGAAGATCTGCTGCTGTGCATCGTCTGCAGCACCAAAACATGGGTAAATGCCCACAAACAGAACCAACTTTCCGCAAATAAAAACAAGGGCTCAAAATAAAGCTAATTAGTGAAATCTCTTAATTAACTTTAAGCTGCTGTAACTAGTAATTCATTACAACTTGAACCTGTCTGTGGCTGCAGTTTCGCTCCATCTCAAGGCAAAGCCGGTCTTCCATCACTGGTAACACAAGGCACAGTGACTAGCAACAAAAATTAGCATCTTGGCAGGGTGGTATGAATTCATCCAGAAAATAAAAGGGGTGTCATTTGCACCATCTGCTGCACATGAATCAGGAGAGAGGAGAGCAGCCGAAACCCAGAGCCGTCAATATTGCAGTGCCACTGGGAGGCGAAACGGCCACCAAGTCGACAGAGGGGCTGCGGGGCCGGGGTGGCTGGGGGGACGTGAGCGGGCACGGCCACAAACGTTTGCCAGGTGTTTTCCCTCTCACTGGCCTTTCTTCCTTTCCCTGTTTTAGGAATATTAAATAATTAACTTGCAGGCGTGTTGCAGAAGGCGGAGGTGTCAGTGAGATGCTTCCTTCAGCGCAAACCCTTCAGGGCTCGGAGGCAGCGATGCTGTGGCTGCTTTGTGCCCTCTGGGGAGGGATCAAACTGGTGCAGAGGAAAACGTACCAGACCGGTGCGGGTCTTTGCCCGTAGTTTTCTGTGTTGCATGTGTTTGTTACGTGTGTTTGCACGTAAAGGACCTACCAAATGCAGGTCTGTGTGTTGGACGGGGCGGTGCGTGTGTGCCTCGGCACAGCCCCACCGCCGTGTGTGAAATGAGAGCGTTTCTGTGCCTACGGCCAGGGGAGCCCGTGCTCGCTGTGCCGGGGCCTCCGCCGTCGGGCTGCTGAGCTGGATCTCCGTGACGAGGGCGAGAAGGTGGTGGCGGATGCAGGCTGAGAAGCGTTCCTGGGCTGGGGAGGAGGCAGGGTGGTGTGGGGTGACATGGGGTGATGCGATGTGCTATGGGATGACGTGGGGTGATGTGACATGATGTGACGTGCCACACAGCCCCCCCTGCAACCAGGCTGCCCCGTCACCTTAACAAACTCATCAAGCACACATTCCCACCTCGGCTCCCAGACGCTTTCCCTAGCCAAGCTGGTTAGAAATCTCTGTGCTTCCAGCCCAAACCTGCCAAAGGCCAATTTATATTTACCCATTCTTAGCCAATATTGTCACAGGATTCTTCTCCCGTCCCAGGGCTCAGCCCTGGCGTGTTTGCGAAGAGCAAACACTTCCCCCTGGAGCCGTCTTTTCTCTGGCTAAACAAGCCACGCCGTGGTACGCTTCTGTGGTGCCTTTAAGGTACCGGGATGGATTCTCTCATTCTTATTTACATGAAATAAAACTTTACTGCACAGTTGGCTCTTTTAATGTCAGCGGGCCATTCCCAGGGAGAAGTAACTAATCAATAGGTCTGCTCCAAAGCCCCCGAAGTCAATAGGAATGTTATTTTTACATCATTGCATTCTGGACCGAGCCCGGTGGTGATGGGAGGAGCTGGATGTGAGAGTTTATAAATGCTGTTCTCGCAGACGCTGAATTCATGTGGGTGAAATTGAGCTTGGAGGAAAACAGATGCAGCTCTGGCATTTTAAAATGTGATGCCGTTTTCTAATAGTAACTGGCTAGCTGAGTTGTGGGCAGGATCTGGAAAAAGGCATGCCATAATACTCATGCCAGAAGGGGTGAATAGCCAGCCACAGATCCCCGTGGCCCCAGGAGCAGCTCTTCTCACCAAAAAAGTAGTTTTTCGGTGTAGCTGACGCCTACTTCTCGCTTGAACTGTGTGGGATGGGAGCTATGGGGAGAGGCAGGGGCTGGCGAGCTCTTCTCTGTAGGCGTGAGGAACTGCGGAAAACGGGCTGGAAACCGGGGAGCTGTTTCTCCAGCCTTGGGATGGAAACCCCGGCTGCAGAGGAGGGACTTTGAAAGGGAGAATTCCCCCCCGCCAGCCCTGCGCACCTCAGGGGCACCCCTGGCAGTCCGGCCCCATCCCGCTCCCCGCCGCAGCCTGCCATCGGCATCGCCTGCTGTCGGAGGGAATTCTTCCTTCCCAGCCTGAGCAGCCCTCTGGAGAGCCGTCTCTTCTCTGCCAGCCCGGGGAGAAGGAGCATGGGGAACTTGGTGCATCATGAAATCTAGGAAAAATCAAATTTTGGTCCGAAAAGGGAAGTTCTTGCCTGGATGCTTCCAAGCGGTGTGTTTCTTCCAAAATACTGCCTTGTGTTTCTGTAGTGGGAGCGTGCTGACAGTTAACTGACCTGAAAATGAAGGAGAAAAAAAGGGATCTCACGTGGAATTAAATGTTTGGTTTGATTGAAACACTGAAGCCACAAGATCTCTTACTGCGTTTAGCACGAACCAAGTGCAGCTTCAGCCGTGGCCCCTGGCAGGACGAGCCCCTCTGAGCCAGCGCTCATCTGGCGCGGCCAGATACCGGCATCCAGCCCCACACGCACATGGGGACCTCGCCTTCCCCCGCTCCGGTAGTGTTCTTGCCACATCTTGGGCTCTATCACAATAAATTAATAGCAATATTTGGATTTACTGGAGGAAGGCACATCGTGGGTGCTCCCTGCCCTGAGAAGCTGCCCTTGCGCGGTGCCGGGTGCTGTGCTCCTGGCCGAGCATCCCTGAGTCCCTCCAGTGTCCCACATCGCTCCCAGCTGGACGGGGGTTGGCAGAGGGGGAGGAACAGGCCGACTTTGTACCTCTGGAATAAAACGCAATTTACACAAACACTCTTGTATTTCATTTTCATATAATTACCTCTTACACAGACAAAATCACCACTGATTGAAAGCTAGCAAGACAAACGGTAACTGGAAGTTGGTATTATTTTTTTACCGGTTCATTGAACCGTTTTAAACGGGTATTGACTTCTACATTATCATAAATTTTTATATACAGTGAAGGAGCTGGGCTGTGGGGTTGGATGATTAATGGTGAAAGCTGGGACTGGTTTAGATTGAAACTTGATATCCAGTAGAATATTTATTTATATTTAGTACTGCTGGTATTGATATTCTTCCTGTTCATAGCTTCTTCCCGAGGAAACCCATAGCCTGAGGAGGTGTGAGCCACGAGGGCTGGTGTTATTTAGTGCTGGAGATAGGAATGGGGCAGGAGATGCTTCTAGATGTGCTGGAAGGAGATGAGCTGCCTCCTTCCCATGCGTGTTTTCCTGAGAACACTTTAGGACAGCACGTGGAATTGAAAACGTTTGGTAGATTGGAAAAGTGGGAGTTATCTCTCTCCACCTTCGCATCCTGAAGTTCTGCGTTTTGCCTTCGGCGGGGACGTTGCTCTCCCTGTAGTGGTGGCAGGAGACGGATGAGGTGCTCGTGCCAGCCCTGCTCACGGCGGTGTCCTCTCCTGGGCTCAGCTGGAGGGACACGAAGGGGTCCCTGCGCTCCCGGCCGAGGAGGTGAGCCGCTGTGCCCGAGCTCCCGGTCTGTTTTCCTGGGACGGCGCTGTTACTTTGCTGCAGGAGGGATGAGGGTGGGACGGACAGAGCCAAGCCCCTGCTGCAGCCGGGGGCTCAGGGGGTGCCGGAGCCCAGTCTCGGGGGTCACTGTCACTATCGGGGGGTCTGACCGCCTTTTTGGCGTATGCTGGTCGCTCCCACCCAGGAAAGCTCTGTCAGAAATACCGCCCCACTGCCGGGATGTCAGCTGTTCCTGCGGCACCACTGCCACTTCCTCAGGGGCCTGAGGAAAGTCAGAGCCGTGGGCTATCCCCCTGTCGCTTTCAGATCACTCTTATTTTCATAGGTAATTAAAAGATTCATTTACAAATAAAGTTTTTACCTTTTCTTTTAAATCTTTGGTTAACCGTACCTTTTTTCCCCGATTCTAGACCTTTAGACTTACACTTAGTTGCAAAATTAAGCATGCATTTTGATAAATGGGTGAAATAGTGACCAGGGGAAGAGAGAAGGGAAGACGCCAAGATGACCTTTGTCTGTAACTGCCAGTAGGGACATCACTCATTTGCGTCTTTTAAAGCATGTTGGGTTAAACTAACTTCTTAGATTTATTTTTATGGATTTCATTTTTAAATACTTTCACGTGGAAAATCTTACATTTAATTTATTATTATTTTCTGTAAAATTCACTTTCTCATGTTTCTCGTGTTGTAAAAGCTGACTGCTTACTCAAGAAAAAACCACTTTGATATCATGCAAATAATGAGCACTATAAAACCCCTAAATCAAGGGAATTTTGAAAACTTTCAATTTTATTCTTGAAACGGCTGATACTGTAATTTATTTTTCTGAATTCCTTTTTCACTGCTACTGGAAGTACAAAGAGGAATAAAGGGCAGAGCAAACGATACCCTGCAAATAGAAATGAAAATATTTTAATGGGAAGTAATCTCTCCATTTTCTAAAAATGAGCGCGAAACCCAGAAATAATTCTATGAAAGCAGGAGGAGAAACCTGTGGGCTCCAGGAAAGGGGAATTGTGGCTGTGCCGGGGGGTCTCTGGAGCCGGGAAGGGTGGGAGAGCCCAGGTCTCCAAGGGGCAAGCGAAGCGCTGTGCCAGCTCCAGTCCCAGCCGCAGATGACGGCACTGCCAAGGGATGGAGGTGGCCACGCGTAGGATGGAAATGGACAAATGTCATTAAAATAGGTAATGGCTCTGTTTTGCCTGGTTTATGGAGAATTTAATTTCTCAGGCAGGTGCCACCACAATGTTGGCAAACTCAAACCAAGGTGATAAAATTGACGTCTTAAAAAAAGCTGCTTGAGAAGACGCGGGTGTGTTGTGACCCCTCAGAGTCAGCCCCGCTCCACTGGCTCCGGCTGAGCCTGCGCCCCATCCCGCTCCCCTCTCTGGGCATCACGGCGCCTTCCTTTGGAATTACAGAACAGACTCAGCAGTGAAATGCAAAATGCAGCAAAGGCTGTAAATGTCAGACTTGCAGCCGCAGCCGATAGAAGCCGTCAGGCACGCTGACGTCAGTGACGGTTTATTCCAGAGCACAAACCTGGTAGTAGGCTTTAAATCGCTTTTTGTAAGTGAGAGGGGATGGGAAGCGCGTGGAGGGAGGGCTGCTTGTTTTCCAGGCGCCTCAGTGTGAGCATTTCATATCACATGGAAATAGGTCCTGACACCGGCTAACTGGAAATTGTAGCTTGTGTTTTGCTGCTTTCTCTCTCTATTTCCCTACTCATATTCTCATGGCTTGTTTAGCGCATACCTCTGTTGTCTTTGTCCTGCAGGTGTTCTGATGTAAATCGGGAATTTTATTAAGAAATGTCACTTTTTGTACACAGCAGAAGTTTCTGATGCACCCCCTTGGCAGTAATCAGGGCACCTGGTGTGGAGCGCGGAGGTGCTGCTGCCGAGCGCGGTGAAAGCTGCGTGCGGTACCGGCGGTCGGTGGAGGAAGCAGGAGGGGTGTCCACGCTCGCAATGGTTTTCAGTTCTTACGCAGAGCAGCAAAATGTAGATGCTTCCATGGGACTTCAGTCATGTTACTAAGCCATGTCTTACAGCATGAGAGTTGTTCCCACCCTCTGGACCCAAGGCATGGGGACGAATCCTGCTCCCAAACCTCCCAAACCATGACCCACGCTGCTGCTTCTCATGCTGGTGCTGCCCTTGGGGGTGTGAGACCCTCAGCCCCCCAGGATGCTCATTTCCTTGGGCCTTATCATAGAATCACAGAACAGGTTGGGTTGGAAAGGACCTTAAAGCCCCCCCAGTGCCCCCCCCTGCCCTGGGCAGGGACACCTCCCCCCAGCCCAGGCTGCTCCAAGCCCCGTCCAACCTGGCCTTGAACCCCTCCAGGGATGGGGCAGCCACAGCTGGGCAGGCTCTGTCTTGTATCTGTCTGTTTGCCTTTAGTCCTTAATTACAATGAGTTCATGCGGTTGCTAAGAGGGGCACTGTAATATTTACCCTCTTTGGCAATAGATACATTGCCAAGTCCTCAACGGTGCTGATTTTTCATGGGTAGAATATTACATTATGCAGGTTCTGGAATCTGCAGTGAATACATTTAAATTCATTACTTATGCACAATACCCGTCAACCCACTGACTTGATTATTGCTATCATTGGGACACTAATGTTTCTGTCAAATTTGAGTTTACTCAGTCTCAAAATCCGATTCAGGGTTAGCATAGACGTTTCCTTGCCTTTGATTGAAAGTGACAACTTGGGTGCAAATTGCTTCAAAGTTCTGTTTTTGTGAATGTTATCTTGCAGCACTTTATCAAATACACCACTGTAGGCTTATTACAATCTACACATATTAAAAAAAAAAAGTCAGTGGGTTGATTTTTTAAACAGAATCTTTTAAACAGTAAGCAGCTAATCTACAGTTTTACCTACCTGTCAGGTGAATGTGAGGACTTCACCCAGCCCCAAGGCCGTGGCAGACTGACACACTTCAATATTAGTGTTATTACAGAAGATTTGGCTTGATGTTATTACAGAATGTTTGTATTTTTCTTTAATTATTCATTGTGTCCCCATGATTAAGTCTCTCCAGTGATCAGTTTGGAGACCACCCTGAAGGGGCTCCAGGAAAGCTGGGGAGGGACTCTGGAGCAGGGAGGGGAGCCATGGGACGAGGGGGTAGGGTTTTACACTGAAAGGGGGAGATTTAGATGGGATCTGAGGCAGAAATTCTTTGCTGTGAGGGGGGTGAGCCCCTGGCCCAGGTTGCCCAGAGAAGCTGTGGCTGCCCCATCCCTGGAGGGGTTCAAGGCCAGGTTGGACGGGGCTTGGAGCAGCCTGGGCTGGTGGGAGGTGTCCCTGCCCAGGGCAGGGGGGGACACTGGGGGGACTTTAAGGTCCTTTCCAACTCAAACCATTCTGTGATTCTGTGACACTATGGTGTCACCTCAATGTGGCAGGTTTGATACGTCTGGCAAAGGCCGGCTTTGTTGGTCTGAGATAAAGTGATGAAGACCATGACAGTTACTTGAAAGGGGGGATTTCAAAGGCATCAGTGCTGAAGAGCTGGGGACGGTGGGGTGTCCCCATGGCCACCCCTCCAGCTCCGTTTCCCACATCCTTCACAGTTTGGATTGAGAAGGTCACAGCAGCCGAGGGCACGGGTCCTGCACCGCCGAGGGCTGCGCTCCTCCTCCCTGGGGTGCCCTGGGCTCTGTCCTCTGCAGCTGGGGGCTTTAGCAACCTGCTCCCTTCTTAGATCAAGCTGTCTGTTATAAATGTCAAGAAGAGGTTTCTGCTAAATTATTTTCATTATTATAATTCTGAATACATTAATCTCCACAAAACAATGTATCTGAGATGATGAATTGGGCATTGAGAAATTAAGTCCACGCAGAGTTTTCTCCAGCAACAAATTGTAACTGTCACAAGCACAGCCCCCAAATATTTTCTATCAGTTCATGTTGTAATTTATGGTGAAGGCATTTAATGCTGATGAAAATGTCATTGTAATAGATTATATCGCTGCGTTTCATCCCGGCTTCTCATGGGAAGAACACATCCTATGATAATTCAGATGATGTGAACACCTGAGCGTACACCCCTCGGAAGGCCGTGTCTCACCCCAAAGATGAGATTTCTATGTGAAAATCCCATCAAAGCTTGGCAACTGAAGATGCAGGTGAAGCAAGTCGTTATGGGTGCAGGGTTATACTCATTTGACGAGGCTTTGAAAACCTGGTGGCTGCCAAAGGTGCGGGAGCTCCGGTGGTTTTGGGCGGCAGAGGACCCCCATCCTCCTCCGCGCTGGCTCCTCATGGCGCCGGGCTCCTGGCTGCCTCCCTGATGGCAACTCCCATGGTTTCACCCGGCTGGCGAGGCACGCGGTGGGAGTTCAGCTCCTGCAGCGCCCTGTCCTGGGGTTCCAGAGCTCAGTGTGGCGGTGGTGAGGCTGGAGAGCTTTCTTACCAGCCTCGGATCTGACCTCTTGCAAATTGAGTTACAAAATTCTCCTGAATTTCCAAATCAAGACTATAATTCTCTTTGGCCAGAAATTTAAAGGGAATCGATAAAAAGATACAAAGCAATCCAAACCCATGGTGTTCCTTTTAAGTGGTTCCCATGGTACATACCCCTGCCTGGTAAAAGCGAATCCCTATTTCTAGTCTGGTTCTGTTTAGTTTCTGGTCCCCTGTGCCTTGTTATGCTTTTCACTTTGATTTTAAAAGCTACCAGTCCTCAGAAATGCTGCTTCTCTGTAGATTTTGGACTCAGCCATCTCTTGGATAAATCGAGGAGACTGAGATTCTCGAGGCACAAGTCTGGAATAACTCTTTGTAAGTCATTTCCTAAATCTTTGCCTGTGTTTTTCCTTCAGATTGCGCTGGGGAATAGCCCCCTGCATCCCTCCCTCCCACCCAGGCTGGTGTGCTGGGGAGAGGTGGTTTGATGTGGGTGCGATGCGACTGATGTGATGTGATGTGGTGCGATGTGATGGTGCGATGCGGTGCGATGTGATGGTGTGATGCGGTGCGATGTGATGGTGCGATGCGGTGCGATGTGATGGTGCGATGCGGTGCGATGTGATGGTGCTAATCGGGTACCCAGAGAGGTTGTTGCAGGCGGAACAGGTAATGTAACGTCACAGACAGGAAAACACAGACACAGGCAGCAGGATTTTGTGTCTTTTTAGAAAATCTCGGAAATGGCAGAAGTCCAACGAGATAAATGATGGCCAGCATTAATTTTACATTTTACCGTTAGGGGGAAAAGGAGTACAAATGCAGAGAGCGACTCACGAGGCTGCGACAGCATTATTTTCTTCCTCCCTCTGCATTTTTTTAGGGAGAAACTCACTGTCTCCTCATACTTGTGCAGCTCTTCTGCCTGTGCGCCGAGCCTTACGATGCCTCGGGATGAATGCTACCGCTTTTGCAGCGTGGACACAGGCGGGGGTCTGCTGCGTCCCCCCCTCCCTGAGAGAGATTCCAGTGTATTGCTTCTCCGAGCTGTGCCACTCGCTCAGCTCTGCACCAAACCTCTCCCAGACAGTCCCACACCAAACCTCTCCGCAGATGGTCCCCGGAATGTCCCCTGTGTCCGGCAGCTGGCAGGACCCGCCGTGGACCCTCTGCGGGGGGGATCTCAGCACCCACCGCTCAACCCCCTGCTTGAAAACACTTGGCAAACAGAGCACCCCTTGCCTTTCTGCACAGTTTAGTGCAGCGCCAGGAAAAAAACTGATAATGATTATTAATTATAAACAGACTTTTCTGACATTTAAATAATTCATAATCTTCTTTCTCATAATTAGCTGAAACCTGTGGCAGGACAGGTCTGCCAGGCTGACAGCAGTAACGGGCTTTGTGCGTACAGTGGTGTGCAGGGGGGGGCTGGGGCTCCGCTCCGAGTCCTGGGCACGTATTAACACGCAGTGCCTAAAGATCTGCCCCGAAGCAGAGAAATGTGTTTGTAGCAACATCTTTTAAGATGATAGCTCAGCAGCTTTACAGCTGGTCAAAATATTTTCAGTGGTTGTAATTAAAAAAAACAAAAAAACAAAAAAACAACATAATTTTTTTCAGCAGACTTTCACAGTTCCCAGCCAGCAGCTGTGAATGCTCTGGGCAGGTTCAAAGGAGCACGGCTGAGTGCTTGGCCGGGTGAGATCTTCCTCTGAAGTACACAAGATGCCAAAGGAGAGGTCTGCCGAGATGTGAATAATTACGCTCACAATTAGTCCAAAGTGTTTCCACGTGCTTTCTGGGAAGGTCGTTTCCAGCGCAATCTGTGCAGCGCTCAGCTCAGCTCCGACTCTCAAACACAAAACCTTGGGCTCCTCTTCCGTGAGCTGGCGGGGAGAAGGAGCCATGCTTCGGGCTTTGCTCAGTGGTAGGTGCAGGCAGAGGTGTCCAGGGCTCAGGACAGCGTGTGTCTGCAACAGGGAGTGTTTTCCGTTCTCTCTTGTGTTCATACTCTTTGCCTGCTATTTTTTTCCCGGCGGTCCCTGGTTTCTTTGTTTCTGCCTTTCAGATTGGGTTTTATTTTCCTTTCAGTTCTAGATGGCTGAAACGTTCTCTGGCTGAATGTTAGCAGCCTGGAAATTTGGCTGAACCTTTGTTTTCCTTTGGCTTCTCATTCTGGGTCCTGTTTGCAAGGTCAGTCCTTCCCAGCACAGCAAAAATTGCTTTCCTTAATAGATTTAATTGCCCACATTTATTTTTTGGTCCACTTTTTACTCAAGCTGGAGTAATTTGAAGTGTTGTAACAGTGTCTCTGCATATGTAGATTTGAGATACAGAATGAAAAAAACACATTAGGAAATTATATCCCCTCTGAAAGTGAAACGTGTACGGTTCTACCGGTAATTCTGTTTCACAGAAGTGCGTGTTTGCTTACGGCAGACACACAGCAGATGGTGGAAGCTATAAAGCAGACAGCGTCCAGCCAAGTCTAGATCCCAGAAAACGTTGATGAATCGTCTCGTCCTTCTCCAGCTGAGCAGAGGTTACAGTAATTCTTCCTCCTGGGGGAACCGCTTCCTCCTCAGTCAGCCTGTGCCGTTGCCCCACAGCAGCAAAGTCCATGGAAGAGCCAGGGATGGGCGAGAAGAGCAAAGGATGACGGAGCTGGGGAAGGTGTGTAAGTTCTGGGGCAGGTGCAGCTGGAAGTTTGCCTGAAAGACTTGAATTCCCGACCTGTTGCGCCCCAAAATAGGAGAGAAATTTGCGCAGTGAAGCTTTTTATGAGACTTTTTAATTATTCTCCTGGGCCAGAAAACAATGCGAGCCCAGCTTTATTGTGATAAATGGTCATTGTGTCCCCAGTCACTCATCAAGTGGGATTTATAATTAGGGATTTCTTGAGTTAGCTATTAGAGGTGAAGCCGAATCCTTTGAAGCGGCTGGCGGAGTTTGTCCCCGGAGATCTCCCCTGCTGTGGACGGGCACGTGTGGGACGCACACGTGGGAATGTTTGCTTCCAGGAGCGGGGCTGCCTGCGGCCATGTAGCAAGTGATGTGGGAGACTGGGCTTCTGGGCTATGGCTCGTGTCCTCCATCATGCATTCCCTATGTTCTTACCGTCTTTAATGCGCCTCTAATGTGCTTTGATTTTATTGATACAAACCTAATGAATGGTGCATGATTTCTGTAGAGGAGAAGAATAATCTCCTTCGGTTTCTCTTCGATTCAGCGCTGTGGTGCTTTAGTGACAGAGCATTAACCCCCTTCTGCAGATGCTGCAGGAGCAGGGAACCAAACCCCATCGGCTGCCCCCACGCCCGCGGGGGGACAGTGACAGCAAAGGGGTGTCAGAGGGACAGGGGAGAAAGCCAGGGGCTGGGGACGGCGCAGGCCTGCGCCAGAAACCCTCATGTCAGCAATAATCTCATCATTGAGCTGTTTTTATATGTACTTTACAAATAGTTGATGTTGGCTTCTTTGCCAGTTTTTCAGTGGCTTGCGTTCAGGAGAGGCTTTGCATGAAATCGTTGGCTCGTATTTGCCCGGTAGGAGCCACAGGGTGAGTGGTTTGATGGTCGCAGGTGGAGAAAGGAAAAGCCACCAAGATAGTTGAATTTAGAGGTGGAAAGCAGGGCATTAAAACAGAGGTTGCACCTGGTTCCGAAGGTTCGAGTTGGCATTTCCAGCCATTCCGGGTCAGACAGCAAGCTCGGCCGGCCCCGCCGCAGACCGCGGGTGAGACATCGGTTACGTTTCGCAGGATGCTCAAGCCATTTTCCTTCAGGCTTTGTGCCGGTTGGTCAATTTGGCCTGTCAAAATTGTCCACAAAAAATTCAGGCTGGTGTGAGCAAGGTTAAAATGCTTGTGTTGTCTGAAGTGACAAACACCCCGTTCCTTTTCCTGACGGATGTTCAAAGGAGTAGCAGGTCTTTCAAACTTCTCGGAATGGGGATGCCAGAGGGGCCAGACTGTACAGATTGCTGATACTGATAAGTAATTTTTTTTTTAAAAGGGTAGAAACACATTTTTCATTTGGATGATCGACGAGGATTAGTACCGGTAGAGCTTTTTCCAAGCGGTTTTTGAGAACCATATGTTCTCGGCATTTCTGCTCTTGACATCACCCGAGGCTGGTGCTTCATTTCCAGCTTCCCTGGCCGGCCGGGTGAAGTTACCGCATCATCAAATAGGCAGGGATGTGAAATGCTACTTTCTGAGCCATCTCTCGAGCACTCTATGATTATTACTAATAATCTTATGTTATTTCATGATGGAGTGTCACAGAGGACGTGCGAGGAGTCCTGGGCAGCAGAACCGCTAATTTGGCTACCCTGATTTTAATGTCCAAGTACGCCAAGCCAAGAGTCACAGGCTTGGCGCAGGGAGCAGTGTAATTGCAATTAGTATTTTATCTGGCCTATTAATTCAACCAAAATTCTGGCGTCGTCGTTTGGGCGGTGTTTAATTCACAAGCAGATGCCCCCACCAGCTGCTTTCCCTGGGCAGGCGCCTCCCCCGCGGAAGGGCGCCGGGAGCCTGGGGCTGCGCGGGGGTCCGGGGCCCTGCCCGGCGCTGGGCTGGGGGCAGCTCAGGGGGGCAGGATGTCACCCCTTCTCCCGGGGCAGGGCGGGCGCCACCCGGCACAGCCCGGCACTCCCGCATGCCCGAGGGACGTGGGGAGCCGCCGCGTGTTTCTGCTGCTCGCCAGAGGCTTGGTTTTAAGTGAGTTTAGGTGAAATGAAGATTTAAATTAGTTATTCCTTTCTAGTACCGGTAGAGCTTTCCTTTTTAAAATTTGCTTGCGAGTAATAAGACACTGTATTTGCATCTGATGAATTTTCTAATTGGTTATGCTTTCTCTTAAGTCATGTTTCTCTTAAACCGTGTTTGTCTTCAGCACTTATACCTTCATGGTCCAAACGCAGCCATAAGCAGGTCTTCACAACCCCGAGTATCACTAGTTACACTTCTATTTACAGATTAAAGCCTCACTTCAGATATAAACTCATCTGCCTTGAGAAACCATCCCGATGAGTTTTGCTAAGCACCATTTTCAACTTTTCTGACTACACGCATCTTGCATTTCATTCCTTCCAGATCTTTCCAAGCAGACAGCCGCACAATAGTAGCGGGGATGCAACTTTGCGTGCTGTGAAGTTATTACTATTTTTGCCCGTCGCTCTGCGAGGTTTTCTTCCGCAGTCACTATGAATAATCTCTGAAGTCTGTACCTTCAATAAAAGAGGTCATTCTGCTTTCCTGCCAACATAAACAGGAGTATGATTTGCATGTCTAAATAAACAAATCTGTTATGCGTAACAGCTCCTGTCAAACGATGCATTGCCCATTCCAATTTTCGGCTAGCAGTTTCAGGATAAATTTATGGATAAATTGAGAGCTCAGTCCTGAAAGGGTGCTGGGATTTGAAGTCTCTGCTGAGTTTTGCTGGAGATCTGAAGATCTGAAAGCTGATGAAGAAAAGTGAGTTTCTGTGTTCAGTCGAGCAGCTGACCTCTGGGAATCCCGAATCGCACCCCCCTGCCTGGGAAGGCGTGTGAAGATGAAGATGCTGAAGGACAACAGGCATCCCTGGGGGCCAGCGGCCAGCGTGGCTGTGTCCCCTGGGAGCCCATGGCCAGCATGGCTGTGTCGCCAGGAGGGAGGAGCCGGTGCAGGTCGTAGAGGGGGAGGAAGGATGCGTGGGCGCAGCAGGAGGGGACAGCGGGGCCGGGGGTGAGGGCTCAGCACGGAGGGTACGAGGGGCACTGACACCGCGGAGGTTCCCCCAACGTGGAGCTGGCGAGGCTGGCCGAGCTCCCGAGGCTGCGACGGCGGTGCGCTGGCCCCATCAGAAGGGCTTTTCCATTGTAACGTCTCTCTTGAAAGGAGTATAAGTAAAAATAAAAATCCCTGCTAAGTCAAGGGCACATCCAGCCATCCCTTTCACCAGCTGAACGTTACCTTGGGTAAGTCTGGCAAAGAAAGCTGTGTACCTTGTCCAGAAAAAACCCCGAGGTAGGAAGAAACTATTTTACATGCCTGTTCCCTTGTGCCGTTCCAGATATTCTGGGATATTCACAGTGTTTCGTTATTTATCAGCCTAGAAACTGTGTGTTCATTTAAAATAAACTAGGAAAGCTCTGCTGCAGTGTTTTCATGTCGAGATGGGACTTCTGTAGGCCTCATTGTCATGCAGCGTATGGAACTGCAAGGGAAAAAAGGAGTATGAAGAAATTACCCAGTGAAACAGAAGAAAGTCTTATTCTCATCAGTTTTGATTGAAGGTGGGAGGTAGTGGAAGCAACACAGGAGAAGCTAATTCAAAATATTGCTGCAGATGATAACTCCCAGCTTCATTTTTCTGCAGGGGTAATATATCCCCTTAAAATAAATAAATATTTCTAAAATCTTAGCCCAGTTTATAGGCAGGCAGCAAACGCATCGGAGTGGAGCCGTGGCTGAGCTGAACAGTCTGGAGAAGTGAGAGCGGACGGGAGCCACGGAGCTGCAGCTGGTTTATATTTTCATGTTTGAAGAATATGGATCTCCTGGGCAAAAGTTTGTCAGAAGGCAAAAATTCCCATTTATTCTGCAAATGTTGACTTTGGAGCATGTTGCCCAAACAGCAGGCTCGGCAGAAGGGGCCATGCCTGGTCTGACCTCCTCAGGGCAGGACTTCCATTTCCCTGGAGGTAAAGACAGAAATCTGGTGTTCTTTCCTAAAGAGAATTTTGGTAACTAATGGAGACAGAACGCTTTTGCCACCTTTCCTCTGCTGATGTATGGAATTCAGCTGCAGACCCCGTCTGGGAGAAACAACTGATTCCTAGACAAGGGAGTAACAATTGGAGAAATAACATCCCTTTTCGTCTACTGCATCCTTCCTCCTCTTGAAAAAACAGCAGTCCCGTTGCGTTGCCTTATCTAACACCTCACTTGTGTATCTCGTCATTTAATGCTGCAGAAGGGTGACTGACAACCCCTTTGAAGTGCTCCGTTATTTGGAATTAAATGTAACCAGACGGCAGGCATGTTTTGTACAGAAAAACAGCTTTGGAGAAGTTTCCCCAGAATTTAACGTAACAGGGGAAAGACAGAGGGGATTGTGAAGGGATCCAGGTGGGATGCTCGGCGGAGTTGTTGTGGGGAGAGTGGGACCCACCGTACAACCGCTCTGCTCCGGAGCCAGACGCTATGGAGAGGACAGGGACCTCTGGGTGTGCTCTGTGCTCTGCTGGCACTGGGACTGGCCAGCGAGGAGGCAGAGGAAGGATGGGAGACAGAGAACTATTACTGTTTTCGTTTTGTCAGTGGGATGCAGGAAATGGGGTACAGAGCTTCAAGTCCGGTACCATAAAGCATGGCTCTGCTCAGTATTACTCAGTACAGTGCTCCCGCCTTAAGCAGATAATTAAAACCATTGATTGCTTTACTCCAGTCTTATGAATCTTTTACTGGAGGTGAGGGGAAGATCCAGCCGCAAGGTTACGCGTGGCCCCCGTCCTGCTGGAGTCCTTTACCTGCAAAAAGGGGTGAAAGCCTCCCGGGGGGTGAAGGCAGGTGACGAGGTGGCTCGATGCCGGGTGTCTTCCTTTGCCAATGAGATTCACAGGGCCTGTGCCCTGGAGCTTAAAATAATTAGCAGACAAAAGGTACAGTTATGGGGACAATTCTGCAAGAAAGTGGAGGAGAGAGGGAAAAGTGGCTCTGGGAGAATATAGTGACACAGCCTGCCAAAATCCATCACTGTGTGCGTGACATCATTAATAAGGAATATAAACAACATGCTGGGCCATCATGATTGATAAGGCAATAAAAATCTTCCTAACAGCTTCTGAGGTCTTGCTGCTGTTGTTAATTATAGTCAAGCTATTTCACTGTAAAGGGCTCTCTGGGGGTTGCAGAGCTTGCCCTCCATTGAAATGCAAAGCGGGCGGCCTCTGCTGATTTCTTTACATCCTTAGGAGGCAGCAAGCAAGGACCAGCTGATCGGCTTTAGTTCAGGGAGGAGGAGAGTGCACAGAAGGTGTGTGGCTTTGGGATCCTTTTCCCTGCAGTTATCAACTGGAACAGGCTTCGTTTTGAAAACACACAGTCATGTCGTCGAGCCTTGAGCTGGGCAAAGCTCTTGCTTGAGCTCAGCGTTGGTGTGTTGGGAGAAGGTGGTGGCTGCAGCCCGAGGACTTGCCCTGCAGAAGCCACTGTGGCATCGGGAGGAGCAGGACAGTGTCCCCGGCTTGGACACACGGTGGGGACTGCTCGCGAGTACTCCTGCTGCCTACTTTCAACGCTTTTCTCGGTCATGGTCTGAAGAATTTAAGGGCTAGCAATAATAACAATAATTTAAAGTCTAGTAATAATGATACTCAGTGTGTGCTGTTATTATTTCCATTGCATCTACTTAAACTTTTTTTTTACTTTTGCAACACCCACAAGCATTTGGTTTTGTTGTGTTGTTTTTTTAATAGAAGAGTATGTTAAATGCACACACTGTGAAACTCTAATTACAGAAAAAGGCCTGTACTTAACTCTGTGAGCTATTCCTGGGAATGAATACATTTTTCTTAAAATTTATTTTTCTCTAAGTACTTTGAGACCTCCAGGAGCATTAAACCAAGAAGTGGTCATTAAGGATATCTGCTTGATTTCACTGTTCTGACAGTGACCTCATGGGAAGAGGTTAACATACATTGTGGACTTTAAGCTCTAGCCCTCTATTCAGAGCTGGGCTAACACAAAGGGACAGAATGGAGGTGGTCCCCGTGCTGGAGCTGCGGTGGCTGAGCTGGCTTTTGGAGACCATCTCATGTCCCTCGCTCTTGGAGACCATCTCACCCCTGCTCGCTCTTGGAGACCATCTCACCCTCCCTTGGTCTTGGAGACCATCTCACGTCCCTTGGTCTTGGAGACCATCTCACCCCTGCTCGCTCTTGGAGACCACCTCACTTTCCCTCGCTCTTGGAGACCATCTCACTTTCCCTCGCTCTTGGAGACCATCTCACGTCCCTCACTTTTGGGGACCATCTCATCCCTGCTCGCTCTTGGAGGCCATCGAAGGCCAGAGCTGGACGTTGGTGGATGCTGCAGAAAAACTGGGCCAATTTACAGGTCCTTGGGTAACGCTTTCTCCGAACATTTCAAAACCCACTCCGACCACTGATCACCTGCTGCCACATGAGTCCAAAGGCAGCAGCCCAGCTTGGTGACCTGGAAAAAACATTGCTTTATTGAAACAAAAAAACTATACAGAGTGTGCTACTACGAAAAATTAGCACCACTAGGTATTATTTTAGTCAAGAGTCTGAATAAGAATGAGCAAAACATTTGTTCATTCAGATGGGAAAATGGCAAGAGGTACCTTTAGGAAATAAACCGAGCCAGATTTATTCTAAGGTACTAGTCACTGGGGTTGTTCTCCCAGCTCTGTTCTTCTCTCACCCAAGGCTCTGAAATCACAGAAATCTCTGCCACTCCTAGCAGAGAATGCAGAATCTGGTAGAAAGTGTTTGCTTTTTGTCACTAAAGATCTGAACTATTATTTTCCTAACAGTGTTTGAGCCTCCTGTGTCCCCAGGAATGTGTTATTCCAGCCAAGCATATGGTTGCTATAACTACCAGCCCACTTTGCCTCTCACACACTCTTCAATATGGCATATATGCCTGATCTAGCAATGAGCTTTGCACATAAATTCATACCTCCTCCATTATATTTTATCTTTCTACTTGCTGTTCAAAATTATAATGGCTTATTGGCTACTTGCTGCAGAGAATATATATATTTTTTTTCTTTTTTTTTCGTTTATATCAGATTGGATGACGTAGGACTAAATCAGGGGATAAAGTTAGGGAATAAATCAGACATTATGAGCTAGAAGTAAATGAATAATAAATTAGAGACTAAATCAGACATTAAGACATCAGCAGTGCTCTATCATCTTTGCATGAAAACACAGGGAATGCATGTTGTTGGATTCTTTTGTTTGGGTAATAGTCCAAAGAAAAAAGGCACATTTGCAAATACCAAATCCTATTGCACTTTGCACATAATTTAAAGATCTGAAAATGAAAGAATCCTTTGATTTTCAGGAAAGCGAGGGAAAATTACTAACAATAGCAAGCCTCATTTGAGTTACAAACTGGGCTCCGGTGAAGCATTCCTTGGGTTTGCTGCTTTGTCAAATTCATTTTTTACCTGCCAGTAAAAGCACTAGGAACATTTTCAAAAGAAAAACCCAAAAAACCAAATAGCAGTTACTCATCTAATTAGTCACCAAGGGCACCGTGCTAGCAATATTTACATGAATTCTCAACACATGAATGATTTTAAGGTTTTTTCAGACTGTCATAGAGTTAATTCATCATCATCTGCATTGTTTGTTCCAGAACTTTGTTTATCGCTGGCTTAGGTTTCTCTGGATTGGATTCACACCCATCACTAGGTATTTGTAAAAATATTGACAAATCACAGACATCTTTCAGATCTGAGTGATTGCACAGCCAAATGCTGATCAGAGAGTCACAGAATGGTTTGGGTGGGAAAGGACCTTAAAGGCCATCTTCTTCCACCCCCTGCCCTGGGCAAGGACACCTCCCCCCAGCCCAGGCTGCTCCAAGCCCCGTCCAACCTGGCCTTGAACCCCTCCAGGGATGGGGCAGCCACAGCTTCTCTGGGCAACCTGGGCCAGGGGCTCACCATCCCCACAGCCAAGAATTTCTGCCTCAGAGCCCTGCTAAAAAGACTGTCCCCATCTTTCCTGATACTTTGGCATTCACTGTTTTACTATTTAAACGGTTTTGTTCTCAGTCCGTACCCTATGACTCATGGAGCCAGTAGTGCGTGGTGAGCAGCGAGCAGAGACCGAGGCGGGCTGACGGCCCTGCTGGGTGCTGCCCTGTGTGGGCATGGGCTTGGATGTGGGCATGGACATGGACGTGAGCATGGACATGGATGTGGGCATCGCATGGGCATGGATGTGGGCATTGATACAGATGTTAGCACAGATGTGGGCATGGACATGGACATTTCAGCAGACACTGGTGAGGAGTGAGGGCATGAGTAGGATGCAGGAGATGTTTGTACCTGCAATGTGAATGTAAATGGAGGCTGGCTCCATCAGTTGGTACCTCACCTGCTGTGGCTCCATCCGTGCCGGCTGCTCCTGGCTGCCTCTAGGTGTGTGCGGAATTGTCTCATCTCCAGCTCCTTTCCAGCTGACTTGAAACACTGGCCACTGCTCCATCTGTAATGGCTGGACCTTGCCTGGGGTCAGGGGTTTGAAGCCCTGGCCAAGCTTTCAAAAGATTTTAGCAGCATGTAGAAAAATGTATAGAAAAAATATGCACTTTTTCCAGTGCTAGAAATCTTTCCCCAGGGACAGAAGCTCCTTTTCCCTGTAAAAACGAATTGGTGTTGATGAAAAGCCATGCTCTAATATGATGGTGGTGGTCATCGTAGCCTCTGCCCTAGCACAGCTTTGACCTTTTGTGGAATTAGTGGCTGTCAATATTTCCTTAGTTAGTTGCATGTACTT
This sequence comes from Rhinoptilus africanus, assembly GCA_013400135.1. Classification (NCBI taxonomy): domain Eukaryota; kingdom Metazoa; phylum Chordata; class Aves; order Charadriiformes; family Glareolidae; genus Rhinoptilus; species Rhinoptilus africanus. The sequence continues at coordinate 711,649 of VXBO01012131.1, read as the reverse complement.
TGTAGCTCCGTAATTTCCTACTCATTTGTTGGTACGGTTTCTGGTGGTATATTTCCGCTCACCTCAAAATAGAAACACGTGATACAACCTAACAATTTAACCTTAAAATTGTGGAGGAAAAAAATGGTTAAAAGCAAACCCTCTCTGTCAGAGGTTTCAGCTATGTTAATAGTATTAGCTTTAGAAATAATAGCTGGATAAATAATAACATTAATGATCTTAAGAGGAGATAGCATTTTGCCAAAAATGTAGGTTGCTTTCCTCCTTTTTCTCTTTTTCCCCTTTATTAGATGTGATTGAATAGTGTGATTTTCTAAATAGATTCACTATTTTCTCCCTCACTCTATATTGCTAATGGTATTGTCCATATGCTTTCTTGGAAGAACACAGAAATGCAGACCTTTTTCGTCGAAAAGATGGTGGGATCAGGTCAGCCATGAGTACGGGGTGGCTCCAGGTGCTCGCCGGGGGGACACGTCCCAGGGTGCTCCATGGCCCCGGCTCTCCGCACTGGTTTCTCCAAGGTGCTGTTCAGCAGCAGCCTGTACAAATGAGCAACTTGTTAATATGTGAAACTCTCAGAAATCAAGATGTCAATGTGGAATCACACCTACTAGGAGCGATTATTGTGACAGGAGAGCCGCTCGAAAGCATCCCGCACACCTCGCGTCTCTGTGGTTTCACTTGTTCGCTGGCCCGCGGGTCGGGAGCGGAGCTGTCAGGGCTGTCGGAGCGGGGCGGCCGCGCCGCCGCCAGCCTTCGCGGTGCTCGGCGAAGCGTGCTGTCGGAATTAGGCAACATGAGTGCCGTCTTTCTTGGGATATGTAAATAAACGCACAAAGAATGCCCGTATGTGTGATTGACTTGTTCCTAATCCTGTTTGTTTGTGTGGAGGATAACAGGGTGTGATCATTGTTAAATTCGTAAATGAAGTTAATGCCTGGTATCTGTCATAAACATGGAAAGATTCTGAAAGCTGCTGAATCCAAGGGTTGAAACTGGAAGGGAATCTTCCCTAAAGGCTTAGACTGACCCTGAGGACTCAGCCTGGAGCTGGGCGAAGTGGCAGGAGGCAGCGATGGGCTTCCTGCCCGCTTTGCTGAATGGGGCCTGTGGACCCCGCTGGAATGTGTTGGTCTTCCCGTGAGCACCAAGAATCCCTGGCCCTTCACAGCACTGCTTGATTTCCAGTGAAGATTTGGCATGTGCCTATTCTTAGCCATTAATAAAAAAAACCTTCAGTGAGCTGAACAGTAATATTTTCAACTGTTTCGCTTGCCGTTTTTAATTGCTAACCCACAAATATCCAGATGGCCACAGATACAAACGGAACCAACTGGAGCAATTAGAAGCCCCTGATACCCTGTAGACTCCTGTTCGGAATAAATCCCAGCCCTGTGAGGCTGAAAGCAGGTGGCTCCCTTTCTTCTCGTCATTTTTCATTTTTGTTTACCTCTGTCTTCTCAGATACAGGCCAGGAGTGAAACTGGAGGAGCTAGAAACATCATCGGGAAATACGGTCTAGGAAAAAGGGATTGTTGAGACTTGTCCTCTCCTTGCATAAACCTCACGTCATTTGGGTGTGCAAATGATAATGACCTCGGTACCATTTAAAAAGCTTCCTCTAGTGAGCAAGTTCCCAATGGAAACACGTGTGTAAATGCTAGCTGGTGCCTGCTCGGAGCCGACGTGGTCTTCGGGGTCTCCAAGGGCTGTTCTCTTTGGTCTTCTCCCAGTGCTGTGGGGGCTGGAGCTGGCCGGGGAGGGTGTTCTGCTGCCCACACTAAACCCGTCTTTGCCCTTCTGGGCATCCTGTGTCAAATCTTGGCCTCCGTGATGTAACTCTTGTGCTTGTCATAAAAGTCTGTGAGCGTTAACAAAACTTCATGCATTTGTTAAATCTGAGCAAACAGCACTTTGAGGAATTGCTTAATGATTCAGTGAAGAGCATAAAGGCAAAAATTTGCTAGTAATTTACTGAAATCAATTACCTGTCAGTTGTTTTCTTTTAAATTTACATTTACGGATACTGTATTCTGAAACTGTGATGCAGATGCTGAAGGAATTCAAAGAGCTGTGACTTTGTACGCTAGCCAGAGGGGAAGTCTCATATTGTGCAAAATTAGCATTGCAAGGGCAAAGGTTTTTTCAAGTTAATTAAGTTATCATCAGTTAAATGCAGATGACTGAATGTGTACAGTAGTATTTGACTTTCACTACAAACTCTTCCTTGCTTTCCCAGATACTGAAGAAGATAATCTCCACGTTGCTGTTACAACAGGGGAGATTTAGATGGGATCTGAGGCAGAAATTCTTTGCTGTGAGGGGGGTGAGCCCCTGGCCCAGGTTGCCCAGAGAAGCTGTGGCTGCCCCATCCCTGGAGGGGTTCAAGGCCAGGTTGGACGGGGCTTGGAGCAGCCTGGGCTGGTGGGAGGTGTCCCTGCCCAGGGCAGGGGGGGGCACTGGGGGGGCTTTAAGGTCCCTTCCCACCCAAACCATCCTGTGATTCTACAGTTCTATGGCTGTGGTGGGCAGAGGGGTGCTGGGCAGTTACAGGGGGTGCAGTAAAATTGATCTCTGTAGCTACAGAAATTAGAGGGAGGGTGATGGGGCAGGATGTGCCCTGGAGACCCAAGTACATTGGGTTGGCTCAGGCAACTTTTCTTCTCTCTCCCAGCCCACCTGTAAAAGGAGGGATTTCTGTTCGGCTGCTGGTTGCCTGTTAACGTCTACCCAGACTACCCCACGCTTGGTGCATAACCTGCCTCTCCCCGCTTCTTTCCGAGACCTCCTTGAAGAAAGGGGCTTTGGTTGTAACCTACAGATTCAGTATAAGGAAAAGGATCTGGTTATACAATTGTGTGGTGATGAGTTTAGCTCCTAGTTAAAGATCATTAACAAAGGAGGTAAATAGCCACGGGAGCAACCTGACAGGAGAGTGATGGATTCTCTGCCTCACGCTGTTGGAAGTCGAGTTGGAATGTTCCTGGAGGCGAGGAGAGGGCTCTGTCCTGGGGAGGAGCACCGGCAGGAGCGGCCATCCCCGCAGGACCAGCGCGGGAGAGCCTGGCTTGGCCACGGGCTGCCGGGGGGCTGGTTTGGTGGCCCACCTGCCGGCGGGGGTGGAGGACAGACCCAGCGGCTCCCGGACAGCCAGCGCGGGGTGCCGCGGGGCGGGAGGGTTCTGCGCTTCAGGCACACACCGGTATTTTCGCTCTCACCACTTCACCGGTCAAAACGGCACTGCGTGCCAGCACCTTGCACCGTGTCCCACAGCGTTTCAGTAAGAATAAGCCTCAGGGGGACAGCTTTGTTTATGTTCCAGTGTATATCCCAAAGGATGTTATAGGGCAATACAGACCAGATCTTCCACTGGTGCAACAAGTAATACACCCTTTAACTTCAGTCAAAGCAATGGTTACTGGAGAAACCCCACAGAGAGACCTACCAGTAGCTGATCATGCTCCTCATAGTAGAAAAGTAACTAAATCAAACTAGCATGCTCATTTTAGATTAGCTTAAATGGGAGACATGGAAGCAGTCGAGTCTGTTATTTCAGATAGCCTGTCTCCCAAATAAAGGCCGTTTGACATATTTGCTCCATACACATTTAGATTTAAAGTAGTGTCTGTAGCTTGGATGTGTACCGTAGGAACATGGCCTTGCTGTTTTCCTTGGAAGGAAACTTTATTGAGTTCTTACTTTGCCTGAACCACCCTGAGAAGAATAAACGTCAGCCCTTATTCTCTAGTAACTCTTCTGCTCTTCTCACTGGGATGGGTCTGCAAAAAGGTGTGTTGCAGTGGGATAGCCACCGTCGTGCCAGCCAGTGGAAAGAATCTATTTGGAAATAGGGTCATGCGGATTAGCGAAGCCCAAAGAGGCAAGGAAAACTCAAAGTGAAGCCCGCTGCTTTGTTGTTTATTGCGTCTCTTGTACCTGAACACCACGGGGAATCCCAGAGCAGTGGCTGGGATGTAAGTGAGCTGGTTTGTGTGATTTCGGGTAGCTGAGCCAAGTGGAAAGGGCTCATTGTGGATTGCCAGTTTATTAAATACCAACCTTCTCTGCCTTCTAAGGCCAGTTTAGCAAGAGCAGTCATTTAAATCCAAATGGCACTGGATCAGTTACAACTGGATAGGATGTGACTAGACAGAGCCGTTACGATCCTTGAGACAATACTGTACACCTACCCACACAAAATGGCATGAACTGGCGCGATTTCACGCTGTGCTGTGTCAGCTCAGCTCCCACGGAGGCAGGGGCAGGCAGGTCTCCGAGCCCGGTTTCCAGCCAGGATCTGTTCTTGGCAGCGTCATCTGATAATCTTAATTTATACGGCAAATTCTGGCTGGGAATCTGACTGTTGTACATCGACTGACTTAATATCACAGCGTGAAGCAGGCAAAGGGCATCGTCCCCTCTGTTTTACATGGAAGCGCCTTGTTGCAGATGTAGGGCTGCTCCTGCTCGCACTCAGCCTGGGGAAAAGCCCCAGCGCATCCAAAATCTCCGCCGCAGATTTATTCCAGCATTGCCCTTCCTTCTCTGCCCTTCCATTGCAGGCAATGGAGGGTTTGCCTGGGTAAATCTTTTTCACATAGAAATCTGAAATGCTTTCTGTGTGGCTGTATATTTCTGTGTCCCTTGCTGGTTTTCTCTGCACAGCCCCATAGCTGGGTAGATGTGTCTGTGTGGTCGGCGAGGGCTGGTGGGGAGCAGGTTCTGGGTGCCTGGTCCTGTACCTTCTGGCCCTGCCCATGCCCCAGCCGTTGCTCTGCCGATGTGTCGTGCACCACCAGCATCCCACTGACGCTCTTCCTCACCTGCCATCAGTTTTGGAAGACACGGGCACGTCTCTTTTCTCCAGCTGCAGAATAAATACAGCCCTGTTCTTGCAGCCGCCAGCGTGTCCCCGGGGAGGGCCATCAGGGTGTCCCTCAGCCCCCTGGCAGACCCTGTGGGTGCTCGGGTCAGGATCCATCTCCTCCCCAGGGCTTTTCCTTTCCATTCTCCCCCTGGGCAGCGATTGTCCCTTGGCTCAGGTGGCACACAGGCAGGCTCAGGGAGGCTGAACATCTCCTTTACATCCAGCCAGGACTGATAGTTTTACTGTTTGAAAAGGAAACGGCGGGGTTTGCCACTCTGCGGCATTCACCACCCGCAGCCCGGGTGCTGCTCACAAACCCACCTGCTCCACCTTTCCAGAGGCCAGTTCTGAAATAAATGCCAGGATGGAGAGCCGTGTCCCTGGGACCGGAGAGCCTTGCTGTGGGCAGCCACGGCTGCCGGGAGCGGGGCCACACCATGGCCAAGCCCTGGGAACCCACCAGCCGCTCGGTGCGGCTCCAAGAAGAGAATTAGTGGGATTTGTAGTGGTGCCTTAATCTTATTTAGTAAGTTGATTACTCCCACTTCATTTTAAGTAAGGGGAGGAATGGAGCAATTTACATGTGTTTGTGTATTTAGTGTGAATCAGGCAAAGAGGAGAACATCCCTCTCAGCCTTCTGCACAGGCGACCTGCGTTCTGTGCTGGAGTTCACTGCAGGGGGAGGCCCTCCCGAAAATACAGAGTCATTCAAAATAGAGTCTCCTCCTTCTCTCTGGTATATCAGTTTGTTTTTCCAAATACATTTCAGCTCATAACGGGACAAACCTGTCCCTTTGATTATTGTCAGGCTTCTGCTGGACTCTTTCAGCCCCCAAATCTCTTTTTTAAGCCTGGAGCAGCCTGTGCATTAGCCATGCCAAGTTTTTCACACAAAGTCTTAGTGGAAGCGCTTTGCTTAAAAATATTTCTATGTCTTTGCATTTATTAAAACAAGCAAGTGCTGTGAAATCTTTGTTTAGTTAGGTTATGAAGTATTTGCTTATTTTCTCCCGTATTTGTGCAGCTGCCGATATTACATATTCGTAGTTGTGGCTCAGACCAGCTTGTGCCATTCAAATAAGTAATGCTGGTAAATTTAATTAAAGAAGTTAACATTGTTTTTGTCGTGATCAGACATGGTTGTTCCACCTGCACTGCAGGGAGGAAGCTGTTTCCAGGCTCACAGGGGAGCCGAGGGACCGTGAGGCTGAAGGCAGCAGAGGAAGAGCACAGTGAGACCCCCGTCCCATGGCTAGTGGCTACTGTGCCCATCCAGAGGGAGGCATGAACGTGTGGAACACCCGGTGCTGACAAATGGCAGGACGCTTTTATTGCCTTGGCATATGAAAAGTGGGTAAATATTACCCCAGCGTGCATTTACATAATGATTTCTTCGAGCACTTTGCCGACAAGGTGTGAGGAATTGCCTGCCGTCGTAAGACGAATGGCAAAGCCCTGTCATCTCTAATCCCAGTTTGTGAGCAGTTTATAAACTGCAGCCACCGTTAGTGTATCGGATGTATTTCGTTTCCAAGGGTTGTAATAGCGGTAAATAATTTGTTGGATTTATGCAGGTAAACCTGCATTTGGAGTGTTCAGGGGGAAAGAAAGGAGAAAGTAGGAAACCCAGCCTATTCTTGCTGGCTTTGTTTGGAGGGCTAACTCACCGACTCAGGGCTGGGCTGTCTCTCGTTTGGCCTTTTAATGACATGTACCAGACTGGTGGTCAAACGGGACTGAGAAATAGAGGCTAAAACCTAGAAGCAAGGATTTGTATTGCCTTGGAAGAGAGTTGAATTGGTCCAGGGAGCAGAACCTGGAAATCTCTGTTCAGAAAATAAAAATTTGTCGCTTTTTATTGCTTCTGTATCTTCTTTGGGTAGAGAATGTAGAGTTGCGTCTTGCCCAGTAAGACAGCTTGAGGAGTAAGACACTTTCTTAGCAAGGTCACTTCTTTGGGCTAATAAATATCATTACTTTCTAAAAGAGGCTGGTTTGCTGGCTTTGATACAGGCTGAGGAACAGGGCACACTCCTCCTCACCTAGGGGTACCCAAGGGAGGCTGAAGCCTGGAGTGAAGTACATCTTTAGGTGTGAAGAAATATTGAGGGTATTGATGGCACAATTAAGAACATTATATGCTTGATAAATAGCCTCTGGGGATGCATACGGGAAATTCTTCTTCTCTGTAAAGTCAAATTCAGATTAGGGAAAAAACGGGCACGGCTCGGGTGAATTGTTTGTGTGGTTGTCTCCAGCATTTCCCTTGGGCACAGTTTCTTTTTCAAAATTGGATAGAGTGGTTTAGCAGGCATAAAAGTAACTCAAAGCAAAGTTGAATCAAATTCACAGGCGAAAAACAACCACCTCAAAGGCTTAAAATATAACCACAAAAGACCTTCTGGCTTTATAGCAGTATTGAGAGCATGTAATAATCCAGTGACAGCATGACCAAAATAATACACATTTAAAAGAAAGGAGAGAGAATGAGCGAAAAGAAAGAAAAAATTATGAGATAAGAGACTTTACAATCATTGCCTGTTGTTTTTGTTGCCGCGGTTGTTTTCCTCCTAGTACCATTAAATTATGTTTATACTGGATTATCGTAAGGAAAAAGGTATCATAAAGTTTTACGATGAGAGTCTTTGAGGGGATAAGTATTTGCAGGAGGCTGCTGTTGACTGTCTGAGCAATTCATTTCCTGGCGGTTGTCTAAGAGGACCTGCTGATAGAATTGCTGCTGTAGGAGGACATCAGGGAAGTCATTTCGGGGAGGACGGGCAAGGTGATACCGCTAGGAGTGAGAACCTCTCATTCTGGATGAGAGCATAATTCATGTGTACCTTACGACCTGACCTCATCAAAAGTGATGTAGCTATAAATTATTAGGAAGATTGATCTACCTGTGAGCTTTACTGATCGCTTGCCCAGGAGATGTGGGCACTATCACAGTGAGGGCCCGAAACGCTTCTACGAGCTGTTGTAAAAGCCGCTGTAAAAAATAACTGGCGGTTCTCCATCAGTCATCCACGGCCAATAACAAGTTTCTTATCACAGGACTCTATTTACTGGTCAGCTCAGGCTCCCTTGTGAATGATCAAAGATCCCTGCAAGGTCACAGTGGGGTAATTGAGAATTACTGCTCAACAAAGACCTATCCTCTGCTGTGCCGCAAAGGTGGATATTGCTCTTTAACGCATGCATCGTCATGATCAATCATATGATAAAATACACGACGCTTGGCTTCCTAATACCCTTGAGATTATCAATAACTGAAGATTGATTTGGCTCTCCTTGTCCTAATGGCTCTTCTCCTTCCAGTCTTGCCACAGAGGGAGATGCACCTTCAAGTAGTGCAGCTTGGTGGGGATGTGAAATGCTGATTTTAGGGGCCAGTTCTCGGCACCACTTGGAAGAGATGACAGTTAAAGACTAGAAACCATAAGGGGTTTTATCTTGAACCCAAATGCATATGACTGTTCTGCCCAGGAGCAAATGGGACAGCAGTCTGCAGAGAGAGCAGCACTCCAGCAAGGATGCTTCCAGGGTGGATGAGCCCTTCCCGTGGGGAACTGTGCATTAGCACTGGTGGGTGTTTTCCTCCCAGGACCCCACCACGATCCCAGCGGTTAGCACCTGAGATTGAGATGAAATGGGCCAATCTCTGTTTCTTTAAAGAGTGAAGGTGCAGCAGGAGACATTGAGCGGGAGATGAATTAACTGTCCCAGCTTTTGCAGTCCAGATTTTGACCCAAAGGTAGATCCCCAAGGCAGGAACAGACTCTTTGAGGAGAGAGAATGGAGTGGCTTCTTCAATAATAAATACAATCTGAAGGCAATAGTGGGACCGAAAGGTTGAACAAATTTGGCAGTATTTTTATAGGCAGCATCTATCTTTCAAAGATGCAGTCAGGCCCAGTTATGGAAATCAACACATTTAGTGATAGTTATGTGTGATGATTAAGAAAATAAACGCGAAGTTGAGTGAACTTTGAACAATACAACTGCCTGTCAGGTACTGGGATTCATACTTGTAACTAAGCACATCTATGAGAAGAAGAAGTGATGACCTAACCTGGTTAAAAATCTCTTATCATTAGTTATTCCCCTTGCTCCCCGTGTTCTCCATTGGGCTGGGACAATCATACAACAAGTGTTAAGGTTTGAAGATTATTTCCATTAATAACACATGGCCAGCAGCCAAAATCACGTACCCGGCTCACAGTGATCTGGGCCCTGCGCACGCTCAGAGCAAAGCCACAGCCCTCGAATCCCTGAGCATAGGGTTAATCCTGACAAAAGATCGTAGATAAAAAGAATTAAGATTGATTGGCACTGTATGGACTGGGCTTATCCCACCCGAACAGCGATAAAATTCTGTAGCCTGAGCCTCGTGAGAGAGTTCCCCTTCCCCGTTCATTAATTCAGCAGCATCCATTTGTTATGCGCACGAGGCATCTTCAACAGTTCCTCGAGTAACCATGAGGATGCTTCGACTTCCATGGAAGGAGGTCCTTGGGCCTGATCCTTGTCCCACAGGAGCCACACTGAGGTCGGTGCATCTTTACTGGTGTCCTTGGCAAAAAAACAGGGCCATCCACACTGGAAAGACATGAGATCAAACCGGGTCTGCTTAAATTTCAGATAAATCACAGAGTTTAAGGGATCAGACATGAAAGAGAATCTTCTCATAACCTGGTTGTTAAATTTCCCTTTGGGGGTGAGAGGGCAGGTTGGGAGCAGCATCACGCATCCCTCAGAAAAAGTCATCATCTAGAATGGTCCCATTATTTCCAGATATCCCCCATGAGAACCATTGCCACAGGCTCAAACCTTTTTCTACAGAGTCCTTCACAGTGCTGAGCTCCTCCAGCTTTAAAAAATGATTACTGTAAAAAAAAAAAAGCCTAAAAAATTAAAAATCCTCCTGCAACTGCAAAGACTGTGAACTTAATTTACCAATGCAAACAAGAGAAGCCTGCCAAGTTGCCAACATAGTTATCTAATTTGTTGACAAAGAGATCACAGGCAACGTTTTATTCAGTTCTATACATCTGCCTTTGTTTGCCATCTGATCAGGTCTGTAATCCAGCCACTTCTGCATCAGGGAAAATTGCCCCGTGTCCTTCCCAGGTCTCTTACAGCAACGTGCAGCTGGGAGATTTTAAACTCTATTCCTGACTCTTCCCGATGCCCCAGTCTGGGGACCTTAGGACACGTTGTGAGGGCTGTTTGCTCCCAGGATGGTCTGGGGCAGGAGCGAGATGTGGAGAGACGTGGACATGCCTGTGCCAACAGTTAGAACAACGGGGAGCTCTGTGCTTTGCGCTGGGGGTGGCTTTCTCTGTCAAAATGTGTGTATCTGTGAAGGTTTAACAGGAGCCAAAGCAGCTGGGTCCAGGGATGGGGCTCCAGTGGTACCCAGGAGACCCTCAGTATTTTCCCCAGACGCAGGCAGGGAGGCACGTTCCTGCCCAGGAGAACCTCCCTCAGTTAACAGACCTTTCCCTCCTGCTCTTCCCCTTCCATCCGCTCCTGCCCGTCCTGTCGCTGCTGTCGATTCTTGCATCTCCCATATCTGAAAATCCCCCAAACCGTCCAGCCCAAAGGCTGTGAGAACTCTGCGAGTGTCTCCGCTTTTCTGGCAGGGAGATGGGAGATGGAGAAGAGCAGAGGGGTCACTCCATCTCCAACCTATTGCCAAGGCAACATCGCCTTCAAAATCAGTTTATCCTGCTCATTTCGTGTGTGCCCAGATAACATAAGGGACTGGATGTGGTCCTTCTGTTTTGGGAATAATCTCATTCAGCACTAAAACTTCGTGATCTTAAATTTTGTCTCCTGACTTCTGTATAATTTTTGTCTCACAGTGATATTTTATACTTTTCTGCGATTGGAACGATGGTGATAGACCAGAGTATTTAGATTTTCCAAATTCCCTGCCACAGAGTGAGCTAATCAGAGGGACAGACAGGCTAATTATAGCAGAGCGAGTGCTTCTATTTATTCCCAAGTATCTTGATAATCAGCAATAAAGGAAAAGGAAATAGCAAGAAATTACATGGCAGTTAAGTCGGGGTTTGGTCAAATATATATTCTTAAATTAACCTAAGTGTCTTTGAATCATGAGAAAGTAATTTAATTTAATTCATTAACAATTTGAAACTTGAATCCTATTTCCCATCATATTTTCAGGAGCAGAAGTAAGGAAATGTTTAGTGGCAAGTAGGTGGTGTTACTATTAGAGACTTGGTTGCTCAAAGGTGGAATAATATCCACCCAAATATTTCATTTTCAGGGATATGGTCTTTTTTAATGTCAGAGTTGGAAAAAGATGGGAAAGAAGTGCTGGGCACTTTCTGGTGAGGTCGAATGAAATAAATCGCGGCCTGACACCTGAGCTGCAGTGAGGTTTATCGGGCCAGGAATGGGAGCAGAACCCATCCAGCCAAAATAAATGTATAGAGCTGCTTGTTCCTGGTCTTGTGGTTATACCACAAGCACATCTATACAGACATCAACATTTTTAAACAGCAATTACATTTTAGGCGGTATCTGGTCATTTTACAGGAAGGGATCTAGAGCAGTAAGGATATTAATCCCCAGGGTGGGTGGCAGGAATGAGCCGATGCCCCCTGCCCAGCTCCCTGTTCCGCCGGGGCCAGCAGTCGCACCATTGCTCCCAGTTTAGGAAGCAGCAGATTCTGCAGCACTCTGTCCTGTTCCTCGGCATCAGCCCCATCCCTTTACCGTGCCCTGTGGCTCTCCGATGCCTGGCCTACCCAGGGAACAGGAAGGAAATAGCACCATTTATTAATGCTGCGAACAGCAACCACCTCCTTTTTTTTGGATGAATATTTTAACACCCAAATCTGCAGTGATCTCCCTTTTGAGCAAACTCCCTGTTGGGTTCAGGACTACAGACTGCAGCACGGGGCAAAGGAAGGGGATTTGATCTTCATCTTGAGCCTGTTGAAGGAGGTTTATGTTTATGAGGGTAGACGGTTTCCTGATGGTGGGGGCAGGGAGGGGGGAAGCACTGTTAAAAATCAAACTTTGATCCCCTCGAGCGACATAGAGACAGGCACTAACAAGCATCTTATGAGATGAAAATTGAATTTTATAGCACTTCAGTCAAGCAGTCTTGGAAAATTAAGCTTAGGGCTGGAAATGGGAGAAATCAACATTAAAGCTTATGTAGCTAATGCCTTATGTATCAGCCGTGGTGACCAAAAAACTCCGATTTGTTTCACGCTGCAGCTACATAAACATTGGTGGCATGTTAATCACCTGGTTAATGATTATCTAATATCTCTGTGAAGCTTCTCTCCAAGCTGGTACGTTACTTCACGAGGAGAAGATCCTGTTGGTTTTCCCGCTGCAGCCAGGGCTGTGGTTGCCTTTGCTCCGGCTCAGGGATGTGATGGAAAAGCGTCCAAGTGGCTCCTGATGCCTTTTGCAGCCTCCTCTCCCCAACCACACCGACAGCTCCACAAAACAGCCCTTCAAATATTCATGACTTCATCTTTTCCCTTTTGTGTCTGATGGTGCGATGCTATTTGGAGTACCATCTTTTATGAGGATAACCTTTAAAATTCAGTAGAGAAAGAAGAATGACGCTTACAGAGGTCCTGAAAGAAAAACTAGCACAGGCTCTTATTTATTTGTATCCGGTTGGACTTTTAAGTAACCTACAAGTGTTTTGTAAATACGCAGGCCTGCACATCCCGGTGATGAAAAACCTCCTTGTTCACCCAGGACGCAGACCCACACGTAGCTCTGGCATTTCAGTGCTCGCGCATCTGTGGCCCTTTGGTTTGGAAAGGGCATCGAATTAAACTGCCCCCCGCAGACAGCCAAAGCATCCCCTCGGGTACGCGGGGCCGGGCAGCGCGGCGTGCCCAGGGCGACTCGCCGAGCTGACGAGGTATTGATTATTAGTAGCACAAACGTTCCTATTTCAGTGGCTGGAATTGCTCATGGCCAGAGGGAGAAGGAGGGAGTGGGCTGAGGAAGGCAGGCTGGACTGGCGCGGGGGGAGCGGGGCCAGGGCTCAGCCTGCAGGAGGCCAGGGCACATCCTCTGCTGATGGCTGGCCACTATCCTGCCAGGGCTGGTGGCCAGGCTGTGGGCGGCAGATGCCCCTGAGCTGGTGGCTGGCACCAAAGCCCTGGGGGCCAGTGGGGAAGCCAGACCGGCCCTGCTCTGCCCGGTCCTCGGTACCCGGTGGATGCGTGGGGACAGCAGAGCGCTGGGGAGAGGCGGAGGGGGGCGATGGAAGGGTGTCTGCTGGAGGGGACATGCCCTGGGGCAGCACCCCCTTTGGCTTCTCCTGGTTTGTGGCACAAAGTCAGGCGTCACATTTTTGTTCTTTGAACCCTACGGTTAACTTCAAGCAGCATAAAACTCCTGGAGTTTCAGTGGGCCTGGAGAGCTGGGTCTCATCCCCATTCCCGGCTGTCTTATACATCGTTTATAATTTGGGATACCAAACTTTGGTCCCTTTGGGGCTCTTTCATTCAACCTTTTCATTTTAGGTTGGTTGGTTTTGTTTTTTTTTCCCAATTTCCGTTGTATTAAAGCAATCCAACCCATTCTCAGCTTCAAGTTACGGAAGCTGAACTGTGACACTAAAGTTGTTATTCTTGGCAAAGGCTGACAAGTTCTTAAGGGTTGTTGACATTTCCTGTATCAGGAATAATATAAAGCAACAACATTCAGAAATCCTGCAGAGGTGATTCCTCTTGTTCTGCTGATCGGCCCTGGTGTATTCATACACACTTACAAGGACAAGTATATTCCTCTGTACTAGTCCCACCGTGGGACTGGGGGCCTGGTGCTGGGTGACGCCGGGACTGGGATGTCACTGGTGATGCTCTGCTGTGCTGGGACACGGGCAGCACTGTGGTCCTAAAACCAAAGCAGCCGAACTTGCTTTGTGAGTAGTAAAACATGGGTACTGTTCTTATTAAGATTAGATCCTCTAATCACACTGGTAGATCTGGTCTGTGATGTTTTATTTCAGTCAGAAGTGTTTTTTCATAAGATGGAATGAAACTTAGGAAGCTTAATGTCCATGTCAAATATAAAATTTTCCTTTTGACATATTTTATCTCAGTGCCACCATGGAAAGTACTGGACGATCCACTTCTAGTTGAATATTAATGAAGTAAATTATCTTAGAAAATTTCCTGCTGTGTTCAGACTACAGGAACTAGTATGCCTCATTAGATGCCTGTTGATTAGAAATGTTAAAGTGGCTTTTCTTTCTTTGAATTGTAATTAAAATTAATTTGATAGAGTTAACCCCTGCCCCTGTAACTGGTTATCCGCAGGATCTTTGAAGTTGAAAGAAAAGCGTAGCTTTGCAGTCTGTGGTTTGCCCGGGGCCGGGCTGTGCCCATGCTGGACGTTGGCAAACGCCAAAGTGCCGCGGGGCCGGGAGATGGATGTCTCGGCATCGCGTCTGTGCAGGGGTGGGAACGCCTCCGGAACGGGGCTGAGACAGGAGTGGGGCAGTGGGATGAGTCCCCCAGCACAGGCATTCCCAGTGGGAATCCAGCCCAAGCACAGGCAGAGAACTCTCAGAAAAGTGCTGATTTTGTTCATATCTCAATTAGTTCTCTCACCCCAGCACTGCATCTCCAATTGATTGTGTCTCCGTGTCCTCTCTCCATTCTGCAATTCATATCCTTCTTTTGCCTTTGCAGTGCGTCTAGGATTGTGCTTTCCTTGTAACCCTTCTCTAAGCCATGAAATATTGTTTATATCGTTAATTCAGGTAGAGAGACAAGAAACACGCTGAACGCAATCTTGCCTTTGCAGCCCGGTAAACAGCAGCGAAAGCTGGATGCAATAGCAGAGCAGTGCCCGTTATCGTCACCAGCCCTTCTGCACAGAGTGATTATAACTCTGGATCACAGGCGCTCCAGGGACTGGAGGGTTAGAAAAAGTATTTAATCACTGGTCCCTTTAGGATTAATAGACAAGGCAAGGGATAACATTTGTAATAGATTATATCTTCCTGAGAGCGGAATCTAGGCAGATTAAGTACTAGATTCCTTACGGTTATTTTTGCTCTCAGGATGTATATTTGGGTCAGAAAGATCCTTAATGCTGTAATGGAAATGCATCATATGGCAGAGAAAGCTCTGGTCGTTGCTGGTAACGGGAGGAAGCGAGTCACCTCGCTCTGCTCCCCGCCGAGGGCATGAAGTTGGATTTCGTCGCTGCTCAAAACAGGCCAAAGCAGGTGGGAAAGTAAACCAGAGGAACACAGGTCAGGAATTTGATGCTTTCTAGGTGTTCAGAGCTGTCTCCCCCTGACAGCCCTTCCCCAGCCCCAGCCCCATGCCGGGCTCTCGCTGCGGGCTGGGCACTGCCCGGGCACCTCGGCACGGACCGAGCTCCGCTGGCACGGTGATAGGGACCGTTTGGAACGCTTCCCCTTTGGGGCCTGCTTAAAGTGTCATGGGCTTTTTTTTTTTTTTAATATAGGTCTACAGCTGTCCATGTTTCCTGGAAAATTGGCTATGCTGGGGGGAAGGAGGGAAAGGGGCCCAACAATGGAGGTGTCCAGCTGCAGTCTTGAAAATACTGTTGTAAGGTCACAGCGAGGAGCTACTCCATGGCTTGAGACGGTGTTTTAATTACTGAGCTCTAATTTCATTCCGACTACATGTATTTCTTCCATGTGCTGTGCAACATAGCCCAATTGGTGTACTGCAAAGCTCCTGGAGAATCACTGAGAATTCACCCAGGATGATTGCAGAGCGGGAGGAAGCGCTTTTCCAAGCAGAACCGCGGTGCTCAGCGTCAAGCCCAGCTGCAGGTGGCCACGTTTCCCCTGCCTGCACAGCCTGGCAGCAGCGCTCCGGGGGTCGCGTCCCCCGCAGGGATGTCACCCTGTGGGCACACGGGGGATGCTGCAGTGCAAAGCAGCTGTTGAAATCAGAAGAGCTGAACCATGAAACTGCAGGTCACGTTAGCACTGATCATAACACGTGTCTGATGGCAGTGGGTCTGGAGATCATAGAATCACAGAATGGTTTGGGTGGGAAAGGACCTTAAAGCCCATCTAGTTCCACACCCTGCCCTGGGCAGGGACACCTCCCCCCAGCCCAGGCTGCTCCAAGCCCCATCCAACCTGGCCTTGAACCCCTCCAGGGATGGGGCATCAACCAGTGTCTCACCACTCTCAGCGTAAAAAATGTCTTCCCTGTATCTAGTCCAAATCTCCCCTCTTTCACATTTTAAACGTGCCCATTTGTCTGTTCGCAGGTGCTGTCGAGCACCCCCCCGGGTTCTGCACTCCAGAAACTTCCCCTCCCCTCAGGAACAGTTGTTAGCACAGCCTTGATTCCATTCCCTCCATGGATGGTGCCAAGCAGTTGTTTTTGCTCCAGGCTTCCTCTGGAATGAGGGACTCTGCAAGAGAAGCCTCCTGTTGGTGCATCCCCGGCAGTCGCTCCCATCAAGGCAGGGTGGTGTTTTCCCTGAGCCCCAGCTGCCCCGGCTGCGGGGGGCTCGGGAGGCAGGCAGGGACCGCAGGCAGATGGATCTTGAGGGGGTTTGAAGCAGCAAAACAAACTGATGCAGGTGTGAGCCTAAGGGGCAAATCCTGTTTTCCCTCCGGAGCCCCTGTGGGGACGAGCTTGCAGGAGCTGGAAACTTTGCAAATGGCTTGTGACAGCCTGTGGAGACATCCACTTCTGCCATCACAACACGCTGTCATCGAGTGCTCGCCGCCTTGTTTTCCTTCCCATGTCTGCTGCTCCCTTTGCATCGGTGCCAGGGGCTGCCAGGGGTTGGGAGGTCTCTCGGAGCCCGTTCCTGGAGCAGGAGTAGCCTTCTGGCCACCGGCTGGGCTCGCTTCAAAGCAGCATTTCTTACCCAGTAAGTAACACGCACCTGGCTGGGATTCAAACGCTTAACAGCGATAACTTAAAGGGGTGCCATGTGGCCTGCATTGAAGGGGAATGCCAAACTTGCTATATTTGCAAGCCAAAATACTCATGCAATTAGTGCAGGCTTGGCCAGTGGCCACTGCCAGCAGATGTCTAGCCGAGTCCTGTGCACGCCTGGAGGAACCGTGCGCGAAGGCAAAAGAACAGATTTTCTTTAAGTAAAATGAAACAGTGGGATGCGTAGCTCCTAAATGAGCTGTTTATAAAGCGTTTATATGGTTAAATCGCGCTCGGTGATTTATTCCTCTCTCCCCTCCCCTAGAGCTCTTCCCTGGACTTCCAGCATCTACTGAATGCCTAAATTAAATCATTGTCCTGATTTAGACATAAAGAAGTTCTCAGCTGTCTGAGGCCCCAGTTGGGCGTCAGGATTCCTGGGAAGGGATGCAAACTCCTGCAGCCACAGCATACAAAGCACTGATTTGGGAATAGGCTCTCCCTGGGAGTTTCAATATGCTGATTAACTTTGCACCAGCCAGCTCTGTGCCAGATCAAGCCTGTCTGCCCGCTCTCGTTTGTTGCTGTAATTCTGTGACCGAGTAATTTCCTGGCTTGGCATTTAAATAAATCACTTGTGGCTCCACAAGCGACAGTGGCAGCATCCCTGTCTTGTCTCAAGATTTACTGGGACCCATCTTCCCGAGTTCTGCTGCTGGTGCTGGGTCAGGATTAGTCCCTCAGGCGCAAGCTAACCACCAGGAGAAGGCACTGCGGTTCTTTGGGCTCCCTCTGGGCTTTCCCAAGGGAGGCAGGCGGGATGCAGCTGAGAGAGATGTAGAGTGGGCAGGTGGGGGGATGAAGGATGATGAGAGCTGGGAGATATGGACAAAGCGAAACGGAGTAATTAGTGGAGAACAGGGAGAGGTATCAGAGCTGAGCTCTACCTTAGGGCGCAGAGAAGGACTGCGGATGAGTGGCACGCGGTGCTGGAGGGCAGCGTGGACACATGGGCACTGCATGGGCTCTGCGGTGTGTCCAGAGAAACCAGTCTCCATCCACAACTGGAGGATTGACTAGAATGAAGATAGATAGAAGGTAGATTCTGGAAATTTCCAACAGATGCTTCAACTTTCTATCACTTGTGGACGAGGACTGTAGCATAAAGTACCAAACCAGGTAGTTTCCATGACAATTGATGTGGGATAGAGTACATTCGTTCGGGTCCTCATGAGCTATGTATTAAGCAGCTTCTGGGTCCATTGAGCGAACAGACAGTCCATCCAGCTGTTTACTGACATCTGCCAGTTGAGGATCTCCAAGCTCCCGGGGAAATGGAGGGGTGCCTGGGGCAGGCAGAGAGTAATTCTGCAATGATGAGGTTTTGAAAGGGTTTTTTCCTCCAGGTATGGGTGAGGTCTGACATTTTACCAAGCTGCCGAGTTGGACGTTGATGGCAGCAGAGGAGAAGAGGGAGTGCCCTCTGCCTCCAGGTCCTTGCTTTACAGGCTGTTGAGGAAAAGCAGAAAGAATGTGTTTTTCAGACTAAGTAGTTGGCTCGGAAGAAGCGCGTTCAGGACCTGAAGCCGTACCATGTGTCTGAATGCTTCTCCGCTTTATCCAACTCTTTGATTTGGAAAAACATCTCAGTCTCCAAACCTGGCCTCAGTGTTGTCACTTTGCCTTCCCCGTGTTGGCTGAACATGGGCTGCTTTGGATGTTTGCAAATGCCTGCCTCCAGCATGGCACGAACAGACTGTGTGTCAGTGTTAATTTAAAATACTTGCGTTGCTTATTTTGTATATTCTTTTACCGTTCTTCTTCTCCTTCTTTTTCTTCTCCTTCTTCTTTTTGTTGTTGTTATTGTTGCTGTTGTTTTTGTTGTTCTTCTTCTTTCTTCTTCTTTGTGTTATTATTATTATTATTATTGTTATTATCTCTGCTGTTCCTGTTCTATTAAACTGTATTTATCTCAACATAACGATTTTTTTTCTTTTTCTCGCTTTCTCCCCCTGCCTCTGGAGGGGCCGTGAGTGACGGACTGGGCGCTGCTCGTTGCCGGCCGGGCTTAAACCCCGACACCGCTACGACATTTATCGATTCTTCTGCAGTCGCAGCTGCCACCTTATGCACCCGCAGCATTTATTACTCTTCCATGGAAAGATTTTCTGCCAGTTTTCCCTCATTACTGACTTCCCGTCAGTAACAGTAGGCTGTCCGTGAGCGTGGAGGGACGGGGGGGTTCTGCGGGCTCCCTCGGGAGCTTTGCCTGGGGTTGCTCTCGTGGGCTGGATTCGAGGGGTGGGCTGGAGGGGTGGGGGAATGGGGGCTGCGGGCTGAATTCCAGGCTCCAGCCCCCCAGCACCCACAGCTTCCCAGCTTCCAGCTCGCTCAGCTGCCCCTGTTAACTCTGCTTCTAACCCAGCCCACGCTGCAGAGGCTGTCGGTATGAAAAATAATTCCCAAAATAAACACAAAAAGGAAATTTCTGTCTCTCCAATGCTGTAATTTGCATAGAAGAAAAAAAAAATCCAGGAATTGTGGATGGATCTTATTTAGGCCAAATTGATTCACCCAGCTTGTCTGCTCCTTTCCGCACCATCTTTGCAATCAAAAGTCCATACATAATTAATCAAGCGCACATTAAAATCCGCAGGACAATGAATTCTTCTGCGAAACGCCTCCCCCGGTGCCAGCAGAGCGTTTGCTCCGCAGCCAGGCTCTCCACGGGCTCTAACCCCGCGTCGCCCAACGCCGGGGCTCATCTGGCCGGTGGGGGCCGTGCCGGCACCGCTGGGGCGGGGGACGGGTACCCCCTGCCCGCACACCCCACTGCCCAGGGGTCGCCCCCCCTCGGCAGGCTTCACGGGGCTGCTGAGAAATGGAAAGATGAGGAAAAACATGTCTTTCCTGCAGTAATTCCAGATGAGGGAAGCCGAGCGTATTTTCAGAGCAACAAGTTGTATGGGTGTGAGGAGGTGCCGGGGCCGAAGGCGGGCTGCCCTCGGGAGGAGGGAAAGCCCACGCTCGGCGTTCAGCTGTATTCCTCCCCGCTCCCAGGCACACAAGGATTTCGTACCGGGGGGTTTCAGGCCCCCGGCCCCTCTCCCGAGAGCACAAACAGTTAATCACCGCCGTGTAATGGCCACATGAAGTTGTTTCTGCAGCCTGTGTAGATGCAGTGACAGTGGGTATTACTCACTGTCAGCCGGGTTCCTGAGAGCACTTTATTAAATTGCCTCTAAGACTCGGCAGTGGGGTTAATTATTTAGGTACCTTAATTTTCAATACATCTCTGTCTTTTGCCTGCAATACCAGAAATCTAAAGCTCTGCTTCCAGAGACAGAAACAACCACGAGCAGTGTTTATTTAAGTGCAATCACTGCCATGGAAGGAGGGGTGATTTACAACGATTTTCAATGCCTGGAATGCAAAAATGAATATTCAAACGACCCCGATAAGTTCTCCTGGATGCACAAGACCCCAGACTCTCGCCAGCTGCCTTTGTCTCCGTGAGTTAAGTGTTGATGCACATCCCGGTTGATGCAGTTTGTCTCGTTCCGCGCTGCCGTCGCTGCGCAGGAGCAGCACGTGGAGGTGATGTCCCTGCCACGGCTGGTGAGGCACTGGGTGATCAGTGGGGACCATCATCAAGAGCGCAGGTCCTGAATGCCGCCGTGGAAGGGGTGGTGGGGCTGTGCCACTCATTAGTGCCGCAGTGACAGCAATTACTGGGGAGCGACTGCCTTGTGTGCGTCGTTATTGAGCCCGGAGTCTGTGCTGAGCATCGGATGCTCCGCAGGAGGCTGGGGGTGCCTGGAGTGTCCCCGGGGGGACGGCCAGTGGGTCACGGTGCGTGCCAGCAGGAGGGACGTGCCAGCTGGCAGGAGCGGGATTCGCCGCAGGAAGAGCTGCTGTTGTCTGAAGGACTTTCAAGCACTTGGAAGGTTTCATAATGCGTATGGCAGGAGGCGGGTGCCCCCACTCAGCACCCACCAGTGGGACAGGTTGGGGCTGACCTGCTGGAGAACAGCTCGGCAGAGAGGGACCTGGGAGTCCTGGTGGACAATAGGATACCCATGAGCCAGCGATGTGCCCGTGTGGCCAAGAAGGCCAATGGTTCCTTGGGGTCCATTAAAAAGAGCGTGGCCAGCAGGTGGAGGGGGGTCATCCTCCTCCTCGGCTCTGCCCTGGGGAGGGCACAGCTGGAGCGCTGGGTCCAGTTCTGGGCTCCCCGGGTCCAGAAGGACAGGGAACTGCTGGAGAGGGGACAGCAGAGGCTGTGATGGTGATCAGGGGCCTGGAGCATCTCTGTGCTGAGGAACGGCTGAGAGCCCTGGGGCTGTTCAGCTGGAGAAGAGCAGACTCAGAGGGGATCTCATCGGTGCTCAGCCAGAGATACCGGGTGGGTGTCAGGAGGATGGGGCCAGGCTCTTCTCAGTGGTGCCCAGCGACAGGACAAGTGGCAACAAACTGGGACACGGGAAATTCCATCTCAACATGAGGAAAAACTTCTTTACTGTGAGGGTGGCAGAGCCCTGGCTCAGGCTGCCCAGGGAGGTGTGGAGGCTCCTGCCCTGTGGATATTCCAAACCCACCTGGAGGCGTTCCTGTGCCCCCTGCTCTGGGTGACCCTGCTCTGGCAGGGGGTTGGAGGAGATGATCTCCAGAGGGCCCTGCCAACCCTGGCCAGCCTGGGATTCTGGGATCCCTCTCACCTGCCACCCTGCCCAGGGCTCCCCAAACGCGGCCGTGGCGCCTGGGCAGTCCTGGGCAGCACCGTCACTGCCCTGCTGTGGGGTCTCATCCGCGTACTTAGCTAAAACAAATATAAAACAGTCTACAGTCGCCTGGTCCTTTGCTAAGAAGCTGTAATCAGGGGTTCATGAATGTATGGAGCAGCATTTTAGTATAAACATACGCTCCAACAAAGTGACAAGAATGATTTTCTGTTTTCATTTATTTAATAAATAATCGCAGCGATGGAAGAATTTGCTTGACTCAGTCTACCAGCATGAATTAAAACGTTCAATTACACCAGTGGGGGAAGTTTAAATATTTACTTATTCTTTAGGGGATTATAAATTAACCCTAAGGACCTCCATAAACCTTGCTCAAGACATTGACAAAAAACTTGAATTCAGACCTTAATTAATCTGGGGAAAACAGAGCGGAAGCCCCAAGAGACGCTGGATCGGGCAGAGCCCCACGGGCCGTGCTTGCTTGTCAGCCCTCTAGAAACAGGCACACCCCGCTGTAAATAATTCAGATTTAGTGAAAGCGTGTTGTGGGGATAATTAAAACCCACTATACCTGACACGTTTCATGACGGTCCCTGAAGTGGGAGCCTGAGCTGTTGCCGTATAAATCAGGCGCTTTGCGGGCTCATTAACATTTCACAACTCAGAGATAAAGTCCTTCCCCTCGGTGGGGTGAGTGCTGTGGACGTGCTCTGGCCGCTGCCGGGGCGGGGGGGATGCTCTAATGCCAACCCTTCGTTCATTAACTTCCAGCCAGGAAAGTGCTTACTTGCCAACACCTTCGTGATCTCCATGAAGTTGCCTTTTCTCTCCCCAAAGGAAAAATAGGAATTGAAACTTGCTTACCCGGTATGTTCATTGACGTTCTCTAAGGAATTGAATTAGTGCTGTCAGAGTGCAATAAATTAACGAGAGAGTGTTTTGGTAGGAAAAGAGCAGCACGGGGAGGTGGGGTACAGCGAGAAGAAGGTGGAAGGCCAGTCTCGTTTTGACCAGACCTCTGAAAGTGCTCCTTTTTTGTGGCCTGGAAGAGCGTTATTATCAAAATGATCTGCTTGCTATGATTTCCCTTCCCCATAATTCCTTCCAAGCAGGCCATTTTCTCCAAGGCAGAAAAAGAAGGGCCATTTGCGGAGGTCCCCCTGGAGCGCTTCGGGGGGCACTCGACCCCCTTCCACCCCGTGCCCGCTCTGCTTCGCAGGTGGCACCTGATGGCTTATTTCAGGAGAAAAGTGACATTCTGCATAAGAAAAGGTTGCCCCTCTTGGCCCTCATTTTGCTGTGGGCTGAGGCTGAAGTCCCTCTCTGATTTGAATTTATTTTCTTGAATTATATTAATATAAGGCAAGGCTGTTTTGAAAATCACCTACCCTGGAAAGATTGTCTTCTTCTCCAGACGCCACCGAGCTCCTGAAACACAGGCTCCACGTCTCCACAGGGCGGGTGAACCTCTCAATAGAAAGGACCGTAAATTGGGCCAGTCCCGGAGGGAAAGCAATTCTCGGGATAAAAGCAGCTCCGGTAACTATACTGTAATGACCTACTTTTGCCCAGCCCGTACTCCGTATGCAACAACTGGCATGAGCAACAAAACCCATCCCTGTGCCACAGAGGCATGAAAGCGCTGCTTAGCCTGAGCCAAAAGTGTAAAAAAACCAAAGTAAGTGGCAAAAGTCAGGGGGTTGGGGATAAGAGGGAGGATATAGGACTTTCCGTGGGTTTCTGTAGCCTTTGTGGAGGACCTGCCCACGATGCCTGCTGAGCTGGAAGCTGCCACCTTCTCCTGCCACTGGGTCAACTGCAAAAGCAAGGGATACAATTTGAGGGGAATTCTACATTTTACCAGCTGTTTCTGCCTTTTTTGATTAGTTTGCCTCGGGCTTAGGCACCATCAGGCAGAGCCCTTTCGTGTTCCCTATGGGCCGCTCCGACAAAAGCCCCCCCACCTCTGCCAGGTCCTCGGTGAAGCCAAAGTGAGAACAGTTAATTTTATTTCAGATATGTCACTTCAGGGTGATAAAACCTCAAATTAAAGCAAATTTTTGCCTGGCACAGGGAGAAGGCAGGCTTGGCAGGTAAACAGCAGCTTATGTGGCCTGAACTTTGGGAGGGCTTCTTGTCCCGTACAGGCTGGGGAGAGCTGTGGTTCTTTCAATGGGAGAGGCGAGCTGCAGCTCCATCCAGGTTGATGCCTTGCCTTCGGAAGGCGCTGGCTTCTCACCTGGCACGGCATCGGGCTCAGCAGCGCGTTTGCTTTGCTGCCAGCTCTTGTGGATCAAATATTTGCAGGATTTGTGCAGCTCTTCCCTGGTTTAAAGTCATAGGAAATATGTTTCCCTTTTCTCTACTAACAGCCTCAGTAAATTGAGTTAAAACCGGCTAATTACGTATGACTTTAGCAAGTGAAGTACGGTTATACCTCTTCTAAACTCCGTTAATGACTAGGCTGATTGATTCACTCTTCCGCACGGCATTGGTAGGAGACAGGAGAGATGGATGTCTCACCTCCTGGTACCTCTCCCTGTGTCTCCCACCCTCCCACTTCAGAGTGGCACTGGGGAATCGCCCATCGAGAAACCCAACGCGACGGACCGTTGGAAGGGGACAGAAAGCAACAGCCGGTGGCAAGTTAGAGGCAAGAAAACAGAGAACTTTCCCCTCCTCTTATAAAAGATGGAACAAATATTTATTTGCGCTGTGATTGCTCTCCTTTTCTCCAGACGGGTTGCTCCAGGCCTTTGCTCTGCTTTTGGTTATCAGCTGGGTGTCACTTCCCCACAGTCGGCTCCTGCTGCTTTGGTTTCACACCTCATCCCTGCTGATGGCATGGTGCCATGGTGAGTGTCACTGCTTCTTTCCACCCCGGCAAAGCTGGACCGGTGCCGGAGCAGGGGCCGGGTGCCGTACCATCCATCCTGGGGATGCCGGGGAATGTCTGCTGCTGGTGCCTGCTCCCAGCACGGGTCCGTGCTGGTGGAGATGGTGCCTGGGACGGTGACAAGAATAAAAGTGGCGGTGCAGAAAACCCTTTCCCAAGGCCTCGCTTACTGTCTGACAGTCGGTTCTGCGGGTGAAATCAAACAGCAATTGGTGGCAAAATTTCTGATGGAAGTGTTATCAGGGAAGGAAGCTCACAGCGCTGCATTTAACTCCTGTCTGGTAAATACAACTTGCAGTTTGGTGCACGTTACGCCCAGGTGAGGCCAAATCCTCCAGCTTTGCTACAGGCAGCCCCAGCAGCAGTCAGGAATTGCGATGTCTTTGACAGGCTCTCCTTTCAAATGCTGCAGAAGCTTATCAAGGGGGAAAAAGTGGAGTTAAGAGGCTGAGGCAAGAGGTTTCCCTGCCTGGGAGCAGGAGCAGAAGGAGGAGGAGGAGGGAGGCAGCCGCAGGCAATGCCGCAGCGGTGCAGGAGCTGGGCTGCGCTCGCCCCTGGAGCAGAAGGCAAATACAAGGCTATTCCGCACCCGCGGGCACTAGCCTCGGCTTAAAGCAGTGCCGCGGCCAGGTGACGAGCTGTTCTGGCAGTCAGGGCAGCACCCAGGTAAAACCGAGTCTCAGGGCGCAGAGGAGATGTGTCCTTATGAAGACATGTCCTTATCTTCTCTGGTGATTTCTCCTTTTCGCACGTTGGCGTTCCTGCGCGCTGTACCACATCATACCTGACAGGGCCTGGGCCGTTTTCTCGACAGGCTCATGAAATGCCTGTTGTGTGCAAACAGGCGAGATGGTGAGAGAGAAAGAGCTAATAAAAATTACTGTGGGCTCCTCTTGCTGGTGGACCTATTGCCAGCAGGCGCCTGCAGACTGCTCTGACAGCAGAAGGAACAAATTACTGAATAGGTCTAGACTAATATTTATCCCTCCGTCTCTCCCGAATCCCCATCCCTCGCAGCTCCCGAGAGAGCAGGGAAAGGCCGGCGTTACCCAGCGCCTCCCCGGGGAGGAGGGTTTGGGTACTTGGCACCGGGGTCCTCCTTTCCAAAAAGTGCTCTGCATCCGGGGTCCCCAGGCAGCTTTCAAACTCTGCGAAATCTGGCCCTGCAAGTAATGTGCTTCTTGTTCAATCTCACAAAAAAACCCGCCACCCAGACCTCCCTGTCTGTATCCGAGGTCGCCGGCTTTCGGCTCCTTGCAGTCCCCAGGGAGTTGTGGAGTTGTCAGGTGCAAGGAGACATTTATTAATTGAGCAATTTCTCCTGACCTTGATGGAAACCATCACTAACAGTCAAATAAATAGATTAGTATCATAATTTTTCAAGGCTAGGCTTAGAAATTAATTGCATTTATCTGATTTTGGCTGTTTTGCTGTGGCGGTGCTTTAAATCTTTTTCACGTTTCCTTTCTGATTTGCACAGATGCATATATCATACTGAGGACAATGCTACACCTAATTTACTTCAGCAAATGAGACCAATTAAAAATAACTCCGTAAAAATGATACTGAATCTCCAATTACGTGGGGAAGATGAGGAGCGGGGCATTCTGTAATTGACTTGTTCTTCTTCTCGTCCTCTAAAACTCCGGCGTGAACGTTAGCCAGGGCAGCTCGCTAGCTGGTGGCCATTAGCACTGACTGCTGTTTCCACTCTATGACCAATATAAATCACATATTACTCTTTTATTTTTCTGGTTGGATGGAGGCTATTATCTGTACCTATGGGAGAGGTGGAAGATGGGGCATTTTTTTTCATCAGAACTGCTATTTTCTTCCAACTCTGCTGTATATGGCGTGTTCTGACACTTCCTGCTGACACCGGCATACATCGCTCCGGATGGGTTATTATGGTAAAGAAAAAACGAGTCGATATAAATGAAGCATTGTGCTTTCATGCAGGATTGGGAATTGCGGATGCACTGTACGTTACACCTGTTTTGCATGATTTGTAGGTAATATCCTATTTCAATAAGTAGCAAAAATAAAATGCCATGAAAATGATCGAAACTCCTGCCTTTGGCAGATACCTGCCTCTAAAATAAGGTGCTACCAAACTTGCTGTGGTGAATTCATTTCTACCAGAGAAATTAGCAGCTCTCGTGTCACTAATTACAAGGATTTTACAGAGAATGCACGTCTCTAATTAAGGCCGTGTTACGCATGCTACTCATTCACAGCTCAACTCATTTTGATGAATAGTGAGCAGCTGTTGCTGATAATGCCAAGATATGGATCTTCTTCCTTTTAATCGGGAGAGG
Organism: Rhinoptilus africanus; assembly: GCA_013400135.1. Taxonomy (NCBI): domain Eukaryota; kingdom Metazoa; phylum Chordata; class Aves; order Charadriiformes; family Glareolidae; genus Rhinoptilus; species Rhinoptilus africanus. The sequence continues at coordinate 684,919 of VXBO01012131.1, read as the reverse complement.
CAGCCTCGGTGGGGCTGTCGAAGGGCATCCATGTGAGGATGGAGAGTTCACCTCGGGGCTGTCAAAGTTTACAGGGTGATGAGGGATGCCCAGCTCTGGCGCGGCCATAGAGGAAGAGCGGGGTTGCGGGGGCTCTCGGGCGATGGATCTCGGCTCTGGCGTATTTGGTTTGGTTTATTGGTCCAAAGCCTGCTGTTGGCTGAGCAGGTGTTTTCCCGGGGATAGGGAAAGCGCTGGCTCTTTTTGGGTACCTCTTACCCAAGGGTCGCTGGACTGCGTCTCAGTCAAGGGGGAGGATTTCTCTCCTGTTGTGTTTGGAAGGTGTTCCCCTGGAAAGCTGCTGGCCAGGCTGGGTGTTGAGAGCCGCCTTTCCTAGGATGGTGCGTGGCCAGCTGGTTGGCAGCTCGGCTTGTTCATTCCACCATTTTTCTTTTCTGCTTCACCTGCCCTGCCAGAGATGTAAATAAGTTTAATTAATGAGAGGGTCTAAAGTGCTTTGAAGTCCTTGGATGAAAGGCGTTATACGTGCGTGATGTTCTACAGTTGCTTGTTTGGATGAGCGTATTTACCTCTTCTTTTTCCGTTACTAAATTCGTGGCCCTTTGTTCACTTCGAACGCAGTATTTCAAACTTTGCATAAGAATGAAAAAATTTGCTTTCATATTTAATGCGTAATAAGATCGTGCAATTAGAAATGAGCCTTCATCATGATACATGAACATTGTCAGTACAGTCTCTGAGGAGGACTCTTCTCATAGCAGCCAATGTAATCGTAAGGCCACTGTATGCATTTCCTCCCTTTGATCAATAATTTAGGGTAATCATTTTGTTCTGTAAAATTTCCAAAGTCCATATATATTGCATAAAATGCAGAATAGCAAATCCTAGATTGGATTTTAAAAAGCTTTTCATGAAAGGTTTGGGTTTTTTCCAACTCTGGGTGGGGGAAGAAGTGGGTCTACAGACGTGAATAAATCTGTTTGTTTGGGGACTTTGATTCCTGAAGATTTATTTTCTTAATACTGTTGAATAGCATTTAGACTGTCTCCAGCTCCTGCGAGCTTATAGAAAAGCAATTTTTCTGTTTTATTTTAGCCTCTGGCCTTCCATCCTCAGTCAGGAGAAGAGACGCAGGACTTGCACATCTTACTCTCTCGTAGGATGCCGGAGAGGGAATGGGATGCTGTGAGAAACTGCGGCGCAAGCTCCGCAGCGTGCGGTGACGGTGCTGTGTGCGTACCTTGTGGGGCGTTAGGGGCAGGAGAATATTTAATTTCAATGATTGTTTGGTGGCCAAGGATACGTGTATCTGGAAATAGCTGAGATGGCTAGAACCAGAGTTTTCTTCTGTTTGGAGGAAGGGAGACCTGCTAAAGGACAAAGCTGGGTGGAAGGAGGGAAAAAATAAATCTATTGAAAGTGGAAATTTCTGTGATGAACATCAGGCAGAGATGAACAAGAGAAGAAAGGGAATTTTACATGTTGGGGTTTTTTTGGGGGGTGTGTGGGAGTGCTGATTTATTTGCAGTGTTGGCTAAGGTCAGAGAAAACAGATGGGGAGCTGTGTTTGTGCTTTGAGCAGCCTCTGTGGCAGAGGCAGTCCTGGGAACCTGCTTTCTTTATGTATTTATTTAAAAAGGGAGGAAAAAAAAGTCACTAAACAGCAGTGGGAGAAACATCCACATGTTGTATCTATGAGTCTGCAAATAGCGAGACGTAGGATTATAATATGTGGGGAGGGAAATATTACTTGAGTCTAATATTTGAGGACTTTCAGATTTTACTTCCAAGAACAAACATTTAAAATGGCTCGGGCAGCGTGAGGCAATGTGTTATTCCCTTGGGAAATGGAATGCAAAAATCACATCTACTGCTGCTGGTAGGAAAAGCAAGGCTTTTTCTCTGTGCAAGCATTTCCATCTCCAGCGGTAAGGGGGTAGCAGGACACATCCCACAGCCCACAGCCATTTGCCCTCCATGCGGCTGTTGCCCACGAGACAGGAGATGGTGCCACAAAACATCTGGCTCTGGCTGTGGCTCAGCTTTGAGAAGCAGCACCAAGGGCTCCGGATTCTCAAGCCGAAGTTAGGTTTTCATGGATGGTGTGGTCTTGGAGGCTGAGCAGTGTTGGCCGCTTGCAGGGTGATGCATGGAGGACTCTTGTCCTTGGCTACGGGATGGAGATCTTCAGCCTCTGTGATGCCCACGTGCCCGCCTGTGGGTAAAGCAAGGCTGAAAGGGCACATTAGGGCTATGAGACACCAGGAATCATATAATCCTAGGGTTGGAAGGGCCCTCTGGAGATCATCTAGTCCAACCCCCTGCCAGAGCAGGGGGCACAGGAACGCGTCCAGGCGGGTTTGGGATGTCTCCGGAGACGGAGACTCCACCACCTGATGCTTTGTGGTCTGCAGTACCCTGATCTCATGGAAAGTTTAGGAGCCAGTAGGGAAACCAAACCTACTCTGTGACAAGTCCTAAAGGGTCCTCCTTATCTGCCTACCCCTGCTGCTCCTTCACATCCAAGTAAATGCTTGTGTAGTTGCTTCATCAGTGAAAGGCAGCAAAGAGCTGAAAGGGTTTTGCTGGCAGATGACAAGCATCGCACGAGCCTTCTGACACATCGGGATTCTGCAACTGGTGTTTCTTCCTGGAAGTAACTCTTTTTGGGAGGAATTACTCCTACCCAGGGCTTTCCCTTCTGCACTTCTGATTGCCAGCCAGTTCCTGTAACTCGCAGGTCTGTAAGTGACAGGAACACCCTCCGAGATTAATCTGTCGCCTGGCTGTGAGTCAGCGTCTGGTTCCCAGGCTGGGTTTCTCCATGTCATTGATGGGTGAGCACGTGTCAGCGTGGAGTTTGCTATCCGTATGACACTCGTGTTAAAGTTGGGTGTCCCCAACAAGCTAAGCAAAACAATGAAAAATTGTTTCCCGAGATAATTTAAAGTTGGAAAATACTTATGAGGTGTTATAATTAAAACCAAAACATTTGTATGACAAAAAACTTTATATTGCTTGGCTTTTTTAATTAAATTGCGTTCAGATGGCCACATGTGATCTCTGGGATAAAATTGGTTGCTAACAGAGTTCTTTCAGCTCTCTGAGGAACAGAGCTATTTTACAACTGAAACATTAGGAAACCTCTCTGCAAATTTATCAGATAATGAGTGCTTCTTAGGCAGAAATCAGGTCTGCTAAAGCTGCGGCTCCGATGCAATAGTTTGTGTCCCGCTGGCGCCCTCCATTTTAGTGGTGTTTTATCCTGGATCTTCCACGCTCCTGAAATGAGACAAATCTCTAAAGCTCTGAAAGGAGATGATGAAAGGAGCCTTGAGAAAGTGGGACAAGGGGGCAGAGGACAGCAAAGACAGGGCAGGCATTGTCTGTTGCTGACATTAGTTTAATACCAGTTGGCCAAAATGAAATTAATATGACTATGATTTTTTTCTATGTGCTTTAATCATTAGGCATGCTGCAGCCTCTGCATGTTAAAATTCCTTCCGTGTTCAGCAGTAAAGAAAAAAATTAGATGTGGAGCTAAGATGGTCTGTAAGGGCAGCTGAGCTTGCGCCTGGCAATAATCCATATTCAGTGTAATCCGTGTTCACTGGGGGCTGGCGAGTTTTGACACCACTTAATGACACACACAAAACCCTCCTCAATTTCTTGAACTTTAAGTAGGTGTTTTCCCTTGCCTGTATTTTTGATTCCAGAACCTAGGAGGAAAAATAATTGGATATACGGAGAAAATAAGAGTCTTTGAAGGTAATGTTACCATAATGTACTCTGGCGGTTCAGGCAATGTGTTCATTATTTTAATCCTGCAGTGGATGAATAACACATAACAACACACTGCACAGTTCTCATGGACTGGGAATAGTCTCAGGGCAAAGAGCGAGTCAGAGGTGGGATCTATAAAGGCTGTCCAAAGTGTGACCTTCGGCAGCGTTAGGCCATGACCTTCCATCGCCTCGAAAAATTTCTGGTGAATACAGTGTTGTCTTCCTGATGTTTATTCTTTTTAAAGATTTTGCTCAGTGCTAGAGTTGAAGATACCTTATTTTATTGCCTGCCCACAGGGACCTGGGCACTGCGGAGGGAAAAGGTCCCAGTCAGACAGCTCAGACCCAGCATCGAGCCTGGGCATTAGTACTTTCTGCTGCTGCAAAACTCTCTATATACCATTTTTATATAAAATATATATGTATGCGTGTTTGTGTGTATGTAGCGAGAGAGAGAGAGTACTATTTGGTCTCTATTGCAGAGTGGACTTAAGGGATTTACATTAATTAAATTCAGATGAACGTAATTCACTTAGAGTCCTGTTTTTCTGCCACTTCTCTAGTTGCTACACAGAAGTACCGAGATGACAAGAAATGACTTGGCTAATAAGCTGCAGTAAGCAAACGATGTTGTATTGATCTGAGCATTCGGAGCAGTCCAAGCACCCAATATGTTCATTACATTTCTTCCAGGCCACTTCCAAACAACGCTTACTATTAAACATGAAATGTGCATCTCCAGTACAGGATCAGCTATTAAATTATGCTCATGGATATTAATATAAAAGGGCCTAGAGCTTGTCTTTATGCAGACAGAAAAAGAACACCAGTTAGGTGGCAAATGGGATGAAGAGTATATTTTTATGGTACACTTAAAATTTATTCCATTTTAAGATATGTAGCTGTTTAAAAAAGGAGAATTTTTAAATTCTGACCTGCCCACACATAGGTAGGCATCTTCCCTTTTTCTTGTTATTTTTCCCTAAGAATCATAATTGTTGGCTCTTGTTTCCTCTCAAAGTGTCCAGCAGATTAATGGCCTGAACTCCTGAAACAGGTAGGATGGGACTTCAGGGGGTTCGGGAACAACCCGCTGAGCTCATCTCTTTTAGTCCCAGCAGGCAGAGACAATGCTGCTGAGCTTGGGCTGTGACGCTGGTCCCGCGGCGCTTCCCTCCGTTTTCCCAGCGGGTCATGGATGGGGAAGAAGAGGCCTAAAGCTCTCATGTTTCCGCTCTAGAAAGCTTGCAGAACAAGGTACTCAGAGCTTAGAGTATTCAAAACAGAGCAAGGACACCAGCCCTTGCAGGCTCTATCTAAATGTCCATGGCAGCCACAGGAGCGTTGTGCCAAAGGACAAGTAGGAGAGGTTCCTGCAGGTCCAGAGGAGTGTGTGAGGTGTCCCACGGGGTGGGCTGAGGGTGCTGCTGCTTGTCCCGGCCTGTCCAGAAGGACAGATGACACAGGCAAAGCGATTCATTTGTACTTGGCACAAAATAAGAAGTCTCATTGCCTTGTCTGGGCAAGAAAGGTGGAATTTCACCTGAAGCTGTGAAAGAAACCTATTACAGTATTTGAAAAGAGGTAACATGAGGAAATACTGTGAGGTGTTCTATCTTTAGGACGATGTTCACATTCAGAACAAAAATTTTGCCCATACCCGACGAGGCTCAGTTGTCCTCCCACTGGTTGTGGGGTGTCTCAGGTGGTGGCCAGTTCCTCTTTCCCGTTGCCGACGGCCACTTGAGCTACTGAGTGCGCTGAGGGGGGTCCGTGTTCTCCCTGCTCTCCTCTGCTAACACCCTTCCAAAAGTATCTCGGTCCTTCTGCAGATTTAGCCCAGGACTGAGGGTTGTGTAGGATAATTGCAGGATGAGGTATTTTAAATGCTGTTTAAGTACTGAGCAGTATTTAGTAGTGACCAAAACTGATGAAGTACAGCAGGAAGCCAGTGGAAATGAAGGTCACCTTTAAAACGTTTTCCAGGCTTCAATTCCAGTGGGAAGGAAATAAGGATTTGACCCTCTTTTCTGGAGGCATATCTGAAAAGTTTTACTCAAAATGTGCTCAAGTTTAGATACATTGTTTTAGCAGCCAGTGGGATATAGCTGTGTATGTGAAAATCAAGCTTAATTATAGCCAATTTTCACTGTTTTTAAAGTTCCTAGGAATCTTGTGATAGACTCTAATGCCATCTACAATCAAGAAAATCGTATTTACAGGTAGAAACAGAACTCCTGTTGTTTTCCAGTGTGCAGAAAGAACTAATCTTACTTTCTCTCCTCAAGCAATTTCCCTGAAATTGCTGTAGAAACTCACCTGACATACAAATGAAGCTGTAATTGCAATAAAAGGCTTTAGGATATAACTTACTGTGCAATAACTCATGCTCGGGTGGTTTGCAGCCTGTATTTCAGCTTTGTTTAGTACATCAGCCATGGTCATTTCTCATGGTGACAGTTTGGGACAGTGTCCTGAGAGAGTGACAAAAGGCTTCCTAAAGCCAGTGCTTTATTCCACATCTTAGAATCATAGAGTTGTTTTGGTTGGAAGGGACCTTTCAGATCATCGGGTCCAACCATCAACTTGACACTGACAAACCACCACCAAGCCATGTCCCTCCCTACCAAAACCAACATCAAGCCATTTCCCTCTCTACCAAAACCACCACCAGACCATGTCCCTCAGCACCATGTTGGCTGAGGTTTGCTTCAGGATGAAAGATCAGGTGCATAAAGCCACGACTGACCTGACCTGGTATTGGGGGTCATTGTCAGAAATGAAGCTTTTGTACAAACAGCATAGGAAAAAATGAAATCTGTAATATTCCCCATGCTTATTTTATATCCTTTGGTGTTTTTTAATGAGAGATGCGAGCACAGGGCAGTTCTGGTGGAAGGAAGCGTCTTGTGCTGATGCTAATCAGTTAATGGGAGCGTGTGAGGCACCCTGCCAGAGGAATCGCTGTCTGGCAGAGATACAAATCTACCTGGGAATAAGCAGAAAAATGGCACTGAGAGAAGATCAATACTGAAGCGAGAAACTCTCAAAACTCTTCCCTATGTATTAAGATTTGTGCAGAGACAGCAGAGGGAGGGTTAGGGAGGGCTGGAGCATGATTGCCCCCGATAGGGCTCTGGGAGGGACGAGAAAGCTTTGGCCAGATAACGGCGCAGGAGGAGGATGGAGGCGGATCTGGCGGGTGGGCGATGCGATGCGATGCGATGCCTGGAGTCTGCGCTGGGACTGGCTGCGCTCCCATGGCGGGGCGTGCGGGGAGGCAGCGGCCAGCGCCGGCCGAGCATCCCTGCTCTGGCCATGGGCGCCGGGTGTCCGCCGACTGCTCTTCTCCACAAAATCAGAACGCTGCGCATGTTTCGGCTTCACATTTCATTTGGGGCTCTGCATTAAGCAAAACCGAGCCAAGCCTGGGAATCCAGCTTGAAAGCTTTAACGTGGTGATGTGTGATCGTCCTGAATTTTGGTGAATCAGGAGTCAGGGAAGAGTGAGGGAAGAATGAGGCATGAATTCAAAGTGAGAAGAGAGCCAGAGCATCCTGACTTTCAAGAAGTGATATGGATCACGCATTCTCCATCTCACTTAGCTTTCCACTTAGGACCACACCTATGTTTCTTTTAATGGTGCGTTAAAACATTGTGTTGAAAATGCACTATTCAGAGTTACTGACACGTATTCTGGTATTTCTTATTTTAGATACAATAAATCCCAAATCAGATCAAAATAGAGAAAGAGTGAGCACCAGTATTTATAGCATTACATGATAGCTTCTGTCTGGTATGAAAAACACATTTCCATTTCCACAAATATTGAAAGAATATTCTGGTTTTTATTTTAACCCCTTACTACCGAAGACTGGAGCATCAAGCAGATTGAGCTGCGCTGCCTTGAGCTCTAACCCCGGTGTTTTCTCCCCTGTGCAGTACCCGACCGGTGCCGCTTCATCACAGCAAGGACTTACAGTCGTTGGGCTGCGGTTTTTTAGCACGTGAACAATTTCACTGTCGTACCGTCTGTACAGGGCACAGCGAAATCCAAATGTGCGTGTGAATCCACTGCTGGGCAGAGCTGCCGCGTTACCTCCCGTGTTTCTGTGTAACCACTTAGCACCTCTTAAAACGCAGTATTTTTTTTAGAACTTCTTGCCTCTTTAGTTTCTATTAAAGGAGTATGACTGGCAGCTGTGTTTCACCCAGCTCTTGTTTTGCTGGGCATGAACATGGCAGGAACACGACGGAAAGACCCTCTTACCCTTCGACTTTACACCTGGGTGCGCTGGGGGGTGACTCTGCTTTCCCTGTGCTGCTTCGTGCCGAGGTTTCCGTGCTTTTCCAGTTGGCTGGCAGGGCACGTGCGCTTCGTTAACTTTCTGATCCAGCCTCTACGCCAGCCTGAAAAAGGAAAGCCCGAGCTGAAACATCGATATGATCCGAGGAATGTCGATACCTGTCGGGGAGGAGAGCTCCAAACGCTTGGGAGCTGTCTTTGGGCATTATGGTTAGCCATTGCCGAAGCTTTTGAGTGACCTTCAACGTTCACAGCCTTCATTAAATATTAAAAGATTAAAAGAAAGCAAGCAGCAGGTTTGAACTAGTTCCTTTTGAATCCCTGCTCCCAGTGAAATAGTGGGAGTCTCCGCTGGTTTAGTGCGTGTTTCACGGTGCACAAAGGCAGATAGACACTTGCCTTGGGTGCACTCACAGCGGGCACCGTTACCGGTGGGGGTGCTTGTGCCTCCCTCTTCCATTCCCACGCCTCTGTCCCGTTGAGCCACGGGGGACACGTCTCCCCTGACAGGGAGAGGCTCTCCGGTTAGTGCTGCCGTCTCCCGCCCCGCTCCTGGCTGCCTGCCCTGCCTGGTGCCACTGGGGAGGCCGAGGTGCCGGTGGGCCACGAGCAGCGGGGGCAGCAATCAGCGGCCCCGCTCCCTGCGGAGCCTCCTTGAAGTGCCATGCGGAAACAAGGCCCATATGAAATGATGCTCTGTGGCTGATTATAATGACAGAAACTATCCTTGCAGTCCCTCGGTGGACCTGATCATCAGTCATCTCCAGTTATTAAGTTGCTAAGAGAGGTGAGAGTAAGAGTGCATTTAGTTCTTTCCATTTATAAGCCCAATTACCAAACTGCTCCTGCCCAAGCACAATGCTTGTCAAGCTTAAGTGAGAATAAATATTGCAGGAGGAAACAGGAGATGGTGGGTGACAAACATGCCAGCCCGCTGGCGAGGCCGGGCTAGGGGGTTGTGGAAGTCCTGCGGGTGCCTCGCCAAAGGCAGGGCAGGTTTGGCCGGGCGCCGCTTGGCGTCGGCACCTTAGAGCATCCTCCTGCCCAACGGTCCGTCGCATTTTCTGAGCTGGGCTTGGGAAGAGGTGAGGCCATTATGGTTACAGATGTTTATATCCACTCTTACTTATCTCTGGAGGTAAGACCACCACTAGATGGACTAGAAAATAATTCCCAGTATTCTCCCTTCTTCTTCTTCATCCAAAAAATTCTTGTGCAAAAGTCTGAGTTTAAAGTAATTTGTACTTCTCACCTGTACCCATTAAAATTAGAATATTGACAGTGAAAATCTATTTAAATAGGTTTGATCTTTATGTATACCCTTCTCCTGGTGGTGGTGGTTCAGAATTTGTAAGAGCTTTAAGTTGCAGAAGCCGGATGGATGAAAACCTTCCCTGTTCCTTCCCCGGCCCCGGGGCGGCCGTGGTGACTGTCCCCGCACCCCGTCCAGCCCACAGGGACCCTCCTGGCCTCTCTCCGTGTCAGTCGTGTCTCAGGTCACCGGTGCAAGCCGTCATTCCGTTTGGCTGTTTGTCGTGTTCCCTCTCTCTGCTGGCTCTGTGTGCACATTTAACAAATTTCCAGATAAAGATTTTTTTTTTTTTTCCTCTTGGACGAGGGGCTAGGGTGATTTAAAACTTTAATTAAGTTTCCCAATTCCATATATAATTAATGACACCTTTCCCTTGCTCCTTACTCATGTCGAAAGCAACGAATGGGCTTCCTTGCAGAAGTCTATAAGGGAGAGATTTCCGCGGCACGTTTCCCACTGCGCACATGGGATGCGGAGGAAGATGCTGGATCTTCACTTTGGGGTTGTCATTTGAACTTTCCTGTAAGTGACAGCACTTGCATCGGCACCGCAGGATTGACGCCAGAACCAGGGCTCAGCATCGCTTCACCAGCCACAAATGGCAGAGGGGGGAGACCAGCTGCAGCCGAGTGAAGGTTTTGGCAAAAACTGCTGCAAACCTGTGTCCCCCCCGCCAGCCCGCCCGGGGCAAAACCCAACCCCGGGCAGCTGCCGTCGGTGCTGTCCCTGCCCGCGGCGTGAGCAATGTTTGCTTCTGTCCTTCCATCTTTAGCTGACAAATTCAGGCGCCGTTAGACTAATTTACTGGTGGTACTTTTAGTGGGTTAATTGTTTCTGCAGTGGGAAACGGTGCCTTTATTGTGAGAGGCAAATCTGAGTGCTGCAGGTGGGCATGTGGGACCGCGAGCTAGTGCTCAGGCACAGGGCGTGAAACAGCTCAGGTGCCCGGTGTCGGATTAAGCTGAGACGCAGGGGTATGGACACGGACGTGGCACAGGGTGGGTCAAGATGAAAGTGTTTCCTTTGTACTATGAATTATAAAATGTCCTTCTCTGTTCATTTTAATTAGCATGCTTCAGACTGCCTGCTATGTTGCTTGGGGTCAGAGAGCGAGCCCCGTTCAGACTGCCAGAGGTAGTGTCGAGTAAGTCATGGGTAATACTGTGATTCAATTAAATTCATTGTGTTCCCTTTTACCTAACACTAACCAGGACTCTCCGCCACTGCTGGAGGTGGCCTCCTCTGGGGGACAGTGTGAAAACAAGGTCTCACCTGCATCTCATAATTAAAAACCACACAGCACTTTTCACACCGCGTTAAAGATGTTAATTGGGGTGTTCTAGCCAAAGCCCAGCTGGCTGCTGGAAGCCCTGGTCCCTTTAGCGTTCCCAGAAAGGGTTGCTCTGCCTCTTTTTTTTTGTTTCCTAAAGTGCTGTGGAGTTTTCAGAGCGGCTTTGTCACGTAAAACACCTCTACAAGGTGGCGATTAATGAAAACAGCAGGCATGGCTGTGTTTGCCACCCGTCCGCGCTCCCTGCCATGGCGAGTCCGGTGCATACAGCTCTGCCTCAGCCAGCAGCTCGCGTGGCCGCTCGCTCCCAGGACAACCCGAAACACCTCCCGAAGCGGGGCTGGCTCCGCGGGACCCAGTGGGCAGGTCTGCCCGTGTTCAGCACAGCTACTCTTCCCTGCGTTTTGCTTTGTTAAGGCAGTTGCAATTCATTTAGGATGCCATGAAATTAAATTGATGGACATAAACCAGCAGAAAATGTACGGAATGTAGCAATGGCTCAAATTCAATAAAAGTAAATATTTAGATAGGCTTCTTATCATGAGTTATGAACAGAACTGATGCGGTGCCCTCCACTGCGATCTGTAATTGGCTTTGACAGCAATATTAATATTCAGTATATCCAACTCATGATTGTTTGTTCTTTCTTACCGATGTGTTTGTCTTCCCAATGCTGCGTCTTTGTCTTTATCTAAATCTGTCCCTTTTCTGGGGTGTTTTCCTGGGCTCACACCAAAGCCCCCGCCTGTCGGTGCCGTTTCGGTTGCGCGTGCCCAAAGCCGGCTATGACTCCCCTAACACGCCTTCTCCCTCGCACACCTTGTTCCCCAGTGGAGGTGTGCGGCCGTGGCGGCCGTCCCGCCGTAGAGCCGGCAGGAGAGACGCTGCGTCCCTGGGGAGAGTGGCCCCTGCCCCTCGCCCGTGTCACCCACCTGCAGGGACACATCCCCTTGTTTCCCGGGCAGTGGTGAACCCCTGAGGAGGAGCAAGGGCTGCGGCTCAGCGGGGGCCTGCTCCATGCTCCGTCACTCCCGTGATTGCAAACGCTCGCAAATTACATGAACAGAAGAAATGATTTTTTTTAATGCTAATTTTGGTCTGGCCACCTGCTCGTTAACCAGTGTCCCGTTTAATCGTGGAGAGATGAGCTGCAGCAGGTTACACAAAGTGGGTTTATTTCACTTTTGCACTCTTCTCCTGTTCTAACGCCTTACGTCTGTTTTGCTGGGGTGTACGTCAAATGTTAATCAAGTATTTAAGAAAAGGCCTGAATGAAAGTTAAATTAGAATCCATTCACTTCCTAACCTGATTCTAAGGAAACCCAAAAGCTGTGGGGTGAAAGTGCAATGTAATTGTAAAGTCTTTTTTTTTTTAAATATTATTTTGCTGTACATAACAATTTATGTTTACATTTGTTACATGCAGTTGAAGGTTAATTATCCCTAACTTCTAGATAACAAAAATCTCTGAAGCCTTGTAGGACTTTGTTAGGGCTGATTGGTTTATTTTTAAATGCACATTTTGGTATCGTAGTGTTTCCATCAGTGTGAATATCTCCTACTTCTCCTCCCAGTGTTTGCACTGCTGTAAAACAACTCCTCTTACCCTTCACAGGTGCAAATGTAGAAAAAAGTAATACTCAGTGTACAGTCTATGCTGTTATTTTTCATTTAGGTTTTTATTCCCAAAGCAATTCTATTCTTCTGCGATTTAATGTTATTGCATTGCTTTGAAGATCTGTTAGCTGGTTTTGTTTTAATAAATTTTAATTAATTCTTCCTCCTCTTTTAGGCCTGTCCTCAGGAGCTAATCTCTCGCTGCTTCATGCATGCTAAAATGAGGTGTTTACACTAACGTGCAGAGTGCGTGGTACCCCAAGGTTGCATCACGCTTACTAAAATATCTTGCTACGCTCAGAATGAAACGGCTGGTTTTTCCGTGGGTTTATACTGGTAATACTTCTGTACGGAAAAACAAACGTGCAAGCAAACTAAACCTCCTGGCACACTTAGGTTTTTGGGGATGCAGTGTCTAGCCGGCGGGGAAGGCTCCCAGGGGGACCTGGGGGGGCAGCGGGGCAGTGATTCGTGGTGGTGGTCCATGGTGATGGTCCATGGCGATGATCCATGGTGGTGGTCCATGGTGATGGTCCGTGGTGGTGGTCCATGGCAGTGGTCCACAGCACCGTCACACCGGCCTCCCTCCTTTCCACCGCTTTCTTGTGGAAAACAAGCGCACAGCTTGGGGTCCCTTCCACTTGGGTTGAAGTCTCAGCGGGTTGTAGAGTTAAATGGGGGGGAGAATGGGCAAAGTGGGGAGGATGCAGATGTGATTTCTAAAAAAAAAAATTAAAATAAATTAAAATTTGGATTTAAATCCCATGTCTAGAAGTATTGGCAGTATCAAGGGGGGTGGTTGCGAAAGAAAGTTCCAAATATTTCATTTGTACAGGAGATACACGGGTCCATAAAGACAGTCACAGCCTGATAAAAATCTGATAGTTCATTTACAGTTGGCATTGAACATTAATGACATCTAATATACCTCAGATTCATAGCGATATAAAGGAAGGAATATTAACAGAAAATGTGGTACTTTTACCCACGTGGCAGAGGAAGCCTTACCGTTTGATTTAACCTCTCGGATCGGTCCGTAAGCGGCGTAAGAGCCCGTGCCAGCGGTGCCCGTGCCTGGCAGGGCGGCTGGAGGGCTCCTGTGCTGCCCGGGGAGGCGACCGACGCAGCAGCCTCCCCAGGGAGCACGAGAGACCTGGTGTGCCAGGGTGCCACCTCCCCTCCACAGCCCGTTAATTAATGAGCAGGGTGACGGTGTCCCACCCAATGGATGCGGGAGGGAGGAAAATTGAACAGCAATAAAAGACGGCAGCGTCTGGCTCAGGTTCCTTCTTCCTCATAAATGGCTTTTCCCCGAGGGATGAGGTATGAGCTCGGTGGTGACAGGGATCTCGCCACACGTGAATGAGACACCAAATAATAGAACTGAGAAATCGGTCATCAGAGAGGATATTATTTTTGTAGTGGATTGAAGAGAAGTTTCAGCTGTTTTAAAGAAATTTCAGGACTCTTGGAGAAAAAGCAGGCTAATTTCCAGAGCATCTCTCTTCTTCTCAGCCTGCAAGGAGAAAAAAACATTAAATTGATTACTTGTACAATTACTTCTTTATTATTTATTCATCCTGCAGAATGAAAAATCTGCCAGTGGCTCCGTTCTTACTGGAGGTTTCTCTCTTTGGCTAAAGCACAACTTGCAGTCGCAGAATTTAAAACAGCCCTTTGAGTAGGCAGGGGCTGCTCACTCCTTACCAAAATTTTTCCTGCGTGCTTATTTGTGTAGGGTGAGCCTCTACAAGGAGCTGAGGATTTCGTTTGCGCACTTCTGTCCTCCCCAGCATGACCATTCAGTGCCCCTTCTGAAACCCGTGGGGGAACCCTGCGTGTGAGATCCCGACCGGTTCTGAAGATGCGGAGGCAGCAGGTGGATGGCCACATCCCACACGGAAGAGGTGAACACAAAACAGTCCTTTAACTGGTGCTCAGGCTTATTCGAGGAACTTTTCTTCCAATTTAAAACTGAAAAACCTAACTATCCTTATTAGTTTTACAGACCTGGTTTCGCACCGTTACCATCTCCCTGCTTCTAAGGGAGCTGCTGCCGCCGGTGGGGGTGTGGGGCAGAAGACGATGGCCCTTCGTGCGGCCACCCCGGCAGTGTCCTGGCACACGCTGTCATTGCTGGAAGAAGGGGTGCAAAACAGCACACGCCCTGTGCCAGGGAGTAATTGGTTATAGAGTCTAATGAACTTTCTCTGTGGAAAAGTCATAAAAGCATGCTGTGTAGATGGGGAGATATTTAGCCCTTTGCCTCCCTTTTCCTTGGAGGGTGGTTCACATCCTTCCCGGTGCCCCAGGATCACGTCCCTTTCCTCTCTCCCATTGCTGGTACCACCTTTGCTCCTGCTGGGGAGGTCCACAAACAAGAGAACCCCCAGCAGCTTCCCTACTTGTCCCAGAACGAACCTGTGAGGGGGTTCCCATCACAATCCGGCTCTGGAGGTTTTGCAAGGGAAACAGTATTAAAACACTCGTTCTTTCATTTTAGGGAATGCACACACCAACGCTGCACCTCTGCAATACTCGGTCCCTTTGGCTTTCAATCAAACTCTTAAGATCAAGGAGGTCTTCGTTTTAAAGCGGGTCATTTGTCGAGGCTTGTGGTATTGATTGCTGCCCTGTAGATACGTGTGAGGAATTTCTTTGGGTTTGCGAATCGACTGTATGTAACTGGACTGCATCCCCCTTCTGCCAGAGAATGCCTGCCTGAATTGCTTTTTTTTTCCCTTTGCCTTTTTTTTTTTTCCTTCTACTTCTGTCAATTTGTAAGTAAAGGTCATAATTATTTTGAGATCTCTTGATGTTTCAGGCAAAAGACCAAGTGTTGGGTCAGGCTTGACCCGTTGATTGGTGACCCGAATTGTGGGTGATTGTATAATGGCTGTTTGAGTCGTGGCATTTGCATCTCCCTTATTCCCAGAGGTGCTCGCTGGCTTTAGTGTTTGTGCCTGTCTGTGTTAATAATGGAATTAACTTCTAATAAAATCTTTCAGCCGAATGCTGATGCATGAACCTGCAGAAAGCAGACATTTTGCCCCTCGGGTTTCCTGTTGTGTTTGTTCCTACCGTAGGGTGCACTCTCCCATATTTAATCTTAATGAGGAGCAAAGAGCCCCAAAGAAAAGAGTACAATGTTTAGACCAGGTTAACTTGCTCTTTTCTTTCTATACTTGTTAATTATTGTGGATCCGTACCTGTTGGCTTACTTGATAATTTCTGGTGGAAGTGTTGTTCTTTGGGTTTCCTCATTATTCAATTGAAAGTAAAAGGTGTGGATAATCTGAGAGGCTTCATTTGCACATTTATATTTACTTTTGAGGTCAGGCAATGATGTTACTCCCTGCCACAAGGCACATAACAGAGGATGGCTGTGTGGCATCATGTAGGGGCATCAATCATTATGCCACCAAAATCCCAGTTACAAGTTAATCCATAACCAGGCTCAAAAATGGGCCAAAAATGGACGAGAAGATGGCATGGGACATGGGCAATGCTGTGCCTGGCTCGCCCTGAACACGCTTTCCCATCATCTCCCTTACCATAAACACCTAACAGTAAGTAGCTTCAATTTTTATGTCATTTGCCAAAGTACGCTTTCCAGATTTTGTTGGAAAATAACAGCTTTCCCCTCCTGTCACCATGTAGGCAGCCTGAGCAACTCAGCTGGGTCTCTTTGGCAGTGATGAAACCTCCCATTTTTCTTGAGAGGCTTTTCTCTGTATTTCAATATTGTCATCTTTGTTTTTTCAGGCAATAACTTTTATGGGAAAGCAAACAGAACCACAGCCGCACGCTAAAATGGGAGCAGGGGAACGCTATTATCTGGGAAGCAGAAGCTGAAACAGCCTGTTGTTATCTTTTTAGCGTGCAAAAATATATGCTTCAGCCAAGTGGTCGCCAACGTAACTTATTTTAACTTTTACGAGAAGATGTAGAACTCGCCTAATCAAAATTATCATGGTTATCAGTATGATTCATTAGGGCCATTGCAGTGGAGTTGGCTGGATTCAAATAGAAGAGCAAGGGAATTTTGTCTATAAAGACATGTATGTGGAGGTGAAATCTCAGTATTTCAAACTGGTAAATAATGGTGAAAAACTTAGAATCATAGAATCGCCTAGGTTGGAAGGACCTTTCAGATCATCGACTCCAACCATCAACCTAACTCTGACAAAACCCGTGACTAAACCAGATCTCTAAGCACTCTGTCCATCCATCTTTTGAATAGCTCCGGGGATGGTGCCTCAACCGCTGCCCTGGGCAGAAACTTCATGACAGCAGAAGAAATGACAAGTGTTGTCCATCTCTTGTGAAGCCAAATGCCGGTTCCGTTTGGTTCTTAAATAAGCCATATCTCTTCATCTATAATCAGTGTTCCCATCTGATTTCATGCTGTGACGGTCTTGTGAGCGGTCTGTGATGGGAGCACAGGAGTGTCTCACGGTTTTCTTGCCTTCCCACGATGTTTAGGTGCGAGAGACCCTCCCCGTGGGTAGTGCAGCCCCAGCCCCGGAGGGTGCCGGTCTCCCTGGCCCCACTCAGCCTGTGCCCAGGGGTTTATAGACGGCACCAGAAGAGTTTGTCGGAGCGCAGCATGCCCAGCCTGCACAGGCAAGCCCGGCTGGCGAGGAAGGCTGAGCGCGCAGCAGAGGTGTTAGATGGGTTTATCCAGAAGTGGTAAAGATCCTCCCTCTGTTTAATTACAGAGCCAATGTGCTGCTTTGAGCGACACAGGAGTAATTATGCTTCCAATGCTTGGGAAAACTGCACTTCTGGAAGATTCTAGTGTCTGAATTTGTGACGATATTTACTTTATAGCCAGCGATGGGGTGTGGGTTTCAAGGTGTCGGTGGTTTTGAGCACACCAGGTGCAGGCACGAGGAGAAGCAAGACCCAGGCACTTGACCCAAGCTGCCAACGGGGTTATTTTGTACAATGAATGTCACAATCAATAGAAATCAGTCTTATTCTATTAGATCTGTTTCTATTTCAGCCTTTGGGTTTCCTTGTTTTTTCCCAAATCCCCTTCCTGGGTGGGGAGAGGTCAATGGGCAATAGAATAGTTGAATAAATGACAATAAATTATTGTGTGTTTCTCAAACCATTAACAGCCATTAAGGCAGGAGTGATGGAAACAGCTTCTGCCTCTGGAAGGCGTTTGATGGGAAGAAGAGATGCTGCGGTAGGAGGTCTTTCATGTGACCTGTGCAGAGGCTGCAAGAACCGCTGGTGGGAGGCTGAACCAGAGGCGTGTGCAGGCTTAACAGGGTGGGAGACTAATCACTGAGAAAAAATATCAATCAAAAAGTGTGAATTTCTGTCTTCTCTAATCGAGGTCATATGCTCTCTGCCACATCTGTTTTGCCCAGCTACAAGTTAGTGAGTTAAACAGAGATAACAGGGTCAAATTCAGTCGCTCATGTTACAAAAATGGCCAGCAAGCACATTAATTAGAAAATTAGATGATCTGTCCTTGAAAATTTTTCATGTATCACCTTTTTTTTTTAGGGTGAATAGATTGATCTGTCTCCATGCTTTGGCTCCAGCCTGAATGGAAAGACTTGCTGGTGTCGGGTGATGTGTGTAACATAACCATTGCTTTGAAATGTGGCAAATGCGTGTGAAGAAAACACTCTCTTGGATTGTCCCTGCCTCTAAGAAAAACTAGCCAGGCTGCGTGTGCCACCGGGGGGGTGATGGCGAAGAGACGGCAAGAGCGGTGGGATCCTTCTTCTTTTTATTTAGGCAACTTTTATTCCCACCTTGACATACTCATTCCTTGTGTTTCAGGAAAGAGCAATTTTGTATAAGCATTTCTCTCTTCTTAGCAGGACTCAAAGCTGCTTTTTCTTCTTTGTCGGTGTTTTATATCACCTGAAAGTCCTGTCCTTTCATTGACCGGGGGTACCAGCCCAAGGGCTGGGCTGCAGGGCCGGCGGTGCCATGGGGGTGGATGCAGTCGCCCACGGGGGAGATGGAGAGCATCCTCCCACCTTCCTCATCCTCACCATGGAGCACAGCTCGTCTCCCACTGACGGAATGTCTGCTCACTTGCTGAGGGGAAAAAAACCTAAAACCACTCTGTCTGGTAAAAACTGCCATAAGAATAGCGTTACAACTATTTTGACAGTGATTTGCAAGGAGAGGTTAATATTTGAGCATATGAGTCAGATTTCCCAACACCCTGAATATATTTTTTCCACAAAACTCTATCTGGTTTGATAACAGGTGATTATTTTCTTAGCAGGTATCTTTGCTCCAGGAATCATTTAATTTTATTTTTTAAAATGTATCTACTGAAAATATCTCTTTCCCACAGTACAGCAGTAAGAGTACTTTGAAGCAAGGGCAGAAAATAAATGCATGAGCAGATCTGGACCTACACTTAAGAGATGTATGAGGAAAAGAAGAGGCAGCCCAGTTTTATTATTGGATGACTCTACTTTTATCTCATGTAATTCTCCTTAATAAAGTTCCACTAAAATAAAATGGGAGTCACACACTGCTGGCCCTGTACACACTGGCTAACACGAAGGGTGTCTAAACCGGTAATTCTGGGCTGGGGTGTGCAGAGTATCCTGATAAATTTGCTAAGGAAGGGAACAGTTCAGCTCCTGGTGAGATACTGGCGCAGCCCTTGCTTCCTCTGTGCTCCCAAGCCTTTTCCTGTTTTTCTCTTTTTTTTTCCCCTAGTTAAGGATAAACCACGCATCGTGCCAACTTGTTGGTTTACATTGGGTCTTCCCTGCCTCAGTTCTGCCGTCGCCCGTGTGTGTCGCCGGACCGCGGTGCTCTCTCTGGGATGGGGCAGGATGCGGAGGAGCAGCATCACTAACCCCCCTGGTGGGTGCTGGCAGGGCTGGGGGCTTTCAAGGTCAGTTCTGCAGATATTTGGACAGGTTACCGATGCTTTGTGCGTGACTTTTTCCTGGGGCCAGCCCCCATCACAACACATAGGGTCCGTACAGCCACCCAGACCAACCGTGTCTGGTTCTTTTGTCACCAGCTCTGAGAAAAGCCTTTAGCATTTTAATATCACATTAAATTCTTAAAACCCCAGCACAAACAGTGCCAGCGAATGTTGGAAGTAATGAAACTGCCACAGGAATTGTGGAGTTATTAAAAAAAGCAGCAGTGGTGAATAAATTTAGCCGTCCTTCCATAAAATGCAAAGTGATGACTAATAAATACGGGAGCTGGGGAAGATGCTGGCGTGGGGTGCCTGGTCCTGCGCCTTCCCGTGCCTGGTGGGACTGGTGGCTTGTGCGTCTGTGCTGCCTTGTGCGGGCACAGCTACCCCCATTCCTGCATGGGTAGGGGGGCCCTGCACCCCTGGGACCCCCCAGGGACCACACCAGGGTTGGCTAGTGCTGAGGCCCTCGGAGGGATGCCCAGCCCCTCTTAACAGCTTACTTTGTCGGCACCTCAGCCCTCCATAGCTGAAAAAAAAAAAAAAAAAAGAAATTATTAACAGCATGGAAACCGTTTAAGTACTTCAGGTAATTAGAAAATATATTAGTGCTTTCAAATAAGTTAAATTAAATGTGTATTAAATAAGTACCAAAAGAAAAGCAAGTGCCAGGCATTAAGCGAGTTATGAATAAAACATTTTTGCAACGTTACCCAGTAATTTAGATAACTTTGCTCAGTGCATAGGTGGGAAGTGGTTTCAACTGAACCAACCTTTAATTCTCTTCCAAAGTGGGGCATGGATGGCCCTGATTGGGTTTCGGGGGGGTCAGTTGCCTGTCCCCAGAGGACCCCAGCCATTGCTGATGGAGCGGGTGGGCTTCCCTGAGGAAAAAGCTTGTGTTGGCCATGGCCACGAT
Source organism: Rhinoptilus africanus (assembly GCA_013400135.1). Taxonomy (NCBI): domain Eukaryota; kingdom Metazoa; phylum Chordata; class Aves; order Charadriiformes; family Glareolidae; genus Rhinoptilus; species Rhinoptilus africanus. The sequence goes on along the minus strand of VXBO01012131.1, from coordinate 664,764 downwards.
GCCTGAAGCTGGAGGGGACAGGCAGGGACAGGCAGGGCTGGGGCTGCCCATGCCCCTGCCACAGGCTGCTGGTCCCCAGGAGCACCTGAGGGGCTGTGGCCAAACCAGGACATCTGCCCGGCCCCCTGCCATGAAGCACCCAGGAGGTGGGTACCAGCCCCGGGATGGCAACGGGGATGCAGGGCAAGACAAAACCTGGGGGCAATTGCAGCCAGAGCCCCTGCTTTTCAAACATGCTCTTGGAAAATAGTGCAAGTATTTTAATGTTATTATAAATATTTAAATGTGTTAAATGAAAGCGTGCGTGGGTGTTGGTTCATCGAGCATCTTTGAAATGAAAATAATGAAACAAATGACCTCTGCTAAATAAAATAGCGGCCCCAAAAGCTTCGCAGTGCACAGTTCAGCTGCGGAGCCTTTTGATAGTTACCGCTAAACGAAGGAGCGAGCGCCGGGGTCGGGGCTAATCCTCGGGAACACAGAGCCCTCCGAGTTTGAAAGTGCATTTGATTGCTTCAAAGGCAGCTCTTGAAATAAAAAAAAAATGAACCCTCCTCCACCCCCTTCCCTGTCTTTAAAAGCGTTTTTGAGACTCGCTGCCGGAGTTGCTGCCCCTGGCAGCTCTGCTCCAGCCCCGGGGAGACACGGAGGGTGCTCAGGCATGCAGGGAGGGATGGAGGGATGGAGGGAGAGATGCCCTGCTGTCCCGCAGCCCCTTCAAACCCAAGGTGGTGGGACAGATCCTGAGGTTTTCATTGTTTCTAGTCATTTCTTGGGCAAAATCACTAATACCACCTGCTCCTGTAAGGCAGACTGTGATCTGAATTTGTGCCACTGTAACCTGGCGTCTGTCCCGCTGTCCCCAGGCCCTGGGCTCCCCTCTCCGCTGCCTCGGGGCCAGCACCCCCTCGCTGCCACCCTCATGGAGGGGGGTGTCGGGGGGCACAAGGAGCTGCCTTAAGGCCCTCAGCTCTGCTGGCTCGGGTGGGTTTTCCCTCTGATTGTGGAGCTCGTGTCGGTTCATGCTTGCTTCATCTCAGCTGTCTGCCCCTAACGCAATTACATTCGATATGTAACTTGTACCATTTTAAAATTACCTCTATGTCCTCCCCAGACTTAACTAACCAGTAATGAATCATAATTTTATTGTATTTTGGGCCATAAAAGTGTATTGTATCTTGCCATGAAGTATCTTTATAAGCCTCAGCAGCTGTTTCCTATCCCCTTTTTGCTTTTTTTTAATTCACTTCAGCAGCAATCCGTACAGAACCGGCACAGCGAGGAGGGAGCACAAAGCTGTATTATCTTTCACCGGTAAATATTTCTTAACTAATAATTTGATTCCTCCTTGAATTGTAAAGCAATAGCAGAAATTAAAACAACAGCCTGATTAATTAGAGGATAAACGGCAGCACGCGCCGGTGCCGAGCCGCGGGCAGAGGAGAGGAGGCGAGGGCTGCTGACAGCCTGCACCAAACAGGGCGGCTCGGTCCGTACCGGTGCTGTAGCCCGTCCTTTTTTCTTTAAATGTACCTTAAAACTCTTCTGAAGACTTGCCCTTCTCCTAACTTGCTGCAGAGTGTATCTCCTCTGTCCCTCGTTTAAAGCGATCCTCCCAAACTCAAATTTCTAGATTTATATGTAAATGCACTGTAGATCAATTAAAAGATTAACTCAACTTTTATGTGGGTATGTAGAAGGAATAAGCTCAATAAAATGTAATTCTTGTATCACAATCTTTGTATACAGTGATCAGAAAGCAATTAATCAGATTATTTTTTTTATCCCCCCCCAATAATCATTTTCCACTTTGCGGTCATTTGTTTCTCTATAATTTGTAGCTATAAAATATTTTTATATCAGAAAAGATAAGCTCTGTGTAGGGGATCTGTTTTGATCAAAGAGAGAGACTTAGGAATCCTGCTAGGAAGTATAACCCAGGGTGACCCTTGTGTGAAAAATACTGTCATCAACACGATGATTTCTGTCTCTGTTTTGCAGAAAAACCCGGCTTTGGGAAGGCAGCCGGTTTATCGGGCCGAAGAGAGCGGCAGAAGCTGGCACAGTGGGGGAGGCAGCGGGATGCTGGGCATCGGCCTCTGCGGGGGCTCCCCTGTCCGCGGAGGAACGCGCCGTGGGTCCGGCGAGAGGGCAGGGGCTGCAGACACGCGGGGAATAGCTATGAATAGCGATGGTTGTTCGTCCAGGCAGTGTGGAGCCTGTCCTGCGGGGCTGGGACCCTCTGCTGCTCCTCAAACCCACGCCCCACGGCATCGCCGCCTGCGGGGGCCCTGGGAGCCCCTCTGCGGGGCAGGTGGGACCCGGGGCTGAGCCGGCGTCCCCACCATGGGGTGGGTGCAATGGGTTTAAAATACACTGACCCATCAGTGCAGGGGGTTGAAGGTGGTCAACGTTGATACAGTAAGTAAACTGCAAACTGCAACCCACCGTGTCTCTTACCATAAACCAACTTTCGATTCCGTATCTTATCATAATTCCTGTACATGATAGGCGCTGAACGTGGGGACAGGGGACTTCATTTGCAGTTATTAGGATGCTTGGCCTGTAGCCAGTAAATTGCTTTTGCTTTTCCAGGGGTGTTGATGGTTTGTGCTGTACTGAAACAACATTGGAAATCATAATAAAAAGAAAAATCCATATCTCATCACAGCATAATCACACAAGGTACCTTTTCTTCTGATGAACAGTCCTACAGGCAAGATAAACTTTTCATTATCCTTGAACTTTACATGTGCTACACGTTTCAGAATTTAACTCAGGCTGAGAGATGCATATGCAACCTAATCTTGGCTTTTTGTAAGTGCCAGGGAGATTTAATAGCGTAGCACAAGGGGTCACCTAGTCCATACGTAGCAACAGCATTTGGATAAAGGTCTCCCAAGTTGATTCCCATCAGAGTAACCAACATATTTTGAAAATAATATAGGCATAAGCGTGTGCCATACTTGAAAATAAGATGCTGGCTCGCCAGGTAATTAGCAGACTTGAAATAAAAGAGTGCCTATGTCTGGTTCCAGGTGGCTGTGTGCCCAGCTGTGGGGAAGGGGCAAGGCGGATTGAGAGGTGTAGCTCCTACTCGCCTTGTCATGTAGGACATCAATGGAGAAGAGAAAGACACAACGTATAAATTAAAAATAAGCAGCAGCAGCAGCGAAAAGGCTGGTGAGGCAGCATTTCCCGAGAGGACAGAGAAGAAAAGAGGAACTCACTTGGCCGCTACTTAATTTAGACATGCTTAGGGACTTCTCTCATATACGTTTAGATTTTTGTGACTGTTTTAAGAGGTTCTTGCCGAGTTGCCATGGCAACCTCTGTATTGCAAACGCTGCATCCGCTGCCCGGACAGTGCAGCCGCCTTCCCAGGGAAACACAAATACACTCGGGGTTTTTTTCCTATTTTGTAGCTCTAAGGGTTGAAAATATTTGGTAGTTCTAACTCTCACCCCGGTGTGGTTTTCAGGTGGTTTATAGACCCCCCCGCAGCCGTCCCCTTCTGCCCAGGGCTGCACGGCTGCCGCAGAGGGAGCAGGGCTCATCCCAGACCCCCTGCACCTGAGCCTGGCAAAGGGAGACGAATAATAGTGGCCTGTTAAAGGAAATTTTCAGTGTGAAAGCTGAAATAGCATTCATTTTATAAACCCTAATGACAGGCATTTGGGGGGAATCGAAGGATTATAGAGACTTTCTCCCTTGCTTCTTTAAACTGGGGGGCACGAGTAGCTACACTTGCTGTGTAGTTTTTCCTGTGCTTGGCAGAGGAGCAGCGGCAGCCGGCCGGGTGCTGGTGCTCCTCATCCGTTTCCCCACTGCTTTGCTGTGCCAGGCAGGGTGTTCCTAGGCCTGAGCAAAAGGTGGTTTGGACACAAAAGGTGGCACTGAAAACTGTGACATCCTGAGAAACTGCATTAGCAGGGGTGTCCCCGGGAGCAGCAAGAGGCAGGATGCCCATGGCCGGTCCCTGCTGGTGCAGAGCCTGAAGACAGGACACAAAGGCTTTCATCTTCTGCACAATCCGGCCATCAGGGCTGGAGCTCCCTTTTCCTGGTCGGGGTGCTGAGGATAAACGTGGCAGCGTTGGTCTTGGCTCCCCAAACCCAGAGGGAAGAGGCAAGGAGCGCTGGTGACTGATGCAAGGCCCCGGGGTAGCTCCAGCTCTTCCACACACCATTGATCCTTTGCAGAACCAGTGAGGCTGCTGGAAGGACCCCGACCAGTGCTGGTAGAGTTTGGGTAAAGCTCTGAACCACAGTTTCCCTTCCCTTACTCTGTGAAACAGCCAAATACGCCTGGAGGGGGATGGCCAAGGTGCCCAAATTCTCATTTAATAGCAGCTGCAGAAACAACCCACCAGTTCCCCAGACCCGCTGTTGCTTAGATGGTAGACTGGGAGGACCGCATCTGCTGCAGCCCACTGGTGTGACTGGAAATGTTCCTCTTGGCTTCAAAGGAGCTTTTTGATCCCCGCTCTTGATTTTTATTGCAATTTTCCAAAATGTCCACTTCACCTATTTATTTTAATGTAGAGAAGAATTGATAAGTGTTCATTTTTAATTTCTTTTTATCTACTTCAAAAGGAATTCTTTCGTACTTTATTTTTAAGATGTGCAGTTCGTGGAAGTTGTAAATAATTTTTCATGGTGGTCTTCAAAAATAGGTTTTTGCTCTATAATTTTGCAAATCACCACATAAAT
>VXBO01012131.1:631072-660006 GCA_013400135.1 Rhinoptilus africanus | reverse complement strand
CCCCCCAAATGCTATTTTTGAGGAGCTGTTTTAGAACTTAATAAAACCACATACATCAAACAACTACATACAGATGGTGGTTCATTTGCTTTACTTTTATTCCGTATCAATCAAACCCACCAAAGTATCTTGGGTATTAGGAACACAGCATGTTCCACTGTCGAAACACATTTTCAATTATATTATGGCTATTGATCAAAACTCAGTAATCTGTATCTCAGAAGATATTAAGAGTTCAATCTGAAGATCAATCAATTTTCTTTATCTTAATTGCTCGCTGTAGCAAAGTGGTTCACTTCGAGCAGGCCGCGAACGCTGGACTAAAGCTGGCAGAGCGGGGCAGGGGGAGCCGAAAAGCGCAAAGGGCACGTGCCAAAAAGGAGCTGTTTTGCCCAGTTGTGTGGGTTGGGCGTCTTACAGCAGGTACCCCTCGGTGTGAGGGATTCGGGGGCAGGAGCTGCCTGAGGCTGGGCGCCGTCCTTGTCGGTCTACTGATGGCATCATTTCTGTTGTCAGCTGCAGCCGAGCATTTGTCACTGATATTTATGGCAAGCAGGGTATCGCTCGGAAGATGTTTACACAAGCAAGTGTAACTCCGGAGATGCTCCGGATTGTGTAAGACTTTTGCTAATGCATTCCGGACTAGGGAAGGGATCATCCCCCTGTACTGGGCACTGGTGAGGCCCCACCTCGAGTGCTGCGTTCAGTTTTGGGCCCCTCACTACAGGAAGGACATTGAGGTGTTGGAATGTGTCCAGAGGAGGGGTACGAAGCTGGTGAGGGGTCTGGAGGACAAACCTTATGAGGAAGGACTGAGGGAACTGGGGTTGTTCAGCCTGGAGAAGAAGAGGCTGAGGGGAGCCCTCATCCCCCTCTACAACTCCCTGAAAGGAGGGTGTAGAGAGATGGGGGCTGAGCTCTTCTCCCTGGGGACAAGGGATGGGACAAGAGGAGACGGGTTCAAGTTATGTCAGGGCAGGTTTAGATTGGATATCAGGAAACATTTTTACACTGAAAGGGTTATTCAACATTGGAATAGGCTGCCCAGGGAGGGGGTGGATTGCCCATCCCTGGAGGTGTTTAAGAAAAGGGTCGATGTGGTACTGAGGGACATGGTTTAGAAGGGGTTTTTGTCAGGGTGGGTTAATGGTTGGACTTGATGATCTTAAAGGTCCCTTCCAACCTCAGCAATTCTATGATTCTATGATTCTATATTAACCTTTGTACCTTAATCTTTGCTCATGCTCTAGGCAATAACTTACAAACGTGAGTGACAACTTGCGTTTTTGTTCGAACCAATCCAGAAGGGCACTTGAAGCATTCCTTCCTCTAGAATCGTCTTCAGAGGGGGCTGCATATCCAGAGCTCTGAAGGTATGAATGTGCGGTGGGATGGGGTGGTTGGCCCCATCCGTTGCCCGTGTTTGCAAGGCTTGCTTGGCCCTGATGCCATGCATGGCGGGGGAGGGAGCCGGTAAAGCGGAATGTCAGAGAGGTGAAATTTGCAGCGAAAAGTGGCAGGAAGCGTACGCTGTTGGTCCGTTAGGGTCAGAAGGGTTTCAGGAAGGGCTTCAGGAAGAGCCTTGCCCTGGTCTGGGGGGCGGTATAAAGGCTGAGGGACAGGGCGGGGGTGGGTTTGCTCCCCTCCAAGGGCTGCTCTTTGGTGGCTCCTTCATCAGTGGCTCTCTGTCTTCAGTGGCTGGCATCTGAGGAGGGCCCCCGCCGGCTCGTCTGCCTCTTCATCCCGGTCAGTGTATTCCAGTTCCCATTTATCACCCAGTCCAGTCTGGAGCTTCCCCAGTGCCTGCCAGTGACATCTCTCTGGGTGTGTGATACAATTTTGTATATGTTTATATATATTGTATCTATTTCATTATTTCCCTTTTATTTTATTCTTAATATTTCTTTAAAGTAGTTTTGGTTTTTCCTAAACTTGTAAATTTATCTCTCTTCTCCCTCTCCTTGGAGTGAGAGGTGGGGGAAAGCATTCGTGATCTTGCCATTGCCCAAACTGTCTCAAAACTGTGACAGGCCTCTGGATCACAGAATAGTTTTTTGGGCAGCCATAGCAGGCAGACACAAACTTCTCCAAAATCCCGTTGGTTTTGCACTGCCTGTAAAACCATTCTAGTCCCACCTGGTAATTCCTGCTCTGAGTTTGTGTTTGGCAGTTTTCTCCATGCTGGTGCCTCTTGCTGCTGTGCTTGCAGTGGTGGAAGCTGCAAACTGAAGCAAGATCACAGAATAATATTTTGGGCTGGAAGAGACCTTTAAATGCCATGCAGTGCCCCCCCCTGCCCTGGGCAGGGACACCTCCCACCAGCCCAGGCTGCTCCAAGCCCCGTCCAACCTGGCCTTGAACCCCTCCAGGGATGGGGCAGCCACAGCTTCTCTGGGCACCCTGGGCCAGGGGCTCACCCCCCTCACAGCAAAGAATTTCTGCCTCAGATCTCATCTAAATCTCCCCTCTTTCAGTCTAAAACCCTTCCCCCTTGTCCCATGGCTCCCCTCCCTGCTCCAGAGTCCCTCCCCAGCTTTCCTGGAGCCCCTTGAGGGACTGGAAGGGGCTGGAAGGTCTCCCTGGAGCCTTCTCCAGGCTGACCCCCCCCAGCTCTCTCAGCCTGTCCCCACAGCAGAGGGGCTCCAGCCCCCCCAGCATCTCCGGGGCCTCCTGTGGCCCCGCTCCAGCAGCTCCGTCTCCTTCTGCTGGAGGCAGCACTGCGGGGAGTCTCACCCAGCGGAGCAGAGGGGCAGATCCCCCCCTCACCCCCCTGCCCACGCTGTGGGGATACAGCCCTTTTGATCTTTTGATGATAAAGTTGTGCTGTGGCAGCTTTTGAGCTCTGATTTGTCCACATGGCGGCCTGGAGGGCAGCCGCAGTCAGCCTGGGGGCTTCCATAAGGGAACACCTCTCCATGTTCTGTATACCAGACCTTTCTCCTCGCAGCCTCCAGCCCGTTCCGCAGTGGTGCAGGGGCACGGCTCTGCTCCCCTTCTCAAGCAGTTTGATTTAGAGCTCATTGGTATTCCCAGTGACGGCAGGAGGAAAACTTTCATTTATCATGAGTTGTGCCTCTAATGAAATATCCATTTCCCAAATCAACTGCTCAAATTTCCTGTCACTTGAATGACTTGATATAGCTTTGGAAGCGTTGCTTTCGAGTGCTAACAGCCGCCGAGCACTAATGCACAGAGGAGGGGCTCTGAGCGTCTGAAAGCTGAGTTTTCTTGCCAAAGCAAGGTGTACGGCTGGCAGGAAGAGTTTTTCTAAGATCTGTGCGTTCTTAGTGGTGTGGCATCTATGATTGTGCTTGTAGGTTAGTACTGTCCAGCCATAATTTTTACTTAAAGGAGCTCAAAGGATGGAAACCAACTTTAGTGGATGCAGTTGATGCAAGGAGCCCTTCCCACCTTCTCTCCTGGCTTTTCCCTGGGCTGCCTGTCCCTGCCTTTTCCCCTGTACTGACATTAATCTTCTTTTGCTCTGCTTGTTTGTAGTCTGCTTCCCTCTGCCTGCTCCCTTCTGTGCTACCAAAGCCAGAGCCTTCTAACGAGCCATAAGTAGCATTAACTGCTCAAACGGTCCCGGCCTGATTTCATTGACTTCACAGCACTACCGTATTGGCAGTGTTCTCATAAAGCCCTACGAAGTGGTGTGTCATCCTTCTGACTTTATGCTAAAATGCAATATTTCCAGGATTTTGTTCAAAATGTGAGGTTTTAAAGCCAACACTCATTCTATTTGGCAGTTAGTTTAATTGCATCTGAGCTCATTTCAGATGGCGTGGGCTAGGGCTGGGCTGTGAGCTGGCAGCAGTGTCAGGGCATCGGCCCTGCGCCAGGGAAACCTCCAGCAGCAGATATTAAAGAAGATGCTTTAAAAGAGGAATATCGGTTCCCAGTGAGGATGCAAAGCCTAACAAAGCATGCTGAGCAAGCTACAGAACCCAAAAATCATGTAAGATGCTTTGGAGGCATTGGAGAAAATAGAATAGACACTTGTAAAGGTTGATTTTTAAATGATGGAGAAGGAGAGGGAGAATAGAAAGTGTTACTTTTAAGAGACACGTAAGAGAAATGGAGGAGGAATCACCGTGCAACATGTTTCCTTGTGGTTCCTAGCAGTGAATGTTACTAAGAATATGAAAAAATCATTAATAATTATGGTTTGAAGAAGGGCAAAAATTAAAGACATTTTTTTCTGTGAGGTTATGTTCTGTATTCTGCTTATTCTAAAAATAAAGAATTTACTATTTGTGATTTATGTTGTTAATTTAAATTACATTTTTCTTGAGTACGAGACTGCAGTAGATTATCATGTTTGCAGTGCCAAAGGCTGTGTTGTATCTTTTATAGAAGACACAGTCCTGGCCTGTGTGTTTTGTGATTCACATTTCAAATTACATTATTCACCTCTGCCTCTGTGCTTTTATACCACATTCAAGATGCGTGCTAGCAGTGCATTCTTGTATGCCAAGAAGATGTTTCTGTTTTTTATCTTTATGAATGGCCACATTATTTATTTGGAATACACCGAACGCCAACGAGTACTCATGCGAGCAGCAAGCAAAACCTCCCAGCAAACAATGTGACACTAATCTGTTGTTTGTGCTAAAATACAGAAAGGAAATTACTGCTTGGCTGTCATGAAGCTCATAAAGGAAAAAAGAAAAATGCCACCAAAAAAGAATAAGCTTCAAAAGAAAGTTCCATTATCAGTTTGTTTCATGCCTTGTAGCTCCAGCTGCAAACAATCCCTTTCTTAAATACACCCTCAAGATAAATGGCAGCACAATTCTGGTGGTATCAGTGAGATAAAAGCAGGAGTCTTCTCTGTTTGGGGGAGGGATGATCTGCTGAGACTCCTGCTTTATTTCGTTACATCTCATCATCATCTTGGGGGAGAAAATGAATATGTGTCGTCTGTTATCTTGTCATTTTTGAGCCAAACATCTTAAAATACATTTTCTGTGAAATAACCCTAGGGATTTCAAGACCAGAATAAATTATTAGAGCAATTTGAGCTTGGAGTCCCTGTACTTGCTCTAAACATGGCAAAAGCTCTTCCTAGTGTATGAGGCTTACTTTTGCTTAGTAAGTGAAGAAAAGGAAAAAAAGAGCGAAAGAACCCGAAGCACTAGCTGAGGTGTTTCTGCCAAACCAGGAAACTGCTTCAGCTTAAAACGCATGAGCTGATGAGAGCATTTAGTGAAGCCTTCCAAGGGCTTCAACTGCAGGTGGACAGATCGGGTATTGAATGCCCTTTCACATTGCAACACTAATCCTCTATTTAATAATTTAATAATGCTGGAATTTGTTAGCACTTGCTCTGGTTAATGTTTTCCTTTGGCTCAGCAATAACTTCCCAAGAATGTATCTCCCTGGGAGTGCCCAAGGGAGGGGCAGCGAGTGCCCCTGCCCGGCCAAAGGATCCCCTGGCCACATCCAGCAAGCGGGGCTGGCTGCAGAGCCCAGGGAACACCACCCGGCTGAGCAGCACGAGTTGTGCATCATGAGGTGTGCATCCCCACGCAGCCGAGCGTGACAAGTTGTGTGGCCACCCATCCCCAGCATTCCCTGGCCACGTCCGGGCACCACTTAATTTGGCTAAGTGCTCTTCCCAGACGGGGGTTCCCAGCAGAGAGCTTGGGCTCTTCTCTCATTGTTCATGTGAATATATAATAATTATCTGACTTCAGCAAGATTGGCCCTTGGAGTCGGTTTGCTATGAAATGGCTTTACAATATTCAAAGTGAAAGACAACCGATAGCCTGTCCTGCTCTAAATTCCATGTAAATCAGCCCCATGACAAGAGGGTCAGTAAACTCAGCAGCCTCCCCCCCGCTGACCTGCCTTCCCTACCCAAAGAGTTGTTCTCCCTGGCAGGCAGCGAGCCGGAGCCTGCCATCGGCAGTGCCACACATCCCGGGAGCCCACCCTGGGATGGGACTGAAGTGCTCTGAGATCTTCTGAAGTTCGATGCATGTCCGTCGTACAAGGGGTTACACTGGGAATTGTGTCACCCTGATAATTATAAAACCTCATTTTGAAGGAATCAGTTCTTCGCCACCACATTGTGTCTTATTGCAGGGAGACGGCTTCCAATCTGAAAGCCCTTAATGAGATAATTTGCAGTGAGCTTTAACGAGGTTCAGGCGTTTGTTGGCTCACTCCCACCATCACAGTGCTGGCTTCCTGGAGCCACTTTCACAGGTGGAATTTGGTCCTGAAAATTGGGTGTTCTTTAAAAGCACTGCAGTCTAAATCACGTCATACTCTCAGTGAAACGTTTAGAGAGTAAATGTAGAGTCCTGGAGAGAAAAATGTTATTCCTGATTTTCACATAATGGAGCTGCAGCATAAAGATGCCCTGTGCTGAGTAATTCTGAAAGTAAAGCCAAAAATAAAAGCCCAGATTCTTTCCCGAAGTGCATATCAGTCTCCCATATCTACAGCAAGAATGAAAGTTTGATTTCTGTCAATATAAAAGAACTACAGCTTAGATTTGCATAGATTGTCATACTGCTTGGTTACACCATCCGAAGGCTCTGGCTCCCGCCTGGGTGGACATCAGTCTGTACAGTCAACTGGAACAGCATGAAAAGGTAAAATCTAAAAAAAACCACTTTTTTCATTTGGTTTGTCCTCACTGATGTGCATGTTTACTATAATTTTAGGTAGAAATACAGAGTTATTAAAGGATATATTTCTTTTTCTTCCAGTTGTAGTGAAAAAGCTAAATCCTAGACCTGAGCCAGGAACCTCCCGTCTGGGTATGTCACTGGCCTCGGGTTTGGGGCAGTTCTGTACGTGCTTAAGACATATAAATTACATATGATGAGATACTAATGCTACAAGGTCCTTTATATAGGATCTATACGTGGCATTTGAGCACAAACCAAGACTTCTTTGGAGACGGGTTGCCAAGCCAAGTGATGCCCCGCACTCTTGGATAGACTCGAGGAAAGTCTGAATTTCAGTCACAAGTCACGGTCGGTTTCCTGGTTGCAATGCAGGAAGTTCCATTTAAATGCAAGAAGAAAGGTCTTCTCCTGGGCTGGGATATGACCTAATGTCAGCAGAGAGAGCTGTAATCCCAGTCCAAGAATTTTGAAATGTTTTTTAAATATACCTAAGTGCATGATGTTTATTTATCTCCTCGGTAGCAAATTAAATGTCCTCTTAACAACTATTAGTCATAAAGTGTCCTTAGCTGAGATTTGCGGTTCAAAGGTCTTACAGTAATGGGTGACATTGAGATTTAATTGAAAAAATTTCCTTGTCCCCAAGAATGTCCTGGAATTTAGAGGTGGCTGTGATTGCTAGGAAGTGAAGTAGTATTTTTTTGTCTTTGTAGGTTATCGGAGGAGATAAAATCAGGTCTCAAGGCCAACAGTATTTATTCTGGAAGGCATTTTGGGATGTTTGCTGTGAGTGGCTGGGGCAGGGACAGCATTGGGGCTGGAGAAGAACTAAAACTGGATTATTCTGAAATTTCCCAGTGCTGCCCAGTCGCAGTCCCTGGATCTCCGCTCCCACCTGCCCCCTCCTCAGCATCCCTCTTTTCCCTCTGGTCAGCCAGCCCTGGGCACCACGGCCCTGCTGCTCCCCGGGGACATTTCTCACCCCTCTATTCGGGAACAGCTGTTCTGAATAATTTAGTACATTGGAAATCTTTGTTCTGTACCTCCAGACTGATGTGGAAATTTGTCTCAAACTTGAAGGCTATCTGAAATCAATAATATCATCAACTTTGCCCACATTTACAAAGATAATATTTCCATAATATTGCCTGTTTTCAAAGGGAAGAAGAAAGGCTGTGCAGTATAAAAAGTCATAAAAAGTATTACAGTGAAGCAGCATTAAATCTTAGAAAACTTTTCCAAGACCATTAATTGAACTTTGTTACAAGATTTAAATGAGATATTGAAAAATCAAACACTGTGGCCTACTTTTAATTGCCTGTTCTCCAGTACAGCATAATCTTAGAGATGTAGTTTCTATTTTGTATCTGTAAAGAAGGATTCAGCAGCCCCCGGGAGAACGGTGTCATCTGTTTACTGCTTCAGAGATCGACACAGCATTTAAAATTATTTGTCTTGTGTGTACGTTGGTTTCTCAGCCCAGCTCCCGTGTGCCAGCACACTTTGGGGAGCGTTTGTTGTGGGTAGTTGAGCCCTGTTCCGTGATGCTGCTAAAAGCAAGCCTTCATGTAAATATCGTTCAGAGTGTCTTAAAACTATTGCTTGGCACTGCCCTGCTTCGGCACTGCCGTCGTCCTCCCAGCACCTTCCAGTCCTCTGTGTGTATTTGTGTACACACATACACCCCTCAAAAGGGCTGTATCTGCGTGACCGGAGCAAGGCTGGGCTTTGTGAAGCTTTAGATTTTTTGGTCTGTGGAAAGTAGCTCCGCTTTCCAGGCTGGTCCCATCCCAGGCCACTATTTCTTCTCAGAAACTTGGTGTTTAACATTGTTGGGTTTTTTATTGTTTTGTGCTGTGTGAAAGGCAGATAGCAACAATATTCTAAAAATGCACGTATTTAACAGTGTTACTTCCCCATACCCGCTGACGAGGCGGCTGCCAGCCCGGTCTGTGCTGGGGGGGGGATTGCTGGGGCTGGTGCAGTCCCATGTCCTGCCTGGAACCCCACATCCAGAACCTTGGGCTAAACTGGGCTACGAGGACGCGTGGGCAGAAAGCCAAGTTTTACCCTCTACCTCCATGAGAATGAACCGTCTCTCAGAAAGGAGATGGATCGTTTGCTGTTACTCACTGTCTTTAAAGAAATCTTTAAAGCGGGAGGACCGGAATATTCCCAGTGCTTGGGCTGAGCTGGCAGTGACTGGAGTTGCAGTGATGTGTTGTGTATGCAGCCCAGTGAATACCCTGGAATGTGCAGACGGGGCTTGTCGAAGATGAGCAGATGCTGAACCAAGTCAACGCAAAATTACAGTAGGGAAACATTTAACCTGGTCGGTTCTGTGTCCAGAAACTCCTTTTCCTTATACGCACTCTCTGCTGCATTTCAGTCTCAGTCTGTTTATTCAGACAATAAATTTTTTATTCTCTGAGTTCACAAAACTTGATTTTTTCCCACAGCATGCATGCTAAAAAGGGAGATAAAACGTGCAACGAATGAAAACCAGTTCTTTGGTTTGTGTGGACTGTGGGGTGCTGCTCTAACCCCGGGTACCACAAGCATGCCCCTTTGCCAAGCCCCCAGTGCTGCCCAGTACTGGCAAACCACTTCTCTGGTGTAGCTGGTGAATCCCCATTCCTCGTGGCGGTGTGCTGTGCCGGCACAGAGTGGACTGACTTCTGAGGTTATTTAAAGGGGGACCAGGCAGAGCTGTGTAGGAAGGGCAGGAGCACCTACTGCGACCCCTCCGAGTCCAGGCAGCCTCTCCAGCACCTCCGGACGCGGATGCAGTGGAATTTGCTGCTTGGTGATGCCGAAGGAGCTGCTGCAGCCAACCTGCTGATGTGAGATCCGTCACCAAAGCTGCCGGTACGGGGGTTCTGGGTGCTGTGTTTACTTGTAATGATGTGGAAAATGCCAAAGGATGCCCACGCCACAACCGTACACCCTGAGCTCCGTGACGCAGTGAGCCCAGCGTGCCGGTGTTCCTTGGGGAGTATCACACAGCCAGGTGGGAACCGATTCCCAGCAGCTTCAAGTATCTCTTTGGTCCACCAGCAAATCCAATGAGAAACATCAGCAATATTTTCTTGGTTATTTTTATCTTTTAAACTGAGAGCTTGTAGCAAGGAGGGGAAACATGAATGCCAGAATACTCATATTGCAGAAGTAAATGATGACAGGAGCCATCCTGGCCTGATGCACGAGCTGTGCTTCGCACCGCAGGCAGCAATCCCACCCCATGCAGCACTTGGGAATGCAGCAAGTCGGAAGGGAACGGAGCATTTTGCTAAGTTTGATAGTTCTGTGCTCAGCGGCTGTACTGATATTTGTTCTCTGCTCTCACAAATATAATTGTGGCTGCATAGCCAGATTTTTTGAGACAAGGACAAGTGATAAAAATACATGCTGTATTTTAAACTTCCACCGTTTCCTCGTGTATTCAGCAGTAGGTTTGTCAACTTGATAGCTGACACTTAAGAGCAATTCTGTGATAAATGTTCAAAATTGTTTCACCAAAGCAAAAAAATCGCTGCAATTTCCTGCCGTGTCTGCGGTGGCGTCTGCTGGGAGGAGGGACGGCTGCTCCGCGGGTGACAGCCCATGTGCTCCCCTTGGCTGCTGCTGGAGCCCGCTGGCACGGGCTGGGGTGGTGTGGGGACATGCTGCCACGCTCCGGCCACCGACACGGGTGCTGGTAGCACAGGACACGGGCTTTGTTACAGCAGCGACCTGGCGCTGTGTGGTTCACCCTAATTTCTGCACTCAAAGGGGGTGAGCTGACTGATGGGTCAGTGCAAGTAGGAAATACTGTGTCCCCAGAACGCTGGAATGAGAAATGACCTGGGATAAGAATTTAATGGGGCAGTGAGAGGGTTTGTGAGTCACCCTGACCCTAACGCTCCCCAGGCTGTCCCCACTGAGAGCAGAGCCTTGCGGTGAGCTGGGCAGGACGCTGGCTGGTGATGCTTATGAGCCTTGGGGCAGAAGAGGCCAGAACGGGATACAAGTGAAGCTGCATCTCAGTTGCATGTTAATTTTACATATCTCCAAGGTAAGAAGAGCCAGGTTTTACTGTATAATTGACCTCTTATCTGTAAAACAATTTTCTTCTGCATATGTTGTCTCCCACTGGTAAAAGAATCACAGCACGGTTTGGGTGAGAAGGGATCTCAAAAGCCCATCCAGTGCCCCCCCCTGCCCTGGGCAGGGACACCTCCCACCAGCCCAGGCTGCTCCAAGCCCCGTCCAACCTGGCCTCGAACCCCTCCAGGGATGGGGCAGCCACAGCTTCTCTGGGCAACCTGGGCCAGGGGCTCACCCCCCTCACAGCAAAGAATTTCTGCCTCAGATCTCATCTAAACCTCCCATCCTCCAGTTTGAAGCCACAATAAGATCTCCCCAGAGCCTTCTCCAGGCTGAACGACCCCCCAGCTCTCTCAGCCTGTATCCCCACATCAGAGGGGCTCCAGCTCCTCTGGCCCCGCTCCAACAGCTCCGTGTCCTTCTGCTCTTGGTGCCCCAGCGCTGCAGCGGGGGCTCACCCAGGGGAGCAGAGGGGCAGGATCCCCCCCTCGCCCCCCTGCCCACGCTGTGGGGATGCAGCCCAGGCTGCGGGGGGTTTCTGGGCTGCCAGCGCACATTGTTGGCTCATGCTGAGTTTCTCATCCACCAACACCCCCAGGTCCTTCTCCTCAGGGCTGCTCCCCATCCATCCTCCACCCAGCCTGGATTTGTGCTTGGGCTTGCCCCGACCTGTGTGCGGGAAGAGACATCTTTGTAGATATATTGCAGATAATATGTTTGAAGCAACTGAAACTGTACTTTTCTCTTGTGAAATAGTAGGAGGAAAGTGGTAAAACCAGCTTTAACTTCTCTTTAATGAGAGTTAGTGACTGGCAGAGGGGGGGGAAGCACCTGCCATGCCTGCACAGCTGACCCCGCTCTGCTCTCCCGGGCTGCTGGTGGTCCAGGTCTGACAGCCGGGAGCTGCTTGTCCCGGCAGCCCGGGAAGGTCTGGGCACGGGTACCACGCACCGTGCAGAGCTCAAGGCTTGCATATTAGTACTGCGCTTAGGAAAAATACTCCCTCAGTCATTTTTCTATTTTAAATTTTCATAAACTGATGAATATTTGATGAAAACAAACCCAGTCCTTACCGTGCTTCCTGTGCATGTCAGTGAACGGCTTGCTTTGGGGTCTTGGGGCTGCCTTAAAGGTCTGCATTTAGTGTTTATTTGAAAATAAATGCACCTGCAAGGATGCACTTAATCCTATTTTTTAAAGTATTACAGAAGAAACTGGCAATATTGGGAACATGTGGTTCATGGTAGAAAAGGTTTAATGCAACTCAGTAGAAGTGAATTTTTGATGCAGCAACAATCCGATAATAGCCACAATGTCTCACTTAATGGACAAGTAAACAACTCCGGAGAAATTAAAATAATTCATTGTATTAATACTGCAGCTTGAGCAGTAAATGGGACAGCTGAAAAAGAGGCCAATTTAAATCCGAAGGGTATTAACTCTGTCCTTTCAGGAAGGTGTGCAGCTACTTATCTTCTGCCTCCAGCAGCGCCCGGACGGTGGAAGGGAGCCTCCGCGCCGGCTCGGCAGAGCAGCCGCAATTTCCATCTGCTCTCTGCCCAGCAGAAGCAGGAGCTGCTCAGGTTTTTTCCCAGCGTGGGTTACATGCCCTGGCAGTATTCATCGCCTTCACCGCAAATCAGCGCTAACCGTCGCTGGGGAGCGGGCTGATGCACGTCCCGCTTACTGCTGAGTAACTGAAACACACCCCGGGGAGACTTCGCTCTCAATTCGTGGGGCATGTGCTCAGGGTTTCGTATTGACTTTTCTAAACCTGTTATCTCTGCGTGAATCACATCCCTGCAGAAATGGGAACTTCTGACCAAACTTAAACGCATACTTAAAAGTCCCAACCAGATGAGAACAATAAATTGGATAGCTAAATGCTGCCTACGCTGGAAATGGCAGATGCACAGATGGCAGGAGAGGCAGAATGTGTATAGATCTGACGGTTTGGAGAACTGGGATATTTGCACCTGGTGAATGCGTAAAGAGGGTGGCTGTAATGGTACATCTGTGTTCCTCACTGCTCAGCCCTTTTCTTTTCTTTTCTTATTTTTTTTTTTTTCTCAGTGGGAGATTGGGTTTACAGAGAACCTGAACTGGTTCCCATTGACGCTGGAGAGCCGCAGCCTTGCTTCCCGGGGGCTGCTCAGCCTTCCCCGCTGGTCTTAGACTAATTCCCAGATACTCAGACTTGCAACCAGTTTTTAATCTGGACATCAAATACTCTGGTGTCTCCCATCTATGCCCTGACACACTGACCAAGATTTCCATGCAGCAGTGTCGTTTTGTCAAAAGTTTTGCTGTTATGTGGTATTAATTTTCTCCTTAATGAGCTGGCTGGGCTAATGACCAGCAGTGAGTGCTAGGTGAAGGGGGAGCTGCAGGAGGAGGAGGAGGAGGATGAAGAGAGCTGGCTGTGTGAGCCCTAAGCCATGTTTTCAAGGAGATGCTGGCCAAATGATAGTGCTTTCTCTTTCTTTTTGAAAAGTGAGTGCGCCAAAGCTTTTAAATCTGAAATAATGGCAATTAACTGCAGTCTCTGCATGGCCAAGAGTATCATTTTCTTTTCGGGGTGTTTTGGGATTTTTTTGAGATGCCGAATTTTATTTTTACTGGCAGTTTTTATGCCCAGTCCCGGCAGGTTTGAAATGGTTAATGTTGCTGGGATCTGGATGCTGATGGAGGGCTGAAGGATTCTTTTGCAAGGGCCAGGGCTTTGCGACATCCCTGGGCACGCAGCGTTGGGGCGGTGGCGGGATGGCGGGGTGCTGCCCGGCTCGGCGCAGGGAATGCTGCTGGGCACGGCTCGGGGAGGGCTGTTGGAAGGAGCAGCAGTCAAGTTCCTTTCTGGTGGGTGTCCTCTGGCTCTTAAGTTCTAGTTCAATAAAGGAGTGTGCAACCAGGGTATCCAAAGTTTCAAAATGGTAACAAAATAGTGTTTAGGTTTTTCACAGTATAGGTGGTATGAGCAGGGTGGGACTGAGGAGGCAGGACGTGGGAATGCTGTAGGCGATGCCGAGTCGCGGCACGGCCAGGCAGGGAGGGCAGAGGCTGCAGGCTCACCCGGTGGCTCTGAGGTTGCTTGTCACAAACCTCAGCGATGGTGACTGCCACGACCGGTGTCACGTGAGCCGCAGGAATGAACACAGGAAAACACAGTTTCAGGGGTTGCATTGCCTCTAATAAAAATCTTCTTGTTTTACATTATAGAGAAGAGAGTTGAGACTCCATAGTTAAAACTGAGTTGAATTTCACTTTTTAGCACATTTGGTTTTCTTCTGAGTTTAACCTCGATGCAATTTACCACATTCAGTTCGAGGATGGATGAGTATTTCATGTCTCTGTGTTGCGTTTCACCCCAGAGTATTCTCTGTATCTTAACTTCATGGGACTGTAGTTCTTGTCTCCTTACACTTCTATGCACGTATTTGTTCATGTGCCGGAACGTGTGTACTTATGTTTGAAATTTCTTCACTTCCCAGAGCATGGAAAACATACTGCTTAGTCCTAAAGAGTGGTGAAAAATCAAGCCAGGGGGGTTACCTGTGCCTGAAAGCATGAGGAGGGTCCTCTCTGCAGCAGTGCCAGGGCACCCTTCAGTGGTGGCAGAGGGGACGTCCCCACCGTAACTCAAACCCGGCTGGTACCGAGTGAGCACCAGCTTCTTGAGATGGTTTGCTAACAGGGCAGGTGCTGGATCACTCTCCCTGAATCCTGTGGGTGGCAGTTCAGGGAATTATACAAAGTTAGAGCTAGCCAGGAAATTATTATATTGCTATCATAAGCTGTAGGTAACTCTATGAATAATTACGATTATCCAGCCCATTGCTGTACATCAAAGGCTGTCAGATGAGGGTCCGTTTCCAGTGTATGTTCTTTTAAAAGCTGTGTATGGTGTATCTTTCCCTACGCGGAAAGCTGTAACTCGTGTGCAGGATGAGCTCCTTTGGCATAGCCACGAGCTCCTTCTTCAGTCCGCGTGCGGTGAAATTACCACTTAATGTGAATCAGCCTAAAACTTAGCTACCCCGTTAGAAATCTTGGAGTGACCAAAAATAATCTGGTCTCAGAGAGTGATTTCACCAATGGCAAAATACTTGACTGTGAAATTGCGTTAGATGCATGAAGGATCAGGGTCTTTATCAGTGGCTGCGTGTTATCTCTTCCACTCTACACCAAAACCTGAGGAGCTACAAACAGTTCTTGTACAGACTTCTAATGGCCTCTGGGCTTTTGTGACATTGAAAATGTTGAAAAAAGCCCCAATGTGAGTTTTGCTGTGGGCTTTCTGAATGGCGACCCCGAATTCATGGCCTGACAATTACACACGTAAACATGAGGCCAGCACTGTGTGCAGAGCGGGAGCATCCCGACAATTTTAATACTTAGTTAGCCTTTTCTTCTGATTAATTAAGTAGTTGTTTGACTACTAATCCCTATTCATTACTTACCAGTATTGCCATGATTTTGTCTCCTGGGTATAGAAGATTAAAATGCCCAGAAAGCAGCCTGAACCATTGAAGATACTAGTGGGAACAGCGTTAGTTTGTAGGCATAATATGATCGAAAACGTTTATCTTCCCCCATGATTAATAATAAATCGGGCCTCTTATGATTCCTACTTTAGGTTTTAATTTTAAACAAGCTGTTGAAATACAGACTGTGTGCAAGAAAGGGTTCGTATCCGGCTTTGTTTGGGTGGAAAACAGAAGTTTTGTACTGTCTTGGAAATTAAAAAAAAAAATACAGCTATGTAACAATTCGGCCTTATGTAATAACGTATGGTCGCTTTCTAGATTTGTTGAACAAGGAAAATTCATCTATGCAATCACTCTATAAATCTTAACAACTGGACAGGGATTAAAAATACACTGGATGTATATGAGAAATGACTCAGTCAACACAGCTTGATAGTATCAGCTCTGGGTTTTCCAATGGGAAGGCCTGGTCCCATCAGCCCGGGGATGGGCAGGGTCTGTCCCAGCGTCTGCTGAGATGGGGGATGTAGAGACCCAGTGAACGTCTGTCTGCAAGGAAATGAGGAACCTCGTGATGGTCTTATTTAAAGAGGTGAGGGTATAGTTTGACTTTCTCCAAAAATTCGTGTCCTGCTTTTCCCTTCCATGGAGGTTTGTGCCACCCAGATCCCTTGGGTGAACCCAGGGATTCATTCCCATGTGCTTCTGTGGAGATTGCAGCCTGAGAGAAACTATTTAACTTCTGCTCCCAGAATCAGTTTTCTTCTTACATGTGGTTTCTTCATTTAAAAATGTGAGTCCAATACCAGTATCAAGCAAGTTTTGAATGAAAATGGAGCACCCTACACAAATATATCAATGTGTGGTTTCAACCAAGGGGCGTTCATGACTTTTTCTCGGTGCAGCTCAGTGTTACTCAGCAGTTTATTCATAAAGGGAAAAAAA
Source organism: Rhinoptilus africanus (assembly GCA_013400135.1). Taxonomy (NCBI): domain Eukaryota; kingdom Metazoa; phylum Chordata; class Aves; order Charadriiformes; family Glareolidae; genus Rhinoptilus; species Rhinoptilus africanus. Next base: position 643,847 of record VXBO01012131.1, on the reverse strand, counting down.
AACCCCAAACCAGGCGCAATAGGAGAAATGACTGGTACTAACAGTGCACTCAAGGAAAATTGAAAATTTTGCATTTTGCCAAGTGGGTAAGTGAGCAGAACATCAGCTTATCCAAAACAGCACTGATGGACCTGCAGATTTTTGCTTGAACGGAACGGTATTTTACTTTCTGTTAAAAAACCAATACTTTCAGGCTATCGGTCAAGATGTTTCTATGGTAACTGATATAATTTGATTTTAGTGATGGATTACAGAGGAAAACTCCAGGGAGGTTTGAGATGATGGAGTTTCACCTGGCAGAGCCTGGCAGACTCCTCCTCTGGAGTTATTAGGCTGTTCTGGTTCGGCTTTTTATTCACTGGGCATTGCTTGGGATGGCTCTGCACAGCCTCTGGGATAAAATCCTGGTGGAGCCACTCTGCTCTGGCAGGAGAAAGCGCCACCGGAGCTCGTTCCACGCCAGTGAGACAGTGTAGTACTAGTCAGCAACTGCATTCAGTTCCTCTGGCCCAAAACGCCCATGTACTTTCCTTCCTCGCGCCCCCCGAAAGTTCCCAGAATGGGGTTTGCTGCTTAATTATTTGTTTTCCTGCCTTAAGCCAGCGTGGTGGGAGCCCTGGTGGAAAGGGGCCCATGGAGCCCGCGTGGTGCTGCCCTCCGGGAGGGACGGGCAGGGGGACCGGCCGGGGCACCGGGGGATGCTCGGGGACGTCTGCGGCCACCCCCACACCCCGCTGCTCGGGGACCCGGCAGCCGTCGCCTGCCTTGCTCTCTGATGGTCTGTGGCCCAAGTGTCATGGAGTTCAAGGTAATTTTTTTATATATGATAATAATTTTTTAATATGTTATATTAATTTTGAGGAAGAGTTACAGGCAGACCGAGGGAGAATTAGAAGTGTTCTAATAGCAGATATATACTCATCAAACATGTCGTCTTTTTTTTTTTTCTCTTTCCTTCCTACTTCTAATTTGCAATGAGGGAGCTAGGAACCATGAAACGCTCGTTCTTCTGATCTGTCAGATCTTGTTTGTACTTAGTACTGGGGTCCATGGAGTTGCTCCGGGCTCTTGCTGGTGTACGTGGGAGCAGGATTTGTGCATAAAATGTGTATGAGGTCATTTCTGAGCTGTTTTACCGCAGCCCGGCAGCGCAGGGTGGTCGCATTGGTTTTGTAAAGAACCAGCAAGCGACAAAATTTGAGATCTTTGTTTTTAGAAGTTAGCTATTTCTACTGCAGGTATAAAATACAGGTAGGTACAGATACAGCAGACAGAAGAAAACTAATTTTCTTTTTTTTTTTTTTTTCTGGGGATCAATATTCCACGGTAGGGAAAGACATCTATTCCCAGCTATAGTTTTACAAACAACATTTCATTATGCCTATTATCATAACAGCCCTTTTTATCTCCTCTGTCAATATTTGGCTCTATCAGGCAATGCCTTATCTTTAAAGTGAAAAATCCATCATCCTGGCAAAAGGGAAAAAATACATTAGCAGCCCACCTGCTAATTTATATTTGAGGCCTGAGAGTGTTTTAAAGAACTCCTGCCTAAAACCAGCAGTTTTTGTATTAATTGCGTGTTAGAGCTGTCCCCGTGAATTCCCACAGCTCTTCACCGGGAGGCTGAGGATACGTGCAGGCGAGAGAAGCACCGTTTGCCACGTGTCAACTGGCAACTCCCCGACTGAGTTAGCACTTAATCCCAAATTCCTCTGTAATTTTACCTGCTGACTTGCATGAAGATTACAAACGACCTCACCTTCAGTTGGATTCGAGATCCCATTTGTTTCTTTCTAGGCTGATTCCAGTTTGGACTACGCTTGCCTTTATTCCAGAGGTGATGCGCTGTAAATGGTGAGATGCCTGGCCCTGTTTTTGGAGGCCCCACTGAAGGGAAAAAATGAAATGTAAGCTTGGGAGTCTCCTAATATATTAAACCAGCGTTGAGATAATAATAAAACTGCGGGTTGTAAAGGTGCTTCTGAGGCCACCCAAGTGCCCGTAGCCTGCGGGAGCAGACTGCACGCAGGGCTGGGGTCCCACCCAGAGTCACAATTTTGGCACCAATAAATTGGGAGTCCAATTAATTCTTGGCGGTTTTGCACCAGGAGGTGATGTAGAAGATGTATATGCATTGTAAACCCCTCGTTCTTATGTTTTCTTAGCACTGTTTAGATAATCAGTACTTTATCCTGAGAGGTCACTGGTTTTAGCTCAGTGTCCTTCTAAAAACATCACGTATCTACTTAGTGAGGGGAGAAAGCTTGTTCATCTTAACCATTTCTGTTGAGAAAAACACGAGATATTTCAGATACCTATAATTTTCATGCTAATTCATCTTGAGCTCTATGGAAAAAAAATATGTGGTGTATTTTTATTTTATTTTGACACTGCGCACACACATATCCTGCAGACTGCGGGGGTAACCGAGCCTCCAAAATTGCATGTAATGTGTGTAATACCTGGTGTTAGAAGAGAAATAATTATAGTGCTTAAACTCTACGGCAGGTGTCAGGAATAAAAATGTTACTTTTTTCCTCATTTAAATCTAGAGGGGATGGCCTGTGAAGGGCAGCTCTTTTTTCACCATGAGGTTTTTGGAAGGTGTAACGTAGTTTGCTGGGAAGGGAGAGGGAAAAAGGGGGAAAGGGAGGGGGAAAAATAAATTGTAATCCAGAAAATGTCTTTAAAACAATTAATAGATGTCAGTACACAGCTCATCAAATGCAACGCATAGGCAAATGGCTTCATTTTAAAAAGGTTAACACCTTGTCAGAGTTAATTGCTGTTCTTTCCAGTGTAATTTCTGATTTCTTATTCTGTTGTTTATCTTTCAGTTAAGTAGATTTTAAATAAAACAAATATTTATGCCAGTAAAGCACTATAGCTTAAATATTTAGGGAAAGCTAAGCAAACAAAACATAACAGCATAAATATTTAAGGAAAGCTAAGCAAAAAAAAAAAAATCCAGAAATCCACACATGTGAAGGAAACTGCCTTAAAAATTAGAGGGAGAAAAAATCCTTACCAAAAAAATTATAGGTTAATCATTTAATCGCTGACTTGAGTGATTCTGTGCATTAAACTTTTTTCCTTCAGATGCTGGGGTTCTTTGTCCTCACTTCGTGCTGTCGCCTCGGTCCGTATTCTCCTCCTTCGTCTGCAGAGCGGATTCTGAAACTGGTGATTTTCCCAAGGCAGCGTAACGTGCTCGTACATCTTTGCGAAGTATGATGCTTCTCTGCTATTTACGATACAGGATCCGTTCAATATATGATCTATAAGCAGGTATGTAGTGTTTAATGCAGCAGTAATTGTCCTCCTCCAATTGTCTCCTCCTCCTCCTCATCTTCCTATGGCAAGATCCTCCAGGTCCGAAATGTCAGTTATAGACCTGGTGCAGCCTGCAGAGGCTGAAGCAGCCCAGATGCCCTGTGTTTAGCAGTTGAAGTACAAAGCAGTTTTAGTGTAGTCAGTGGGACAGTACGTAATTGAGAGACCTTTGGTGATTTACAGGTTTCGGTGCTCTTTTCCTCCTGGTTTTGCAGAGGAGGCTGGAAATACGCGGGGCTCTGTTTCCTGGCCACGAATACACAAACCTTCCCAGAGCAATTCTTTATTCTTCATCCATTTGCATTTCCTTTTGCTGGGCAGAATCATGAAGGCAAGCTCAAACACTTTGAAGGAGCATACTTGGGGGAAAAATGATCTGCCTTTTCATCTCACCTCACTTCTCCATGAGCCTTGACAGACTTTAAAGTCCGGGACTTCAGGCGGTTTCCTTGTGGCACATCTTCCTCCCGGCACGTTTTCCCCCAGTGAACGAAACCCGAGTTTTTCGCTGTAAATAAAAACAACCTCTGTAGAATTTGAAGCGCGTTGGCTTTGAAGTGATAATTGCGTTAAGCAGGGTAATGCGGTAGAAACACTCTGTCGAAGTACCTTCCCTGGGGGGGGAACCAATGCCCCAGTTGCTGCTTCGGCAGCTGGAGTGATCCATGGGGAAACATGGTGATAATCGGATTGGGAGATGGAAAGGACTCTGCTTCCTAACACTACTCCAGTCAGGGAAGAAACTCCTGGGGAGGACGGGGATCACCTGAAGTCCCACGGCAGCCTTGGGGTGTGCTGGGTGATGCCATGTCCCTGCGACTTCCCCCCTCCTGGTGCTCCCAGTGTTTGTCACTTGTTTGTCACCTGTTTGTCGCCTCATCCCCCGGTTCCGGTAGATGTGACGGGGACAGATGGCATCTCACTTGCCCTCAGTGCGGACGTTGACGGGTTTAGCTGCTCTGTGGAGTGTCCTGTGGTGTAGCCTGGCACACTCTTTGCTTAGCAGTTTTGGTAACAAAAATATTAGCAAAACATTTTTTTCAGAGGTTTTTGTTTGTTTCTTTTTTTCATTATTTTAATATTTATAATATTTTTTATAATGTGTATAAGCGATAATTATAGTTAATCCTTTTCCACACTGGAAGTCTTTTTATTTATTAGACAAAGGTGTTATTTACTTGCCCTAAGACTGATGGCCGATTTCTGCTGGTCAGAAAAGTTACCTGTACCCTCAGTTGTGGTCCTATATAACAAACGTAGCAGCATTCACATTCTTATTATTCACTTTTTGTAGTACTAGAAAATGAAGAGGGAGATTTCTTATTTATTGGATTAATTAACTTCTTTGCTCATGATTTGTGTCAGACAGCTTTTGGAAGGCAATGAAAACTCATTTAAAAAGCAGATCGGCAGCATCTTAAAACTCCTTTACTACTTAAGCAAAGCTACTTCAAATATGCTGAATGCATCAGAAAAGTTCCTGACAAAATATGTTCTTAAATTTAAAATCTTTTCTGCACTAAATAATAGAAATACAAGCTAAAGTTCATGGATAGAATTGCTGGCTATTGAATCATTTTTAAGGCATTACAGCTAATGGCTGTCGGGCTCTTTTGCGTAGTTTTATTCTGTTTGGAAGTGAGAAAATAGTTTTCCTGTTCTTTCATCTCACCCCTGGTTTCTGCACTTTGGAGGAAGGAGCTCTGGAGGAGAAGCCAATGGAAATTAAGAAAATATTCTCCCTGCACCTGCAGAAGAGACTAGAGCTAACTCCTGGTGCAGTTGCTGCTTGGTTATTGGTTTAATTGAAATAACTTGAGAAAGTCTCTGCAAAGTTTGACTTCATGTGTTCTGTCACATTTAGATTAAGTTTTTAGAATGAGGACTTTGCTCGAGCTAAATACAAGGTCTTTTATGGTTTTGCTTTCTTAAATCACCTGTTGGGCAGGCCTATGTGTAGGCGTGGGTGGGAATCTGATAGAAAACAGAGTGTGCTCATACAGTTAAGAACTGCGTCGTAAATCCCACGTGTGAGGGGGTAACGCTTTTAGCATCCCTAATGCATCATAAAATATGAATGCGATGAAATAAGCATTATGTGGCTGCTGTGTTGGATCTTATTTGGGCAAACAGGAATTTAGCTGCTTTTCCTCCTATCTCCCTTTCCACCTAGAAGCCCAGAATACATCTATACACTGCCAGCAGTTTCTCCTGTCAGGGGAGAACAAACTTCTGTCTCTGACCTTAGATTCTGCAATTTAGTAATTCTCCCTAGTATTTTTTTTTCCCTCATGTATGTGGTATTATCTTTTTTTGACCAGATAGAAGCAATTCATCACCTTCAGTTACTTTATCTTTGTGGGAGGAAGCTTTTTTTGGTTTTTTTAATGGATTTACTTTATAGCTCTCCTCCGGTCATCTTGTGGCTACCGCGGCTTCTTTCACCTCTCCCGATTCCTTCTCCTGGGCCGGCATGACAAGGCACCAGCTGTGAAAGTTGTTACCTTCAGCTTTGCAGACAAGAGATTTCCGTGTGTTGTTGTTGTGCGTTGGGGACACCGACGGCAGGGGTCTGCATCTCGGGCAGGGATGTTCCCGGGGGGAGAACAGCCATCCCTCACCCACGCCAGCGGCTTGGTTCACGTCTCTGAGATCCTTGTCAACCCTGACCGGGGCTCCCCAGGAGATGGGAGGGAAAAGAAAAGCAAGGTTCGTTATCAGGCTGCTGTGGTACTCCCTCAGTAGTTATGGGAAGAGGCGTGAGATAAAGCTGTCGCAGGATGAAAGAGCTGGGGCTCAGCCCAGGCTCCCTGGGCAGGAGCTCCCTTGGGACTGGAGCAATGTGGAGCACAGCACCGCTGTCTTCTCCTCCACCAGCTGGGACACGTGCATGTGGAAAAAAAGTCTTAACTGCCTGCTCCTGTATTACAAGAGGCTTTTTTGTCCTGCTGGGGTGATTGGCAGCTTTTTCGAGGCAAAGAAACCTTCCAGTTGCCCTGTGTGGCAAGCAGGACCCAGCCCTTAGGGAACAGCTGCAGGACAGAAGTGTTCAAATGGATATGGACTGCTCTTCTTCCCTCCTGACCCTCATTTCCAGCTTTGGCTAGCCCCTAGACACCAATCCCTGGGCTTGTAGCTGTACATCAGTTTTTAGAAATATGAGCTCTTTATTCTTCTTCCTCTCTTGATAATAATGTGGGTGGGAAATTGTCCCTCCTCCGAGTGTACTTGCCGGTATCCCCAGAGCATGTGGAAGCCCCTCCATGCATCAGAGGATCCTAGCTGGGCTGGGGCCCTCGGCCTGAGCTTGAGGGGGGCTCTTCTCAAGGATTACCAAAACTCCTAAAATAAAACATGGTAATTTGGTCTTGGAGGAGAGAGCTCTGCTGAAGAGACAAAGGGCTGAGGTGCAAATATGATTGCTCTGGTCTGCTTTTCCTGAGTATTACGAGGAGCTCAGGGGCATCCAGGATATGAAGGGTCAGTAATACCACCTTGCATTAGAGGAAACCTCTGGAAAAAGCCTACTGAAACACTCAAACTGGAATAATGACCATTGAAATGCTTGAAGAGGAAGTTAATACTTTTATATGAGTTATGTAGTAGTATTAGGTAGTATATTGTACTATAATGGATAGTTATATTCAGAGAAGGTTTTGTGTAGGTCACAGCAAATAAGGCCCGGGGCTCATGCTGAGTGATGTGACTAAAATGAAATGTGGGAAGGTTGCTAATTAAGTAACACTGCCCTGCTAGAGATTCTTGGGGAAAAAAAAAGAGTATGCTAACATTTAATTGAAATTAAAGGAGGTCTAATACTGTATTAAAGGGCCAAATAAAAGTTGTAGAACCAACCTTTGGGCACGTCCGAAGCTCAGAGTGATTCCTCCTCAATATTAGCATCCTTCAGTGCAGCTTTGTGTGTGATCCGTGCTGGTCGGTGTGGCAGTAAGCATACAGCACCCGCGGGCCAGCGGCTGTTCACACCCACAGACACAGGTCTGGGTACAGGTACAGACCGGAGTTGAGGAAACTGTCGGAGAGCGGAATATCGAACTGCCCTGGCAGTGGTGAGGGGGGCCTGCAGGAGGTGACACATCTTGGAGCGTGTGTGTGTGTGTGTACATCAGGGCTGATGGCTGGTGTTCCACCTTCTCCCAGGTGCTGTGCCCAATGTCTTGTGCCCGCCTCAATAAACTTGTATACATCCTTGCCCTCTAGTGTCTGCATTTTGTACGTCATCCTTGCTTAGTCCAAGTGAACACTCCCGTCTTTGTATGTGTGTGGAAGGAAACAGCAGCTCTGGATTATTACATTATTCGGGGTCCTTCCTATTTCCAGGTAAGAAGATAAGGACCACACAAAGATACAGTGATGAAAAATAATTGAGAAATCCCTGAAAAGTTCTCCTTTCTACATTTATTCCTAAATTAGACTTTATTTTGCTTTCTCAATCTCTCACAGTCTGCCTTCTCGTTTCTGTGTGTCACTACAGGCAGGTATCACTGGATAGGTGACTCCATGCACAGCTTCTCCAAGGAAGTATCCTTGATGTGGTATGGATCCTTGTCCTGGGGATGGTGAACCGTGCTCAGCACTTGTCACATTGACCCTGGCGTGTATTTGAGAAGGAGAAAGATACCTTTCAGGTTGTAATTAACCCTGTGAAAAGGCTGCACAACGCTTCTAACATCAGAACTTTGCTGCAGAGAAGAAAAGTAGGTCTCTCCAAACCCAGACCTCCATAGGAAAGGAGCTGGGCTGCTGTCACCGTTAGACTGAACACAAGGATGGGCTGCAGTATGTCACAGTCCTTTGTATTTGGTACAAAACTTGATGGATCTGAAGTTTTCATTACCAAAGTACTGCTAATTTTCATGTTTTCCTCCCCTTTCCTACATATTTCTAGATTTTTTTTCTCTTGCTCCAGTTTCCTGTCAGAAGGTCCCAAAGCCTGAAGCTGGAGGCCCTTTGTACATCCTCCGGTTCTTACAGTGCCTTTTGAAAATGATCACAGCCCTGAAAGCCAGGGCAGCCAGCGAGCTGTAAGGCTTCTGGGATTTACACCTTTCCCGAGTATGATAAAAATAGGTCTTGGAGAGTTGTAATATCACCTTTGGAAGAGTTAAAATTTCCCTCCTTGTTGGCTTGTCAGCTATATCTACTTCATTTCATCTTCTGATCTAACTAGGTTGATGTGTTTGTAGAAGAGAAGGGTATAAAAAAATGAGAAGAGAGATGAGCCAGTCTAGGTGGAGAAACTGAAAAGCTGTGAGCATAGCAAGTGGGGTTTGTTCCAGCTTAGATCTGGCTTTCCCTAAGCAAGTGCTTGCATTGATAAGAAATCTAGAGTGTTCAAGATAATGAGAAAAACAAGAGTAAAGGTTAAAAAAAAAATCCCTGGAGCTGCCCAGTGTGATTTATCATGTGAACAGATTGATCGGTCTGTTTTTCTCCAATGAGACAGACCAAGTAAATTTGCTGTTTGTGGTTGTTTTTTACAGGGCTTCCTGTTGGTTTAACTTCCTCATCTATGAAAGGTCCTAAGAGAAACAGAAGTGTTTTCCAGCGACTTCTAGCATGAGATGGTACCAGCCCAAGCAAGCCCTTGGACATCTCATCCTTGCTCCATTTGCAGAGCCCCCCTGATGCGTGCCAGACCATGCCCAGCCGAGGGGGGAAGGCAGGGATTCACTGGAAGGTCCGTGTGGGTTCTCAGCATTTGCATCCTCCCACTGTGAGTTCGAGCCCACAGGTGCTGACTGGTGCGTGTCATATTTCTTTTGGATTCCCCCTGTAAAACACTCCAGGCTTTGCAAATGTAGAGGACGTCATTCATCCTCTGACCCAAGAACCTGTGGTATATGAATTTTGTGGGTGTAGGTCTGTAAGAGCCATACACCCCGCGCATGTACTTTCCCCTGTCATTCAGTTTTTCTTCCTTTACCATATAAATATTGTAGATCTTGGGGTTTTTTGCTGCAGTTTCAAATTGTATTTGCTTGACGGCACATCATCATTTGCTTACTTAATCAGCAGACACCATCTTCCAGCCTGCACTGGAGAGATGAAACTGAGAAGTATTTTTAGGACAAGGAATACTTCTGAAGTAGCAATTAGAGTGTTGGGATCAACTTCACAAAATAAACATGTAAGCACATGTGCACGAAGGCAAATATACTGGTGGAGAAATGTATTTTGTGCTTTATGTGCTTCTGTATCTCAGAGTCGTTCATTGTCTACAGTGAGATTCAACATGCGAGACAAATCTCCATCATGAAAAGTGACAGATGAGAAGGACGCACCAGGAATACCAGTGGCTCAGGTAGTCCTCTGGTACCAAGGTGAAGCTTTGGCCTCTGTGAAATCCAAATAGTTCACTGCATTGTTTATAGCCATTTTGGTTTCCTTTTTCTTATATGCATATCATTATGGTTTTCCCAGGTAAATAATGTCTTAAACATATGCATGGCTTAGAAGAATTAGCCCGACTACGGGGAATTCTGGCCACTCATCCTTGTAGTGATAGGAACCCAAAAAAAAAAAAGATATGGAAGCGCCACCCAGAAGGCATGAAGAGGCCAGAAACACTTCCCCTGCTCCTCTGCAGCACTCTGCTGCCCGGCTTTTCATGGCCAGTAAGCTCTACCAATTCACTAGCCCTCCTCTCCAGCCACCGGGAAAGGCGCATGCAGTATAGTTTATCCGCTCCAAAGCCACATGTGGAAGAGCAGATACAGGATTATACCAACCGAAAAGTTAGTGCAAGCCTCTCTTATCTTACAATTTAATATAGTAGGAGACAAGTCTTTTTTATAAGTTAAAAAGCAATAGATTGAGATACATTCATCACAGATTAACTGAATTTCTTCCTTGAAGGGGCTCATTGAAATGTATGTGATGTTCATTGTTGTGTGAGATGCTGTTTAAAACTTTTAACAACAAGATGAAAGCTTGTGACTAGGAGAAAGAACTGCTGTCACTGCTGGATTTAATAAATCTTTGGCTGGGACAATAAGCCTGTGATAAAACCAGACAAAGCCTATTGCTTAGAAGTTATTTTGGCAGGTGGAAAGGAAAGACATTCTGTCATTGTAGTTCGGGGCTGTGCATATCCCTGAGCATGCTAAAGCCTTTCTGGGATGCACAGGGAGGAGGCAGAAGCATTGTCTTTCCATGACGATAATCATGGACTCGCAGAACAGCTGGGACTGGAGAGGACCACTGGAGTCTGCCGAGTCCCATGCTCAAAGCTGGGCTGGCTGCCCAGGACCTTGTCCAGTTGGGTTTGAGTATCTCCAAGGATGGCGACTCCAGCCGGCACAGCCCGCTGATCCCCATCCTCCCAAAGCTCCCTCCTGGGTTGCCACAGGTCCCCAACAAGTGCAGATGTTCAGCAGTCTCGGAGCCCAGCAAAAGCCAGAAGTATGGGCCAAAAAAAGGCTTGGAGCTGTGAGCAAGGGAGTGGTCTCCTGTTCTTTTATTCTTCCCATGCCCAGCAAAATTGTGCATTCTTTGAAAGAGAAATTGTATAGACTGAGCTTCTTTAGACACCATCTTACCAGTTTGTCCTCTAATGCTCGGAATCTAGCCACAGATACCAAGAAGTTGTTATGATATTTATCCATCTAATAAACTAGAAGGTCACAGATGGTGTAGTTTAAAGGTAACAGAACCTAAAATTTTTGGAACCTAAGTATTTAGATAGAGCATATCATGGTTAGGTAATAGTCTCAAAAAAACTTTTTTTCACCAAAAATCTCCAGCTTGTGTTGAGACTGTTAGAACAAAGAATTAAGAATTGAAAGCTGATACTAAACTGAGATCCTGAATTCTTCAGGAACATCTCAGGTTTGTCTTCAGTCCCAGTGCAGCTCTGCGAGGGACCTGCGCCATTTGGACCCGGCTCAATTTGTATCGGTCACGTTGCTGCTTGTGTAGCACCCACCAGAAATGAATTAGCCAGTGCTTAAAAGAGATATGTGCGGTTGTCAAAATAGAAAAAAACAAATATATAAACTCAGAGTATATATATATAATGTGTGTAGATGTTTGTGTTTATGTTCACATCTATATGTTAAAACAGAGTAAAATTAGGCCAGGTAAAATAGCCCTGTGGCTTTGGGACACTGGAAAGCAGTCTCCTCTGGCTACGTGGCTGGATCCCCTGGTGCCTAAGGAGGAATTTGGAAGCTTTTCCTGTAGTTGAGACGTTTTTAGAGCAGATCTGTCCTCACCCACCTGCAACCCTCATCCTTCCCTCAGCGGGGGTGGTTGCAGCTGGGAGTTTGGGACACATTGTTGGGGCCCGATTTTAAGACCTTTCCCATGCTGTTAATATTTATGATTAATAAAGTAAAATGATTAATAACAAATCATCTGTTATCAGTTTTACAGGACTTCCTATCAGTCAGATAAGCTGTCAAGATTTACCACTTCCAATAACAGTTGAGAATTAGGGAAGAAAATTGGTGTTTGGTGGCATGTGAGCCCTAATCACTGTCCGTGCATCAACTGCAAAGGGAATTAAAAACAGTGTAAACTTTTCTTTAGGTGAGGGTTGGGAGTAAGAACTAGGAGCTGCTGAAGCCCTCGGAACGGAGTAGGTGACACTTTATGACGGATGGAGTCATAAGATTAGGTTAACTAAAGATTTTCATAGCTGCTAATGGGTTCAGAAAAATAGCTAAAGCTACTCGAATGCATCTTGCACAGACCATTAGGCTGCCAAGAAAACCCATTTGCTCACTGAATAGCATCACCAGTCCATGTGTTAGTTGCATTGTGTAAGTACTATGAGATGAATTACATATAAAATTAATTTCACTGCTGAAGAAGGAACTGGGACAAGAAGTCACATTTTGGTAAGTTACCTCAAAAAGTTACTTCTTTTTCATATATTTGTACATGAAAGACAACAGACAAATATATTTTCAACTGTAAATGAAATAATCCTTAAAAGAAGCTCACCTCTAAAAGCGGATGAAAAGTTCTAGTTGATTGGAAAGCAATTAGACAAGGCACCAATAAAGTGCTGTTTTGGAGGAGGTTTATATTTTGCATCCAAGTTTTAGAGTGACGAGTCTCTGCTAAAGCTTCGGCATGATGAGCAGGGAAGATTATTTCATTTGCCTTCTGTACTTTCTACTGTTCTGTTTTATTCCATTAATAGGAATTAGTTGGTAAGCTTCCTCAAGATCCTCCCTTCTTAAAATTTCATAAAGAGAATAATAGTTAAGACTGACTCACTTGTCTATGAGCAAAATGAGCGTTTATGGTTTTCCATATGTTATTGCAGTGCATGAACTTGTACTTCACTGAGCACTACCCACATGTATCCCAAAGGGTTCGTTTTTTCCTCTTTCACTAATGCACGTTCAACAGCTTGAGTCAACATGTGAGAAGTTTATAAAGGAAGCTGAGGTCTAACACCCCCCCC
>VXBO01012131.1:587825-631058 GCA_013400135.1 Rhinoptilus africanus | reverse complement strand
AATGATAGACCTTTAAGTTATTGTTGATTAATCCGGGGAGAATGTAACGTAGAATCATAGAAGTTTGGGTGGGAAGGGACCTTTGGAGGCCATCCAGTCCCGCCTCCATCCACGGGAAGGGACATCTTCAACTAGACCAGGTTGCCCGGAGTTGTACCTTTGCCTCCTGGAGGAGGAGTGCCTTGGGGCAGGTTTTGGGCTCTGGGGTGTACCGCGGCTGCTCCTGGGGCTGCATCCAGTGGTCAATGGAGGGGTTACACAATGAGTAGTTGATGGTTTTGATCTTGATTCTTACACTTCTGAGAGCCTTAAGCAAAACACAGCCACAATCCTATTGTTTTAATGGCACAAAAAGCATATAAATATACCCTTTTTTCCCCCTGCTTTGTCCCTGAGATTAAGGCATTTTTTTAGCCACTTTGGAGGACACCAGGGGCATCAGGTAAGATGAAAGAAAAGCAAACACTTTGCTTAACAGCACCCTTGATGCATCTTTGTCAGCAGGGACTGAACCTGGCACTTCAGCGCTGAAACTGTCAACACCTGCCCAAGTGAAAAGAATGGAACCTGACAGCGTGGTCACAGCAACGTCATCCATCGCTGCAGCCGGCGGCGGAGGGGACAATGTCACCTGGTGGAGCAGGGGCTGTGTGTCCTTGCGGGCTCCGGACCATCCTGAAGACAGCAGCGCTGCTGAGCTCGGCTTTACGAACAGGCAGCAACTGGTCTCCTCTTCCAGTTTTCTCTGGGTTACTTCATCGTGGTGACACTGGGACTACTCAGCTCGGTAGTGCTGTAGCATCACGAGGGCGGTGCACGGTGGAGCACCAGCGCCTGGCTCCATCCCCACGGCAGAGAGAAGCAAGGCTTGACACCAGGCGCCGCCTCGTTCCCTCACCCCAAACTCATGACAGAGTCCCACAGTGGCCTGAAATGAATGATCCGTACTTAGAAGAATTCCTGCTGGCTGTAAGTAAACGTTTATCCTTTTAGCCTTAAATAATGCCAGAGTAAAATCACAATCATTAATATTCACTATATGATTTTGCTGTCTATAAAATGAATAAACCGAGTATAATAATCCAGGGGAAAAAAGAGTATGGGTCATTTTTTATGAACTATCTTGAAAGGGCAGCCTTTTATATCAGCCTCCTGTTGAACAAAGAGGGGGCTGTGTATGGGAGGTGTCATCCTTTATGTCACACAGGTAATGGTGACGGTATAGGAGAGAGGCTGGCAGAATGTAAGACACAGCCTGGCACACAGAGAAGAACAGACCGAGCTCTTCAAGTCGTAAAGCTGAAGACCATGGCTCCAAAGACGGGAAACTTACTCTGAGACCGATATTGCACCCTTTGATAGGCCAAGTCTTCTGTGCCATCCCACCTATGCCTTGAAGAAGCCCGAGGGCTCCTCAGGGCTGGGGCACTGCCTGGCACCGCCTTGTCTCACAGGACCTGTGGGTCCTGCCCTGGGGACCCTGAGAAAGGCCGGTGTTAATACAGGAATCTTTCAGGTTCGCAGAGAAGATTTCCAGGAGCAGAACCCGCTGTCTTCCTTGGCCACAGGGTTTCCATGTTCTCCTGCAAGTACCAGGGTAGGATTCCTTCCAGAACGGTGTTGTCTGACCCGCTGTTGCCAAAGGGGATGAGAGACTTTCCTTTCTCTTCTTTCTTTTGCAGTTGTAACACTTCTTAACTACATAACCGTGGCTCAGATGCACCTTGTAACTCTCACACTTTTTTTTTTTCCCCTATTTTTATGGAGCATGCCTGGGGCAGTGCCCTCGGCTACCGCGCTGGGGAGCCCAGGGTCAAACCCAGCGGTGTAAAGCTGCTCTTTGATGGTGTAGCAGCAGCAGAGCAGCAGTAAGGCCCGTGTCAAGGAAGGGACTGGGGACTCTGGAAGAGCTGGTACTACCATGTTTTCATGCGATGTGAGCAGAGCAGTCCCACCGTGCTCCCGGCAGGGCTCTGGAATACGGCAAGATTTTACAGCTGCTTCATCTCAAGATGGCTTAAAGTGGTTACCCTGTACCCATGGAATAAAGCTAAGATCCACTCAAAATTTGGTGAAAAACAAGAGAGAGAAAGTAAACGAATAAACAGAAACAGACAACAGCCCACAGGAGACCCGGGGGTTTTTTCCACAGTGTTTTAACAGTTTTATGTCATTGTCTTGCAGAGGCTGGGCTGACTTGGGACTGATAGACTGGTAAAAGCTGCTGGGGATGGAAGGTGGAAGCTGTTTTTTCCCAGTGTCCAGCTTATGCAGCCGATTTACCCATTCAGTGCCCACACAAAGGCCATTCTTTACCAGTGCTATTGGTACAAGTGTCTTTTTTCCCTATCTGTGAGGGAACTGTTGGCATTTCGTTCAGAAAAGCACCCCCCCCGTCCCCGTCCCCGTCCCCGTCCCTGTATCCCTCAGTCCGGCAGCCCCAACCATGGGGCAGAGCCGGCCATGGGGCAGCGTCCCCTTGCCAGCCAAAAGATGCTCAGCCTCCTGCCATCCGAATGGGGATTTCTGACTGACCACGCATCTGAACCCTTACTGCCTGAGGGATTTCAAGCACTTTTTCTTGACTCCTTGCTGAAAATGGTTCATTTTAAATTTCAGTATATTGTTTCATAATATTTAAAGGCTACCAAACATGCAATATACAGGCAGGATCGTAAGTAGATTATTGTCCTTCCCAGCCGTCTGTCCACAGATGTCCAAAACTCTAGTCTTTGCTGACACTTCCCTCACTACGTCCCTTGTCTATGTCCAGACTCAAAAATTATGTCTTTTTAATTACCAGCTGCCATTGGTCATGTAATTTTTCACCCACCGTACACAGTTTGAAAACGATTGTCGGAACAGGTACTTTCTCTCTCTCCTCATCCCAAGAAGCAGAATTGGGCTGTTTGTTTCATGGATTGCAGGGGTTGGGTGAGTGCGGTGCTAATAAAATAAAGGGGAGGGAGACAGAGGAGGCAGGTAGACTAAGTTTTCATCAAAACCAAAGTATTAATAATTGGAAAAAAAAATTGCCACACATCCCTCTGCTTTCAGGGAGAGGCATAATGCCAGCGATGTGTCCCCTCCCTCCCCTGCCGCTCCCCACCAAGGGATGGTGGCATCCCATGCTCTGGCACTATCAGGATGCTCCAGGTGCTGCCGGGCTCTTACCACACCTGTGGCTGCAGCAGTGGAGGGAATTCTGAAGCCTTTTCACACAGATCACCTAAATCGGGATTTTTTTTTTACTTGGTCCTGATGACCAAGAGCAGATTAAAGGTGTTGGGGTATGCTGCTTGTCAGCTCTTCTGCTAAGTGAGTACTGCAAAATGCAGCCTTGCTCATCTGTGAGTGCCAGCAGGAGTTGGAAGGGAAAGCTGATACTGTTCCCTGTACGTCCATTTTCTGTGCAGGGTCTATTTTTGGTTTTGTACATTATATGCAGCCAAGTATACTACAGGCATCAAAAAAAACCTGGAGGAAGAAATAAAGTTGAGATCATTCTTAAGGGAAAAAAAAAGAAAGGGTACTTTTCTTAGGTAGTAAAATATAAAAGCAGCTGCTGAAAATAAAACATTTACTGAAAATAAATGTGTGATACAAATACAGAGCTTGGTTGTTATATCGAGAGAGCGAACAGCAAATAGACATCTTGGAAACTAGATGTACTTCTACGCACAAGTTGTTAAGAGCAGCAGTTAAGGCAGTACGGCCCCTGCCCTTTCTGGAGCTCTCAGATTTACTGACCATGATAGAGGGTAAAATAACTCGTATAAGTGTTATGATGTATTGCTACTGCAGACACCCTTAAAGAGGCCGGGGGAGACCAGAGAACAAAGACGTGTCCCTCCTGGGAAGCTGAGCGCACCGGGGAGCTCCACGACATGCTCTCAAGAGACTCAAATAACAGCTTCAAATGCAGCAAATCTCTCACCTGCCCCCTGTAATCCTTCTTTATTCATTCCTTGGTAAATATTAGATAAAGCTGTGATGATTGGCAAGCTCACAACAAAAATAGGGAATTGAAGCTGGCAGCCCCAGATGTGGGAGGTGCAAGTTCAAATCTGTTTCCTCCAAAGCGTGGGCTGAAGGTAAATACCTGATAGAAACAAGCCCACAGGGCACAGCCCAAATCTCGTGGGGACTCCAGCTTTTGTAACTGTATGCAATATCCCTCCATCACCCTCAGCACACTCAAAATTTTTTGGTTTTTGAAGTCATTTTGGGAAAGGCCAGTGATGCTGGGGGAGGTGGGGTGGAGTGGTGTAATTCTGACTCTGTGGAAGCCAAAGGCAAAGCATCCGCCGAGCTGGATGGAAGCGTCTCACCCCTTGGCTTTTATTAATTTGTTATAAATAATATTAATTATGCCTGTAGCACAAAAAGCAATTATCAAAATATTTTGCTAAACAGCTTATCAAAAAGACTGTTTACCAAAAAACACTCAACTGTAGCAAAGCCTTTACAAAAAGCTCTTAGAAATTAATAAATATGTTTGATTAGCACTTTCATGGATGCACAGCTTCTGTATATGGCAGCATTATAGTGCATTTAATTATACATATAGGCAATTAATGTCACAAATGAAGACTAAGTTCTGACTCAGCCTAAATAATTGTCATTATCTATCATATAGCATGCCCAGAAAGCTTAACTCCGCAATGATATTTATGAACAATAAACTTGGCATTAACATACCAAAACAATTTGGGTATAATTCAGACTAAATAATAAATGGCAACACCAAAAAAAAAAAAATCACTCTCATTCTTCATGATTTTTTTCCTAGCATAATCACATCGGCATTTTTCACAGTGTGTTCATCATGATGAGAAGTGAAAAAAATTATTCTCTTGAGCTTGTGCTATGGATTGCAGAGCCCGAGCGTGCAAGTAGCTGCTGGACTTCCCGTGTCGGCAGCACCTCAGGGACGTCAGGACGTTATTCCCACGACTGGAGTGTCTGACTCTCTTCCAGCTGAAGGACAGGGTTCCACGGAGGTGCAGAGTCCCAAAGAGAGCCCATGGCCACCTCTCACTCTACATAACCTCACCTCAAGTAGTCCTGTCTCTGCTCTCTGCAGCCCGAGGTCTCCGGGATGGAGCCGGCTTTAGTGTCACATGGGTTTTGCAGGACCTCCGAACACAAGCTCATGGGTTGTTTTTTTTATTGCGGGTGTGGGGGAGAGGAATCCCATCAGCTTTGCTTGTCCAACCAAAGTCCTTCTTACTCATGAAATGCCCTATCATTGCCAGGTACCATTTACATGGCATAAAACTTGTCATTTTTAACTGAAAGGGCCAGCTACATTGAGTTCGCAGGTATAATATCACACCCAGAGCCACCAAAACTAGTGTCGTAATACCAGCGTCTGGTCAATGGGTAATAAGATGAAGATGTTATGAAAACATGTGTAAGACTGCACCGATGCTAAGTACAGCCAATTGTAAACTAAAGGACGCTCAATGGAGCTAAGGGCTGTGCGGGTGTAACAGCATGGTGTAGCTTGTGGAATAACAAAAAAATGATCAACAGTCAACAATGCAACAACTTCGCCTTGTCTAGGCTGTTAGACCAGCCTTCCTCGGCTCCTCAGGGCCTCGCTTCCGAGGTTTAACACACAGATACAGAGAGGTAGAGGCGATTCAAAAATTTACTATTGCATTTATATTATTGAATATAAAAATTAGTCCACGACTGTTTTACTACAAGAAGCACAATTGTATATTGATTATAAATTATGTTTATGTATGTATGTAACTTGAAGTGGTTAGCCATATGTGGAGCTACATACATCTAGACTGAGGGCTATTGATGTACTTTATCATATATAGTTAGGTATAATGGAGCTGTACGAGTGCAGGTCTGACGTCTTTACTTCTGCACCGTGTGCCTGGAGAAGCTGATCATGCGCTGGTTGAACTTTCAGTTGTCCCAGCAGGAGAACTATAACCATATGCCCTTGTCTGCACCAGTCCCACCAGGGACTTGGCTGCAGAAGACACCAGCAAATGACACAAATGAAAGCCGGCATATCCCATGTAGTACTTCGATATATGAAAATATTTTCCAGGCTTTTCATGCCTCCTCGATTTACTTACTTTTTCAGGCAGTGATCAAACTAGAAAGCCATTCAGGATGGATAAATCATTCAAGACTGACTCCGTGTTAAGCTGAAGTAAATGAGTAGAGCACTTTGATGTTGAGGCTGTGCATGTTCAGAGGAAATCCGGCCCCGACTGCAGTCAGATGTATAAACCATCAGCCAGCCAACCTTTAACCAACAACGCGGCTCAACGAACCAGCGCCTTGTGGCTGCTGTACATGCTGCGTGTGCATGTGTGAGTGCCCGCACACCCCTATCAAAAGAAAACAAGCAGGAAAATGAAAGGCTCAAGGTCTACTCTCTGTTGGATCTCAGGCAACATGAGCTGGGAGAAGCAATAAAAAAAAAACCCCAAACCCCACATCACTCCTCCCAGTAGCACCATTCCCTCCTTCTACCTCATTCCCTCCTTCTCCAAAAAAAAGTGAAAAGAAAACCGTATTTTTGCCAATTCAGGAAAAAACCCAGGGTCTTTGAGCAAGACTCGCTTATTCATGGTAACATACCTATTTAGCCCAATGCTGGTTCTTTGTGTTTATGGGCAGCGTAGAGAAAAGGGACAATGTTGCAGAGCCTCTGCGAAGCCTTTACTTGGGTAGAAATTAATCTTTTGTCCGTTGTAATTCATTATTAGATCTATGAATATTGAAACAACGAGAAGGCCTCGCAAACATCTATCTAGCCCCCATGCTTGCAGGCATAAGGAGTCAATCAAGGTCTGACATGGAGGTCTTCATCGCTATGCACCATGGCCCACGCTGCAGCTGTCAAATTTTCTTTTGATGCTGATTAACTTCATCAGTATAATTGATCAAGTTGTCTAGAGAAAATGGGAGGCTAAATACTTTCCAAACTAATCGTCACATTGCACCCAAAATGCTGTTCCTATGCCGGAGGCAGCACGCAGGTGCTGTGCTGCAACCTCAATGAGTTTCCTCTCACCTCTTGCCCAAACTTTTCCCTTTTTCTCCCCCAGCTCACTGAGAAGTTGCCTTGCAGATTGACTTTGATTAGCTGTTATATTTAGTTGCGTTCTGGTGTGATGTTGCACATAACATCCTTCAAAGTCATAAAGACGACTCAACAGTTGAAGACAGCTTTGAAGACCATCAAGCCCAGACAGAAAGGCTTTCTCTGCGTGACTGTAACAGGATTTTGGGGGTTGTTGTAGATCCCAGTGCTTAAAAAGGCTCTTTTTTTCCCCTGCAATTAGCTGCCAGCTCCCCCAGGACCTTTCCTGGACCCGCTCTTTGCACACAAACCCTGAAGTGCCTCTGTGTCAGATTTTTGGATGTCCACGTCTGACAACATCATGAAATAAACTTTAGTCACAAGGGGGGAGGGGGAGGGAACAACTGAAAAAATATATTTATTGGAGTAAATAAAAAAAAGTTAACCAAAATCCTTTATTGATACATTCTTGGATAATATCACAGGATCGAGAGAATGGAAAGGAAGGGAGGAGTCTGCGGCAAAGATTGGTCTCACTAAATTGGCACATAAGCAGCAAGATTAACGAAATTACTTATTACAAACAGTATAAAACATACATGCTTTTTTAAGTCCTTATCACACTGGTCAATCATGGTGGGGCATCAACAAAGAAAAAAACCTCAAGACATGTAAAAGCCATATTCTTTCCTCCAAATATCATAAGAATTATTGAAATTATTGCAAAATAGTCATATACCTTAAATAAAATAACAAAATAGAACACAAATACAAATATCAAACATAAATTATTAACATGTACCATAAAATACATTACTGGCATGCATTCCAAATATCAAGACCTCTACTAAAACTCAGCAAAAAACCCTTTCTGCTTCCTCTGCAGCCCATTGGAGTTGTGAAGGGGGGGACGACTAACTTCGCCAGCACAGTTTTTGGTCTTTAAATTCTTTTTTTGTTTGTTTAGTTAAAAAAAAATAAATAACGTATATGGATTGCAGTGATACAATAGTAATCATACAGGTCATGTACATAGGTCTTTTAAATCCTTAGTTGTCGCTGTGGGTTATTTTAACGTGAGAATAGGCCCTCAATGAAACTGTGCATTCAAAAAACAAACAGTGAACTCGAAACAACATGGATGGCAATATGCAAAAATCCTCACAAACTGTACAGAAAGTTCAAAAACTTGCAGTCTGGAAGTACATAGAAAGACAGAATTAGCCCCTTAGAGTCCTTGTAGCCGCGAGCAGCCCGCTGCGGGGAGCCCGTCCTCCCGCGCCGCAGCCGGGCGCGCGGGTACGTCGGCTCCGCCGGCCGGAGCAGGTCCAAGGCCACGGCCGACGGCAGCGCCAGCCACCCACTAAGCCGAGAGTGATGAAGGATATTCCACGGAGCCGCCGTCGGGAGCGCGGGGCTCCGCTGGCCCTTCCCTGCGGCGCGGCCGTGCCCTCGCCCCTGCCGAGGTGACACCCGGGGGCTCGGGAGGAGGGCTGCGCCCGCCGGGGATGAAAATCCTCACCCGTCCTCCGCCCCACGTGGCAAAACCGACTAGATCACCAGGTTGTTATAACTGACGTACTTCTTTTTTGCAGCAGGGCCTGAAAGAAAAGCGGAGAGTGGTGAGAAAGCCCCCCCAGCCCAGACCCCTGGGAGCGAGCTGGCTGCTGGGCTGGCAGCCGCGGGCATGGCCAGGGATGCTCCAGCATCTCCGGCATCCCTGGCAGCACCTTCCCGCCGGGCAGCACGCGTGTACAGGCACGGCTCTGGGCAGACAGCGATTAGATCAGCCGAAGCGGTGTCTCCAGCTCTGGCTATTACTATAAACAAAATTAGCGCTGATTGATTTTGTTATAGCCTTGCAGTCTGTATGACTTCACTGCTGAGGCACCGTAACTAGATCCCATTAAGATTTCTGGTTTGTTTTTTTCTTTTAATAGTGGCATTCTCTCTCACTTCTCAAATCTCCTGGGCTAAACTTGGCTTTCCTCATGGACAAAGTCATTCTTATTCAATTTTTATGACTTCTGAGAATTTTTCAATATGAAGGATGAAGGTGCCAGCTTTTCTAATTATGACCTTCAAATCAAATCTGTTTGTAAAAAGAAATAAATAAAACCAGTCAGTAACTACTTTGTGAGCGATGCTACACACTTCTGTCAGTAAAAATTGCAAATATTTGGAGCTGAATACAAAGCAAAACATTGTGCAATACTTTGGTACTGACAGATTAGGGACATAGCAACTGATAACATGTTCTCCATCAGGTATGTTAACAAAAACATTGCTATTTAAATGCAAATTCTCCAACTAGGATGTAACTACATGTACTGGGCTTATGAGATTTTATATTAAAGTGTGTTCCAGTGAATACAGAAAAGGCCTTTCCCCACTTATTCATCTAAAAAAAAAAAGAAAGTGTGTATGAAGTATATGAAGTATGCTTGCAGTAAAGATTAAAATCCAATATTCTAACTAACTGAGTTATCAGGAGACCAGTTTGAGCTGATGGATATTCTCAAAAGGTTAAAATTACCAGGCACTGCTGTTGTTACCAGCTATTCCTACTCAGCATCTGTGGGGGGTTTGAGTAACTTGGATTCCAAAAAATACATTAACGTGAATCATAATCAACCATGCACAGAAAAACCCAGTGTATAAACAAACCTGAGCCTCAATGCCTCCCCCAGTAAAACCCACATTTGCAAGATAAGTAAGAGAAAGCGATAAGGCTGATTTTCTGGGATTGCTGAAAACCTTCTGCTCTTTCTGCCTCCATCACCGCCAGCCCTCCGGAGCATCCCCCTCTTTGGAGACCTAACGCTACCCACAGCCAGTGCGGCGTTCTCCCTTGGCGTGGCCAACAGCCACAAAGCATTACTAATCAGACTCCACTATTAATTTTTCAGGTGGCTTGTCAGAAACACTTGCTTAAACAAGGACAGGCTCTCCACCAACAACTCACAGCATTTTGAGAGTATAATGCATGAGAGTGCAGTTGAATGCAAACGTTTTTCATGGTGTTCACTCTCTTTTTTGCTGACAAAGACAAAGAAAGAATTTTACTCCTAGGTATTTTCAAGACTGTCACTGAAGAACCTCCAGTGTCACTCTGGCTCTTCGCAGTATTATCCGAAGCCCTATTCAGCTGCTTCACCATGTTCCATACAAGAGTCAGAGCTGTCTGTTCAATCAAGGACTTGATCCTAAAAAATGCTGATCATCTTCAGTTCCCATTAACTTCTCTTGGACACGAAGGTGTTCAACACACGGCAGGATAAAACTCATTAGCCTTCAAGGCTAGACTGCAAATATTCAATAAACTGTGCCTTGCTATTAAATGCTGAAGAGAGGTAAAATGCAGCGGGGAAAAAAGTATCATCATGAAACAGGTTGCAAAGCAATTACATGTATTATTTTGTGATATACTTCAGCTTTATCCATTACATGCTCCAATTGCAAATAGCAGCAGAGCTCCTATGACAGAGAAGAAGATTTAGATACTCTCCACCGCTGGTTCACATCATGTCAACCCCTCTAATCCTTACAGGGGTTTTGCTCTAGCTTTCAGCAAACCTGGTAATTTTGCATGATGAGTTTTGTCACAAATTCAACCACAGTAGCTCATTTCTCATTTTCAATATGACAATGAACCACCAGTGCCAAGCGAATCCAGCCAAGAAATATTGCTGACAGTGTGGACTCCTCTAACCTGTCTGTGCAAAGATGGGCTCCACGCGTCTGAGCCCGAGACAGTCATCTTTGGCAGTGCTCTGCTTCACAAGAATAATGTGGTTGACAAAAGCATCATCCATAATTTAGATAAAATAATCAATAAAGGCTTCATGGCCATTTTAGGAGAGGAAAGACAATCGTCCTTGGTTTTAAAGGCTGTTAGGCCAGAGGAGATCACGTCTCGTGTTATGTAGCTGGAGCATTTCACAGCTCCAATCCTGCACTAACTCCAGGAACCTGATGTTTAACTTCCAGAACTGCTCCAGTCTTGATCCGAAGACTTCAGGAGAGAGACGGGCTACCTCGCTAATGAATCTCTACTGAGTCTCAGCTCATCGTTATCACTGGCAATTAGCACCAGGTATGGATTTGATTTCCCTCAAAGAAATTAATTTACATGAAAATGGGGAATACTAATGAAACATCAGCATTACCAGAATTCACCATGCTTTAATCCACGATACATGAGCATCCCCTGTTCTTTAAATGGAAAACAGATACAGATCTCACACGCTCTGTTGCTGTTCGTGTTAAAGGATGACGGCTTCCCAACAGTGAAGACAGATTGTCCTCTTGCGAATAACATATACATGTTAATTAATATACATATAATTGTGTCAGCCTCAGCTGGCCACTGACTTAGATGTACTGGAGGCGAGCCAACAGCAGTGGTACGCAGAATCTACAATGCTGGGACCGACCGCATCCCCCTTCCCTGAGCTCGGGGCAGAGGAACCAGCAAACAAACCATGGGAGAAATGCGGGCAGGCAGCTCTCTGTAAGCACGAAATACCGTGCAGAAAGAAAACGCCCTGGTTGTTGTCTGCCTGCATATTTGCAAATAAATGCGCTCTTGAGGCCTTTGCATCGTAGAACTTGTTTGGAAAAAAGGCGACATTTCTATTTAAGAAGAGGCTACATATCGCTACTAATGACAAGCGCCCTTTTCTGCTGATTAGTGGTGAAGAGCGGCAATATTAACAGGAGAAGAGATTAGTAGGAGGAATACCTGAAGAATGCAATCTCATATATACAGACAGGACCACTGCACTGGAAATGGTCTCCAGGCTCCGTCCAGCCATAGGTAACGGCATCACACGCACGTGGGACTCTTCAGCTCCCATTATAGTTTTGCCTTAACTTCGCTTGAAAAGAAAATTGTTTTGTCCACGTTATGGTGGAATCCAGCCTAGGCTGTCACTCTGCAAAGAAGGTTAAAACGATCTGCTGCGGGGATGCAGAGAGTGATGGAAGTGTCATCTCACATTACTGCTAACACCCGGGGCCAGAGAGAAGGAGCCATCACATCTCCCTCCTGCTGCTGACATTGCTGTTAGTCTTCTGGTTTTAGGAGCATTACACTCACCCTCAATCCCATAGTAATCAGGAACTTTGAAAAGACCAAGAAGGCAAGAGCAGTGCCTTCCAATAAGAGCTGAGAGCGCGTTCCATTTCTGGCAGCTGGACTGACGGAAGCACAGAGAAGGAACCACGGTCACCACAACCCCCAGAGACTCCACAGCAGGGGGTTAATTTTAAGGACGTGACAGTGTACAACATACTGACAACCAACACTTCCACATGAGCTATGCGTTGTCCTCGTAGTTACGTGCTGTGCTTTTCCCCGTTCTCCCACCCTCCTCCCTTGGCGCATCCATCGCAAGGGGCGGCACAGAGCCGAGAGCAGCAGAGCCCAGCAGGAAGGATGCCCTCATGCTCATTGTATGGTACGGAAAGGAAGACAACCTGTAGACCTGCACGTGGAAAATAAACATCTCCTTAAAGCACAACAATCAATTAAACCCCTTTCCTTTTCAGCTATTACCAACAGGCTGGGGGAGGGGGGGACACGACAGTGATAGCCTACACCCATCCCTGCCAGAAGTGAGTAACAGGATTTGAAATAACTGCATCTCTGTGCCAGCAACATATTAAAAACAAACACGCAGAAGGAAAAATCCTCTTTGGATATATAAGTTTCATCACTTGACTGGTTTTCATTATCTTGAGCACGGGCCACAAAGGAAGAAGCTCCCTCAGCATCCAAAAGCAAAGCAGATCTGTCAATACTTGCTCAGAGTGAGATTTAATCACTTTCACTTCAATTTTATGCACACTTGTAACCTCTTCCATGCTTAAAGAGAAAAGATTCACAGTGCAAAAGATGAATTTTATTACAGCCCACAGGCATCTCAAGCTATCAAATGTATGAAACATGATCTTAGTGTTCCAGCACTGAGCAAGAGCCTGGGACTTTGCTCTCGTTTCCTTCGCAGTCACTGTTGCAGATTACCCTTACCTCCTCTTTCTCATTTTCTTAATTCTTGCTTAGAAACCTGTATCACCCACGCCAGGCAAAGCCCAGGCCGAGTATTAAATCCTGCTCCTAGTCCATCTCAAAGGGAAATGGATGCAGGTGGCTCCTCCTCCAGCTCCGTGCCTGAGAGACAGAGCTATCCGCATGCTCTGCTGCCTTTAAATTGGGGAATACATATGAGAGAGATGAAAGCAACAGTCCTAAATGATTCTACATGCTTGCTCAAAATCTGACAAATGGAACGAAGCTTGGAGAAAATAATATAATTTTAAATTCAGTATCTAAATGTAAATATATTGCTATATCACATCTTCACATCTCTCCTGTTGTGCTCCGTACAGTAGTGTATCAGCAACCAATCTAGTAGATAAATGCCTACGGTTGTATAAAAAATATTTCACTTTATTGCAAGTGTTGGTGGGCAGTTGCTCGTCTCTGAGCTGCAGCCTGAACTGCAGGACTTTTATGCAGATGAGCAGACAGAACCTCATGTTTTAATAATAGAATATGAATATATTAAATTACAAATATAACACGAGTAAAAACGGTGTTGCTCCATAATTGCTTTACAGGCTTCTCTTCTCATAAATTATATCATCTTTAGCTGTCATATTTCCTTGTCACTCTCCGTAAAGCAGCAACAATTAGTGCCTCGGCGCCGCGGCCGGCCGTAAATAGCAGCGGTGCTCCCGCCGCCCCAGAGGTTTCTCAGCAGATCACAAATGACAAGAGGGAGGGAGAAGTCGCTAAAGAGGTTGCTTCTGTTTCCTGATTACTAATTTATCTACTATGTAAGCAGCCTGATGGCAAGACGGTGACGACTTTGGAGGGGACAGCGGCCGGTCTGTCACGTCTGCTCCCTGGCAGGGGACACAGCCCGGTGGCGCGGGGCTCTGCGCCCCCAGGACACGCCAGGCGGAGGACACCCTCCTGCCCAGGTGACAGGCGCTGCAGGAATGGCTTCCTGCTGTTCGCGTAATCAAAACTGAGCCAACAAAAATCCCGCAGTGAGTATAACTTAACTCCCAAGTGTCGCGTCAGAGCACTGACTGAGGAACAAACCACCCAAATAAATTTCTCTGGCCGGCCCTACACCGCTTCCGATGGGCACGGCCTTCAGCGTTCTCCAGGTGGGATAACTGGAATCATTGTCCTCAGCAATTACTGAAGAACCCAGCGGAGGGAGCGACGGAAAGAAAACATTATACAGAATACCATAACGAGAGGCAAGGGCTGCTCACGATGAGAAAACACACTTTGGAAATTAACAGAGAAACAATTATGTAATAGAAGTGTATAGATGTGTAGAGTCATCACTCTTGTGACACCCTGTATTATGGCCTGTATTACTAATACGCGGCTTCTAATCTCCATGAAACGCTAGAAAGTCAAAACCAGAATGAAAGTGGGTGGTGTCAGTTATATTTTGTCTTTTCCTTACCTTTTTTTTTTTCAGATATGTTTCAAATTCCTTAATAAAATTTCATCCCTCTGCTTTGCTCTTGTAAATTGCTTTTCTTTCTCCCTTTTGTCCAGTACTGAGAGTGATGTCACCATGGAATCCTGACAGACAGAAGGGCAATAGCTGTCCTTCCAGAGGAACGCTAGCCCATGGCAAGGATCTTTGCTGAGGGGTCGTCCAGGAGAAACCCGAGACCCCTGGAAACCCCCTCCCCGTCACAAACTCTTCTGTGAGAAATGCAAGTGTTTGTCTTTATAAAAACCAACATTTCTCTAGTTCGGTTGGGTATGGTACATCGTTAAAGCCACTGATTTCATCTCCCCCCTTTTGCCTCATGCCTCCCACCCGCCCTGCGCCATCGGCAGTTTCATCTCACCAGCACTTGGGAAACGTGGGCTCAGGTTTCGGAGAAGGACATTCTGCGTGTTACAACAGCAGCGAAACCACATGGAGGGAGACGGAGAGAGGCCTGAGGCTGCTTAATTCTCTAGAAAATCCAGAACCTGTGAACAGCGTAATTAATTCATTGAACGCCATCCAAGAGCAGTACAGGAGGATGGAGAGGGTCGGGGGGGGGGGACACACAGCGGCGTTCGGACAGTGCAGCACAGGCTCGGAATGTCTCTCCAACAGAAAACAAACCCCAGTTCCCATTTCAGCTTCATCAGCTCCAAACCCAAATGTGATTTTCAAGTGTGACAATTGGTACATTTTGTGTGAATTGGTATCCAAGGCACAAGACCCTAAATTGTCACTGCAAATAGGATCAAATTAAGCAGCCCCAGACATGGAACATAAAGCTGAGAAGGAACTAAAACGGCATAAAAAGAGACGGAGGCCACGTTGCTTAGCAACCATCACCTTTTCGGGTGGATTATGCGAGTCCGGACACATTTGCACCGTTGACAGTTGGTGCTGGCAATGTAAAGGAGCTTTTCCGTATCTCTGCGTGACAAGTTCAGTTAGGAGCTGTGGCGGTGAGGACCTCGAGCACCAGCCCCAGCGCGACCAGCATCCCGGTTATGGTCGGGTTATGGCTCCAGCGCAGATCAGCTCCAGATCTGGGTCTGCAGGAGGTCTGAGGCTGCTTCCTTCAGACTTCTGATTCACACTCCCACGACGCGTGCAGCTCACACGATTGGGGAATTCCCCTCTGGAGTAAAGTCACAAGAAAAGCTGAATGCTGTGGCAGGCTCAGTCATCCTCTTCATCTACCACTGGTTCTTTCTCCAAGAGCTTTAGGTAGCACCAGACCAGTACCTCCACACACCGTAGTGGTTTGTCCAAAACCTCAGTCTGGGCTTGCAGGGTCATTCCTGAAGGAACCAAACAAGGCTTGTGTATCTCTGTTCTCATCGACGGGTGGAGGAGTTCAATTTAAAAGCTCATCATTCACAGAGACTACATTTTCTTAATTTACTTTGCTAACGAACCGACACTTTCCTGGATGGAAGCACCACAGCTGTCTGCAGCGCTGCCAAAGCCATCTTCCAGCCTGCTGGAGTGCCACCAATTCTCCAAGTTCCCCACTGCTATGCTGCAGCCGCTTCCTCATCCCGGATACCTGTCCGTGATGCCCTCTGCAAGTCTGAGATGCCACCATCAGGGCCAGCTCCATCAGTTTTGCGGGGCACTAGCGCGTAAGGGAATCACACAATGCACAACTGCACTGCGGCCTCCAGTGCAATTAAAGTAACCGATGGAGTTTAATTACGGCCATGCTCCTCTAAACTCTAGCTTTGTTCCAATGGCCTTTGGTAGAGTGGCCCCGCGTGTCTGTCCCAGCCTTGCTCTGGCGTGTGCATATGGCAGCCCAGAGGTGGCACATCCTACGCTGGACATTGGAGCTCTTACCGCAAAAACCTTCTCCTGGGGGGGAGGGAGGCACCCGCAACTGTGCTGCTTCGCTACGGAAAATAAAAAAGACCTGTTGCACAAAGTGAAAATAACTTTAAAACGTGCAGCTTGCCTGGAGCAGGACGAAGCCAGACCTCCCTTCCAGCAGCTCTCCCCGCCACTGCCTCTCCTTCCCGCTGCCGATGGCCCCATTCCTGACAGCCAGCTGCCGCCCTTCTGGGGAGAGGACTTCAAAAGCTGCTGACACACCACCGAACTGACGTCTGCCTTCGCCAGCAACCGACTCCGGCCCCAGGGGGAGGACGACGTCCTCCTCTCGCTCGGCTCCGAAGGGCAGTCCTCGGAGGAGCCGCTCCAGTTTGGGGGTTTGCCTTTTTTTTGGGAATGTAGAGATTCTTTTAGTGCTGATCTCTTCTTGAGTTTTACTCATTTAAACTGAAGTGCTGTAGGTTGCCAGGCGATGACCAAATAACAAAATGCACCGGGTATTAGGAATAGCTGTAAAATTCTTCCAAGGGTGATTGGATTATTTCCTTCAGACGTTCCTTAAAGATGAGTTTGGTATCAAAGTATTCCCAGTGCCATTACAATATTTGTTTTGGTTTCGCCGAAGTTCGTTAGATTGGCTGAAGCATTTGAAGGGTAGGGCTGAAAGATGCTTGCAAACCGCAGCCTGAAAAATTGTGTCCCCCCCACCCTGAGCCGTGTCTGCGCCCCTCCACGGAGGAGTCAGGGCTCTCTGCGGCGGGCAATGGGCATGGACAAGGCGTTCCTGATATTTAATACTGAATGCCTGAGCTGGGAGATTCCTGCCAGTAGGGAGGCAAAAAAATACCACCTCTGTAGTCAGGAAGATTAAAGCCTTGCAAATTTATATATATAAAGCAAACAGCTCAAAAAAAAAATAATCATGAAGTAAGGTTTCTGAAGCCAAACTCTTCAAACTAATTAAGGACAGCTGGTAGGTGAATATGAATAATAAAAAAGTCCTGCAGGTTTTAACTGGAAAAAAAACCCTGAACAACTAGGTTCATTGCATAAATGTAGAACAAATAATTTGCCTGGTTTTAAAAATTACAAATACATATTCAGGGCTTTAAAAAATTACAAATATATATTTAGATACTCATATATTCAGATATTTTGTTCCCAGTTTTCACAATATGACTGTCTCATTTTCTGACTCTATGCATTTAGGAATTTTGCAACAGAATGCCATTAAATTTGCAGAGCCTGATTT
Source organism: Rhinoptilus africanus (assembly GCA_013400135.1). Taxonomy (NCBI): domain Eukaryota; kingdom Metazoa; phylum Chordata; class Aves; order Charadriiformes; family Glareolidae; genus Rhinoptilus; species Rhinoptilus africanus. The sequence goes on along the minus strand of VXBO01012131.1, from coordinate 613,387 downwards.
GCTGCAGAGGCCATGCACCGCTCCCACTGCAAGCCCAGCAGGACTTCTCTGACTGCATCTGACTATACACTGGGATGGATGGAGAATGGGCAGAATGGTCCCACCTTTACTTGGAAAGCAAAAGCGACTTGGTGGCAGTGGCTTTTTAAAGCATCCCCCAGTTATAATTCACCAGGGAGGTGGTGGAGTCTCCGTCTCTGGAGACATCCCAAACCCGCCTGGAGGCGTTCCTGTGCCCCCTGCTCTGGGTGACCCTGCTCTGGCAGGGGGTGGGATGGGGGTGATCCCCAGAGGGCCCTGCCAACCCCTGCCAGTCTGTGATTCTGTTGCTCTCCCAGGAAGACCCACACGCGTGGGATTTAACACTGCAGAGTTCAGCTGATGGAACGGGAAGTGGTGAAGATAACCCCAAAGCTGGCTGAAATCATCCCAAGGCAGGTTGGGCCATACGGATGAATTTTTTACCTAGCGTAGACACATAAAATAGTGCATAAGGTTAGAAGTCTAAAGAGCCGTCACAAAAATGTCAAATGCTGCAAAAGAAAAAACCAAAGCAGCCTCCTCCACACGGGCACACATGCTAATTTAGGAAGACAAGGCCAGATTCTCTACTGGCTCAACCCTACTAATGCGAACGAGGTGGCTGGAGGCCAGACGTCCAACCGATCTATGAGTTACATCTCCGAATGCCACTCAGATGTCTTCGCTTCCAATCTGCAAAACGCTGATAATGTTCCTAAGCTCCTACCTCAGAGGGAGATCACAGGGTGAACGCCAGCGCCTCGAAATCTTGAATAAGTGATTAATGCCAAGAGAGCACAACCAGAAAAATAGCCTAAGCAATCTTGCACTTCAGTGCTGCTTTATATACACTTGATAACCTGGATTCACCCGATTCACCTCTGCTGCGTTCAGAATGCAATTAATAATGAAACCATTACTTCAAATTATTAGAATAATTAGGTTTATGCATATGCATGCAAATGTATTGTTCAGCGCAGGGCTGGGCAAATGCTGCAGGTGTATTTCTATCCAAAGAGCATTCACACACCCCTGACTTTACACAGCTTCCACTTCTAAATTCCTCATATTCTAACCAGGACTCCATTTTACCTTTAGGGCTTTCTTATTATTATCCCTTTTAGAAAGGGCTATTTACGCCGTCTGTCACGCAGCCCCTAAGCAAACTCAGGCTGCAGAGCTCATCAAGTGAATGATATAACTCCATTTGAAGCGAGCCTTGAACCCAGGGGACTGGCAAAATACCGTACAGAATAGTGCCAGGGCCATAAGTAATAATTACAAATATCCAATATAATGGGTTCTTTTAACGAGGATTGCTTTGAAGTTCCCACAAGGATTTAATAGGAAGCAAGAGTACGACCTTGCCAGTTCCCCAGGGCCCACTGGGATGTGAAGTAGGTTTTTCTTTAAACAAAAGTCCGTTTTAGCTTATAAGGCTTTCAAGTAGTAGCTGCTATCAGAGGCATATGGTTTTAATTCATCGGGTTTTTTTATGATGTATTTTTTGTGAGAGCAGAGAATGTATCTGATAGGAAGAACAAGAAAAGCAGCTCTTGGGTGAGATAATGGCATAACGCTGGAAATCGGTTCAGGTCAAAGTGGCAACGACATGACATTCTTAGAGCCTAAGATAGCTTGTTAGGGCTGGAGTACATAAAGTATCTGTTTGCTTGGTCATTCTGCAAATGGATTAGATTGAGTCCAATCTGCTGTTGAACTTTTATCTCGGCAGGGATGAAGAAACTCTAAGCTCAGACAACATAGGGAAAGTGATTGTATTAGACAGATGCTTGCACTGCGGTACAAAGCTAGAAAATTCTGATTTCATTTCGAGCAGAGTAATACCCATTAATTTCAGTGAAGCAGGCTTTCCCACAATGAATCCCAGAAAGGATGGGAAGCTTATCATACCCATCACCCTAAAATCCACAAAATGATGTAAAGATTATTCTGCAAAGTCAGTATGCACCACTGCGCATGGCACTTACCTCCCGAGAAAAAGAAGAGAAGAACGAATTGCTTATTTGAAAGCTGGGCACATTTTCATACAGTGCACTAGATAAATAATGAACTCTAGCTCATGCACTGACTTCAAAGTCAGATTTCTCTAGCACAAGAGGAAAGAAATACAGCTGCATGCGGTTGGAAGTTTTGCCTAATGGCACGGGGTAACCGTTACACTTCTCTAACATTGCTCTGCAGACAGCAAATTTAAGTGCTCTTTGTAAAGACAAGTAAGGAAACCCCTTTTAGAATGTAGCACAAACCATACAATTTCCATTGTTAAGACAGCGCAATGGAGTTAAGGTAAGCTGCAGCTCTGCAGACAGGGGTGGCATCGCGCTCCACGGCCGGAGTCCCGCTCCCGCTGGAGCTGAGGGCAGAGCCGGCATGACTTGCTGTAAAAATCTACAGTATAGTATAAAATAACATGGAAAAGTTATTAGTTTCTTACGACGCTTCTATAGCACTTTCCCAATTGGACACAGGGAGTGCTTTTGTGTTTCTTGTGGTTTTCAAGCACTTAGCTGCAAGCAACCAAAATAAAATGGCCTCTAACGGAGACACGCCTGTGGTAAGGGCACAACTGAGTGTCAGAGGAAAGCCACTCCTCTGAAGAATATCATAAAGATATTTACCTGCTTTAATTCCTACAAGCTCTAAAGACAGGCCACAAAGGGGATATGTGACACACGTTCCCCCTTTGCAATGGTGAGATACGGCATTCATCATTTATGAATATTTCCCAATGAAAGTGATAGTTCTCTGTAAACAAACAAAAAGCATGTCATTTATTTCTCTGCCTCTGAACCGCTTGTGCTGATAACTCTGGCAGCATCAACAAACTCCTTTTGTTAAGCTGGAAAGATGATCTAAGCTACCTGCGGTGACAGACACTGCTTTCAGCCTCCTCAGGACTGGGCTAACAGAAAATTTTTATCAGCCACACCTTGGACTGCTTTGCAATGTATTATTAAGGTAGGAGCCCTCAGAGACAAATCCAGAGTTTGCTGTCAATATTAATTTTCACATCCGAGCAAGTGAAAGAAAATGTGACTTTGAGTCAGACGCGTCCTGTTTAGGGCCTGAAAAATCATCATGTTTTTGCCTGCAAAATAATACAAGAATGAGATTTTGAGTCGGGTAATAAGATTGCAATAGCAAAGGATTAGTTTTACCCTCCTAAATAAAAGCGAAATTCAACGAAGCATTGTACAGCTGAAGAACATCAATCTTGAGCGTGTTTGGCCGCCTCTTTCTCCTATCTCCTACTCGTCTGCTTCGCAGATAACAACTTCTGGGTCAGGTGAAGTTTGGAAGTATCTACAGCACTGGGATCAAAGAATAAACAGCAGAAGGTCTTATCAATGCTTCCAGCAAATGAAAGATTGCAGAGAGGCTTAAAGAAGACGCAGCACGAGGAAGCGCCGTGCAGCTGGCTGGCACGCCGTGTGCGGCGGGGGGAAACGTGGTGCAGGGATCAGGCTGAGGGGCAGGAATTCCCGCTTGGAGCCGGGGGTAATGGGGAGCACAGAGGGAGAGCCGATCCCCAGCGGGAAGCGCAGTCTCTGTACCAACCCTCACATCAACTAAATGCACCGGCTTCACTGCGGGCAGCTGCGTGCCAGGAAAGTGCACGGGATCTTAGGAAATGCGTTTCCAAATCTCTAGGAGACTATGGCGGGGAAGAAACAAAACCAATTCATATGACTCCTTAATTGGAGCCGATGGTACAGAAAACATACTCATTTAAACTGCATTTAAAATGTTTCTGTTTGAATGCTGTGGACTGGAAAGATAACAAATAGTAGCAAATTATTTTCACCTGCTTAAAACAAAGCAATTAATAGTACTTTGGTTATCTTACCTGGAAAGCCAAGCTCTGTTGAGAGCTGTTAAAGCCAAGTGTGAAAACAGTTTGCATGAAACATAATTAAAATTATGACCTGAGTGATCTTCTAAAACATCCCAAAGGATTCTTGAAGCCAGAGCTATAAGAAAACGATTCCTCTCTACCTGTCAACTTCGTTCCTGAACTGGCTCGTAAATGTCCCCCACCACCTCGCGCCGCTGCCCCTTCCACTTCTAGCACCCCCAGCAGGTTTGCCAATGACGCCGAGCTGTGTGGAGCGGTTGACGTGCTGGAGGGAAGGGATGCATCCAGAGGGTCCTGGGCAGGCTGGAGAGGTGGGACCGTTACAACCTCATGAGGTTCCACCAGGCCAAGTGCAAGGTCCTGCATTTGGGTGGGGGCAATCCCAAGCACAAATCCAGGCTGGGTGGAGAATGGATGGAGAGCAGCCCAGAGGAGAAGGACCTGGGGGTCACGAAAAGCTCAACATGAGCCNTTCCCACCCAAACCATCCTGTGATTCTGTCACTACCACCTGCCCCGTCCCCCCACCGCTGCGGCCGCCCCTCCCTGCCCCTCGCACAGCCGGGGGCTCTGCAGCTGCCCTCCCCTGCCCAGCGCTGGAGCGATGCTTCCCAGCACATCTCTCCATCATTTGTTCTGGGATCCTGCAAGGTATTGTTCCCTTTTCTCTCGCTACTGAGGACCAATGTGAGAAAACCCCACCCAAACCCTTTTCCGACACTCGGCCTGAACAGCACCCGTCTTCGGGCAGTCCCTGTCCTAGCAATACCCGGCACTTCTTCGAACAAATCCCTGCAGATAGACAAGTAAATACATGGTTATAAAGTAATCATGCAAATAATCATTTTCTTACTTACACCTACAGCCAGTAAATACAGCTCTACATGTCTACCTACTTTCAAAGAGCTGAAAATGTTTTTTAATTAATTATTGCACTTAATCAAAAAATCAAGAAAACTGAAATTCTATGCCGTTGCCAAACAACAGGAATATAGGATTGAACAAATTTTTTTTTTCTGGTTTTCCCCCAACTGTATTCAGTTATGGGCTTCATACTGAGTTAGATTACGAAGGTATTTTCTCTTTACTCGTTTAATGAATTACAAGCAATTCCATTATTTACTCTGTTTATTTCCACATAATTTTTTTTTCCTACAAACGAGTGCATTACCCTCCAGACAGCCCCTGACTGCAGTGGCTGTGGCTGTGCAGTGCCAAACCAAAAGCCTTGCTAGAACCTGGGCCCAGCCCAATCAGCCCATTTCACCCCGACAACGCCGGCACTCAGAGTCAGAACCAGGTTCCTATTTCTCACACTTTGGAAACACATACTATTTTTCAATAGAAAACTGAAACCAAGATGACACCTGGAGAGAAAACTTTTGCCGAATTTGGGTTTTGTCTAAGTCAGTCTCCCAGTCAATAAACTGCCCATTCACACCATCGGTCACGTTTCTGAGCAAACCACAGCCCTGCTTCTGACGTGCACATCAAGGGAACCAGGCAACGGGGAGAAAAACAACATTCTCGCCAAAGGACTGTTAATCTGAAGCTATCACTGGATGTGGATGACAAGGTTACGCTGAATAAAGCCTCCCTGTGTTAGAGAAACAGGTCATCGTTTTATTTTAAATAACAATAAGTGTCATATTTATTGCTCCATTTGTTCTTTCCAGGAAGACATAATGACAGAAAGGACTGAACAAACACTTCAACATCCCGTGGGCAACTGGTTCTTACCTGGTACATCCTCTCCTCTGATGAGGCGAATTTCCCTTGATAAGCACCGGATACAAAGCTGTATTTTGTACAGTTTTTTATGGAGAATTTTTCACATATCCGAGCACATCCTGATTGCTCGGGGCAGTGACTATGTCCTCTGTGAAGCACATTGTACACGGGGGCCTAACACAAGACAGGATTCCTTCGGGCTTGTACTCGCACTGCACCAAAACCTCCTTCCTGGGTTGTCTCCGTGTCAGCACAATCCCAGAAGAAACTGGTGCCAAACCTTTTGTCAGGTCATTTCCTTAGGAAACCACGTTCCATTCTGCTGCGACACACACAGAGCCCGATGGGGACTTTGGTTGGCTCCTCTACTCTCCAGGTGTCCTGGTACCCCAGGGGATGCCCCGCTGGCTGCACGGGACCTGGAGAGAGTGTGGGGCGGCTTTGCTTTCCCTCTGCCTCCAGAGAAAGAGTCTGTAGAGCTCCAGCCCTGGCAAGATTAACACCATATAAAGGGACATCTGTGCAGCACAGGGACATTTGGTTACGGGCCATGTCTGGTGAGATCCACCACTGGGAGGACGACACTGTCTTACTGCCCCAAAGGAAATGAACCTTGTATGAGGAAGTCCAAAAGGCAGGGGTGGCCACCAAGGGTCATCGGAGATCAGTAAAAATATCCTTTCAACATTAGACATTGCTGCACATGTAAAAAAAAAAAAACATTTTAAACTGTGTTCCTCTAATGTTTTATAATTTGGCACGCCAGCTTAAGCCAGAAGAATAATACCGCATTAAACTGCAGGTCTCTTGGCATTACAGTGATGTGCAGGCTCCTGATTCTTCCACAGAGAATGTGTCCGTGTGTGTGTTTGTTAGTCTACATGGATATTTGGGGGGTGTTTGCCCTGGAAAGCAAACAAGGACACATGCATGTGCCCAGCAATCATAGTTTTCATCCCTCTCACCTGGGAAGTCTGAATGACTTCAGTACGGAGCAAACACAATGCCGTACCACCTTCACCCGAAAGGAGGAACCTCCCCTCCTCTGCTCCAAGTTGGCCTGCTTGAACTCATGGGCCATGAGTTGGAAGTAACAAACATCTTAACAGAAAAATCAAGAATGTTCATGAAGTGCAAAGAGGCTAAATTCACTGGAAAATTTATTCATGGTATCCAACTCTGTAATACAGCGTCTAACAAAATTACATTCTGAGCTGCACGGTTAAACAGTACAATTTTGCTGCAATCAACGTTTAATTTTTTTGCAGAAAGCCTTGATTTCAAATATCCTGGAAATGTTAAACAGCTGATATTAATAAGAGTACAGATTTAATATAAGGCTCTCTATTCCATGGACATGATAAGCATCATGAGAAGTGGTGTAACTATGGCAACTATGGTTTTTTTCTTTCTTTTTCCACCAAACAGCAAGAACAGACATCTCGCTGGATGCAGTGCCAGACTCTTCTCCCAAGTAAGACTCAGTGCCCTGAGTTACAGAGGAATAACGAAGCCAAACACCAGATCCTGGGACTGGAATGCCTGTCTCTCCTATTATGTGTGTCTGTTGTGTTTCACAGGTATTTACATGTATTTAGCCATTAACCTAATTCCCTCCCTTTTTTTTTGCACTACGGCTAGAAAATAAAAACATTCCTTTGTTCCGTGCTGTCAGAAGGAGTTCAAAACCAACAAGATCTCCCCAAAGTCAAAATACCTATTTTCACGAACAAAAGGATGCTCTCCTCTTTAACGTATCACCATATGGCACTGAAAGAGACGCACACATTTCCTGTCCTGAAGCCAATAAAGAAAAAAACCCCAACCCTGTGCTGTTTTCCAGAGGCGCTGGGTGTGGAAGTGGTGCCTGTTTGCAACACGAGAGAAACATTGAGAAAGACCAATTTCTTACGTGCCATTTTTTTGATTTGCCGCTGCTTACTGGCCCCAAAAAACCAAACAAACCCAGGCCCCCGCTGCACAAATATATTCTCTGTTTGCTATCTGTGTCACCATACAATAATATCTATCTCATTTTACAGCATTATTTTGTGCCAGTGATAAATGAATGCCCAGCTGTGTCTCACGCTCGTTTTACTCACGCGCTCCTTCAGTTCATCAGCACTGGCGTTTCCGAGCACCACGCTGGAATTTTCGATGGGTTGGTTTGCCACAAGGTGACAAAATCTGTCAGGGCTTGGGTAAAGTCACCAAAGACACACAACGGCCCGCGGGAACAGGCTCGCACCCCGTTACGACATCCGCCCCGGTGCGTCGCAGGCGCAAACGGAGCGCCTGGAGCAGGATCGCGACAGCTGCCCTGTGAAGGTGGCTGGAGCCGACGGGCAGCGGCTGGAGTGGGTCTGATTTTGTGATAGCACTCATTTTCTCCTCATCCTGCTGGCTGCAGCACACCTCAGCGCACCGCGATTTGGTACCAGCCAGGGGGTTTGTCTATTTTTATCTACACAATCTTTGAACCCTTTCCTTCATGCTTCTAATCGTGCCCACAGAACATGCACACCTTTATTTTGAGAACTTCATTTACCTGTAATACTGCTTATTTCCACTTTTCCTGGCCTTTTTACTCCATTATTACTATGATTAGCGTTTTGAACTCGCTTACCAAATTTTCAATAGGTTTGTGAACTCTTTCAGCTAACCCGTTGCCCCTGGTTCTGCCCACTGTACTTGCTCGCCTGAGAGCTCTTCCGATAAAGACTGGGCTCCAATGACCGCAACGATCATTAATCTCAGAAAAATACACAACAGAAAAAAAAAAGAAGATAAAATATATTTTGTTCTGAGTAAAAATGCAGCAGCAAAGCTGCCCAGGTCTAACCAAGAACTGCAATCCCAACAGACAAATCCAAGAGAAACAGGCTCCGCTCCTTCCCAGTGAGACATTGTTCCCTTTTTCTGCTGGGAAAAGGAGAAAGATTGCCTCCCCCCATCAGAACGGCTGGTGGGGGGGGTTTGTTGACAGCTTCCCTGCCACATATGTTCGATCCTATTAAATCAGTGAGTGTTCAGCTCTGAACAGAACTCCTCTGTACCTGAGGGGAAAAAAAATTTGAGTCACTCATTTAATACAGGTTTTGCACCTAACCTTATCGTCTGTATAGATTTCATCACAAATGTAAGCTACTCGCTTCTAAACCAGATGTTAGATGCCCTTAAAATAATTCATTTCCCTGTCCTTAACTCCCTGCAGTATGTGACAGCTGCTCTGGTGCTGATGGCTGTAAAACCCCCGCACGGGAAGCAAAGCAGAGTGTCTTCATAGATGGTTTAATTCAGCGCAGGATTTTTTAAAAAGTGTGGGGGTTTTTTCAGTGGAAAAAAAAAGGAAAAATTATACCCTGCTTTGAGGAACAGGAAAATAAAATGTATACGTCAAGTCAAGTGTTACTGGCTGCTGCTGGAGAGAACTGAGCAGGGCAATGAGTGTAAGCGAAGAAATCCCTCACCACCGTCACCGAGCTGAAGGTAACTGGATTACACCAGGGGATGGCTACCCAGCAGCGAATTTAAGCACAACCATTGCACTTCACAGTCCATTAGAAATATTTTCTTTCCCAGAATATTGCATCTCAAGCACACACTGAAGGCCTTTCTCTTCTGTCCTGTCTGCACAGCAAGGCTCAGTTTTTAACGGCAGCGGGGCTTTTCCGTGGCGGCAGCCCGGCGAGATGGGACGCACGCAGCCTTATACCACGGGCACTGCCTTGGAAATCCATCTGCAGGCTCGGCGGGTGACGGCTGCTTGTCTAACTGTTAATAATAATAATTCAATAAATTCAATTAACTGATTGTAACAACTACAGGCAAACTAAAATGTGGCAAACCAATTTTCTAGCAGCCAAAAATCACCAACTGTGAACAAGATCAAGAAAACCTGCAAATGCTCTAAACTGACTCCTACTTCCCTACTACCTCAGAGTCCAAAACCCAGTGCAAAGTTCAGCACACGCTTCCCTCAGTCTTTGATTTTATGAGCATTATCTGTTAGAATCATAGAACCATGGAATGGTTTGGGTGGGAAGGGATCTTAAAGCCCCCCCAGTGCCACCCCCTGCCCTGGGCAGGGACACCTCCCCCCAGCCCAGGCTGCTCCAAGCCCCGTCCAACCTGGCCTTGAACCCCTCCAGGGATGGGGCAGCCACAGCTTCTCTGGGCACCCTGGGCCAGGGGCTCACCCCCCTCACAGCAAAGAATTTCTTCCCAGTATCTAATGTCATGGACCAGTTTGAAGCCATTACCCCTAGTCCTATCACCACATGCCCTTGCACAGTGTCCCTTTCCAATTTTCTTGTAGGTCCCCTTCAGGTACACTCCTAAAATCTCTTTTCTAGCTACTTCCAGTCAAGCTACCCTCACTTTTATCCCCAGTGGCCAGACAACATTCTGTGTCTGAGTTTGTAAACCTTTCTTGGTCATGGAAGAGTCACGATCATATTAACTAAGGTTTTGCACCGGAGGTTACGGATCATGGCTGCTCTTGGGGACACTTTTGTTATAATTACAACAGCAATAGCAATCGAACGAGTAGACATCCCAAAAGCCGAAAAATGCAGTCGTCATGTTTCCTGTTGCTTGGGTAGAAATATGATTCCAAATCTTGCAATGTCCTAGCCTGGGGAAATTCCAGTCATTTCAGTGAAAATGAGCTGAGAATGTCAGGTCTGATTTCATAATCCTGCAACGCTGTGTCTGAGTCACCTCATTAACACCGATGAGGATGTGAGCGTGCGTAAGAGACTACAGCAAGCTACCACGTGAGAACAGCATCAGGTGGGTCCTGTCAGGGTGACATTTCCCCTCCTCGGGAGAAAAAGAGAGTCGTCATAAATATATGGAAGACAAGAGAGGCAAAAGTCTTCATCTTTTCCCTGATACTACAATTTATGAATTTGACAAATTCTCCCTGAGAGGATGTAAGGACTGATAAATTAGTCAAAGGGATAACTCAGCACTACTAAGAGTTTATTAGGCAAAAAAGCGAGAGAGGGACTGGTCCATGAGGTATAACAATATATGCAAAATTTACAGCTCACTCTTCTTCCAAATTGCCTAGGAAAAAAGATCACATAAAATGACAGAGAAACAATGGAACAAAAGAGGAATACTAATACACTAATTAATACTCATTTGTGCCTCAAAGATGCATATCTAGCTACCTAGCTTTTAATATCCAAAGCACTTATAGCTTATATAAGGTGTTTTAACCAGCATTGTTCAAACCTCGAAATATAAGGTGATCGTTTAAATGCATAAAGAATTACACTTTTTTGAAAATCTGACACTTTCCTGCATATTTACAAGTCTTTTATCATGTTAAGTCATAAAAAGGTGTGCAAAATAATTAATTTATGCACATGTGCATGTATTAAAGTGCATCATCATCACGTCTACTTATTCTATGATGTGAAAGCAACCAACCCCGAAACGTTCGGAGAGGAGGGGACCCGGCCAAGGCTCCCGGGGGAACTGCACTGCTCTGGAGGCTGCAAACTCACCGGGGTCTCATGGTATCCACTGCCTTTTTAGTAGCACACTTAAGAGCTTTTCCAGCAAAATTTCTGGGCCACATAATAATATTAATTAAAGAAATAATCTCATAAGTAGCTGCAGTCCAGCTATGCTTAATAAAGTAAAAAGGAGGAAGTCTTGGCTTCCCCTGACCTACCTCTAGGTCTCATTCAAGCAAGAGTTGCAAAATCTTATTTCTGAGAGGTTTAAATGAAGCATTTCAAGAGCACTTGATTTAAAAAATATATATCCATTGTGAGGGATATCCTTCACAGTTTGAAATGTCATGAGAAGAGTCTCACCTTGCATTGCCAAGAAGGGTAATTGCAAACCCCACAAGATGGTTAGGGAGAGAATTATTTCTGGCATTCGTTTGGCTGCCGGGCAACAGGATGCTGTCATGGATATATAAAACCTGAAGGAAAACACTGATTCAAATGGATATTGAGACCTTGAGAAACTGGTAAAAATTAAAATGCAAATTGAATGTGCAAATGCAAATGGGGGGGGAGAGGAGGACTTATGTTCTCAGAACAAAAGTCCTGCCTTTTCCTTTTTTTAAAGGAGAATCCTGGAGAGAGCAGCTGGTCGCTGCAGGGATGGGGTCCTGCCCCGCGGGGAGCGGGAGGGCTCTGCTCTGCCCCGGAGCCCCCGGTCGTGCCGGTGGGGAAGACTCGGGACAGAATGGGAAAGGGAACTCACCCAAACCAATGAACGCGTCAAAAACATCAAACAGCACATTTCAGTTTCACTCACTCTTCAGAGCACACCAAACTGCATTTTCTTTCCAGCATATTGGTCTTAAAGTACTTTAGTCCTGCACATCTTCATCTCTTTAGAGGCTGTATCTGTATAGATTTTCTGTCTTAAAAAGTAAATAAGACAATACCAAACCTGCAAAATTGTACCCATGGAAAACAGGTCTCATTACGGATACCCCTCGGTGTGTACAAAATTAAAGGTTTTCAACCTCATCAAACGTAGCTGGGCTGCAGCTTGGAAAATATGTGCTAATGAATAAGTAATTTCTGGAATAAATACTTACATAGTAGTTTCTGGCTTCAATTTGCAAAAGTACTGGAGTGCAAAGAGCCTGATGGTGTGTAGAAGGGACCTGTGAGCATCTCCCAACCAGCACTAGAGGTGTGTCCCCGACTGGCAGTGACCCCTGGGAAAACGGCTCAGGAGAAAAAGTACGCAGTGATGGCAAGAAGAGGGAGGAAAAAAAAAATCACCCCTGAACTGTAGAAAATGGAAAATGAAAAATGCAGCTACGGTTCATAGTGTGGCACGACTTAAAATTGTGTTTTATCTGCTTTATCAAGCCATGCTATGCAAAGTTACATAAAAATAAGAGCTATTGCTCCTGAGGGGGAGCAATTACAATGCAGCCTGTTGCAAACACGTTTTTGCTAAAGCTTTAATAAGTGCCACCCGATCAGTGGTGAGCAGTGCTTCTGCAACTCTCCCAATAGGAGTCCTGCCCGTCCTTCCCTTGGGACAAGAGGGTGAGGGACATACAGACTGCGGCAGTGGGACAAGACTCAGCATACGACACAGGGAAAGGCACCATCCTCAGTGTGGCAGTGACCTCGCTGCAATAAAATAGATACTCCTTTGATTCCCAATTTATTGCCTGGACATAGAGAAGTTTGGGTTGGAAGGGACCTTTAAAGGCCACCTAATCCAACCCCCTGCCATGGGCAGGACACGGTCCTTTGCACCACGTCCAAAACAACCATAAAGAGCAGTTGAAGTATCAGTTGAGAACAACAGGAAAAATCCTCAGTTTCTGCAGTAAGTAGCTGGAAACAAAACACAAAGCTGAGCTCCTGCAGAGGAATGGGATTAGCCAACCTGTAACCCCATAATCCCATTTTGGTAGTTCAGAGCACTCCCGTTTGCTAACCCAGAGGAACCCGGGGGAGCCCGTGCTCCTGAAGAGCTGAGCCCTTCTCCAGGAGGGTGAGAGGAAACCAATTCCAACCGGAAAACTTGCTAAAAACGGAAGTGAATTTGCTCATCCATTTCACGCTTGAGTGCCTCCTCTATCACGTGTAATCTGCTCTGCAGAGGAAGTTTTACAGACCATGGCAGGGGGGCTGCCACCGCGGCGGCCGCACTCAGTGGGCAGTGATGCCATCGCTCCTGCGCCGCTCCTTGCGCAGACCAAGGGCAAGATCTGGGGCTCCCCCAGCGCAACTCACCCCATGATCAGCCAAACAGAGTGGAATCTACCCTGTCAGCAAAACCATTTACAACTTGAGAAACAGGAAAATATGCATTAGGGACTAATTTGGGGTGTCGCATGGGCTTATTTGGATGTACCTCTGTGCAATTCTTTCAAAATAAGCATATCATTGTTAGAAGAAATTGATGGTAAATATTTACTTTTTCAGTGAGCCATTCTAGAATAAAAATAGGTGCAGTGAAGACCCGTCAAAGTCTTTTGCTTATGAATTTTGACTGCAAATTCTCATTTCTTAGCAGTCTCCACTGCATAGAAAATCCTTCAAGTGAGGTTAAACACAGAGCACTTTCTCAGGATGAAACCATCCAGATTTAAAATGAAAATGACGCTTCAATCCAGAAAATAATTATTCTATGCCACATACTCTAAGGCGTGACAAGCTACAGAATATCACACAATTCAGACCCAAAGCCTTCAGAGAGTTGCTCAGTCCCCAGAGATGCTGTTGCTGGAAGGCGTTGGTGGCCCTGGGGTCCCTGGGACTGTGCGCAGGAGGAAGAGAGGCACGGAAAATCCTTGGCACTAAAGGGAAACTGGAACTATTTACATCTTTCAACATAAGCCCAAGACCATTTTGAAACCATGTCATGACTCACATCACGCCACCTTCATTATAGCATAATCTGAGTAATTGCATATACATTCTAGGAGAGATATGACCAAGAAATGTAACGACTTCACACAACGTGGTGCTGCACATACCTTCTAAATGATCTCAACATTTTGCAATCACCATGGAAATTCCTCTGCATACAGATCAAGCCAAAAAATGGCTTGTAAAGCAACTGCAAGCCTTTTGGAAACAGCACACTGTGCCCAAGCCCTGGGAGGAGAGCCCTTGCCTGGGAGTGTGGCTGAGCTCCCCTCGCTCCCAATAGGACCATAATTGTTTAACAGCCTCAGTGGTGTCGGTGGCCTGCTCTGTGTAAAAGCCAACCCCCCCAGCTCTGCCCTTGCAGAGAGGTACAATGATTGGCATTTTTGAAATAATTCAGTTGCTGCTGGAGATCTACTCATTGCCCAAAGCAGCGCGCAGGACCAGCCAAGGGGAACCCCAACGTGAATTCAATAGGAACGCAAAGTTCAAGGATCTGCCGGCTGCAGTCCAAAGTTCAGAAAACATTTCTGCTGAGCAGGTAGCTGCTCCTCTTTGTGTCCTTAACCCCTCGCAGCCGAGCTCTGCGGCACATAGCTCAGGTGGAAAGGTTAGCTGTTGTTTGAAAATCCAAGGCCAGAGCCTCAGCTAATACCAATTGATATTTCTTCTTCAAAGCAATGGGACCACTGTGATTTGGACATGCTCAGCGCCTGGCACAGATCAAGTCAAAGGTCAGGAGAAAAGACAGACAAATGATAAAAGGTTGCTGATGAGTTGCAGTGTTTCACCATCATCCCTGCTAAAACAGCTTTAAGTGCGGAAGGACTACCAGTACCATCTCCTTGCAAAAAGCAACCAAAATAACAATGCCCAGTAATAATAATCAAGTAAAAAAGCAGGGAGACACTCTCCATTCAGCCTCTCTTTGATGGCTTTTATAAATATTATGGCAGTTTTCAGAGCACAGCAAGCTCATGGGCATCATTTGGGTCCTTCCCACAGCAGAAAAGTAACCCATGCCATGGTTTTCTTTGTCCTTCTTACACAGAAGCGAACCCCTGTTAAACAGTCTGTATTACACACGTGGTAAAATGCCCAGTGACTCCAGTGTGCCGAAGGGACACGCCGAAGAAAGCCATAGTCTTTGCACCAGCTTAGAAGAAGAATTCACTGACCTTGGCATGAAGTGTCAGACTCATGCTACCCTCAAAACATGATGTTCCTTGTTCCTCAGGTCCAGGAGGCAGCAGAAGACAGGAGCTGTCCTTCTGGGATGTACATGATCCCATGTGCAATGCAGGAGCTTCTCAGCATCATCTTCCAGGGGAGCACGGCAGCCTTGCACTGGGAGGCTCTGAAAGCCCAAGGGACCGATCCAGGTCTTTCAGGTATCACAAGCACTTTAGTCACTGGACTGTCTTTTCCTCCTGACCTGTGAGCATATTGCTTGGCGATGGGGCAGGAGAAAAGTGCTGCAGGTATTTCTGCAGTACCAAAGGTGACTCTACAGAAGCATTTAGTGTTTCTTTGCCTTGTTCAGGTGATGAAATTTTTTTTTCCCCTGACCCAGATACCATGTAGAGTTTTTCAAGCCTTGTATTTTCATCAGTCTCAGCAGTAAAGAAGTCCTATTTGTCACTCACAGGAAACAATTTAAAAGCATCATAAATGCGTCTCTCCATGCATCACATACCAGAGACTGATATAGTCAAGTAATGGCTTGAGCACTGTGTTCATACCTACATACAAATACGTTGCTAGCAAAACAAGTGTCAATTTACAACTGCGTTGATGTTTTCCTGATATCATTGCTCTGCTTTTAATACAGTATATTGTCTCTTGCTGTTTTTTGTTTTGCATTCCTGAAAGAACAAATCAAAACATAGCAACCAGGGCTACCGCAACCAGCCCAGCTGGAACAGAAACACTCCTGGGTGGGAAATGGAGAACAGGACCTGATGCAGGAAAGCGCTGGTGTGGACAAGACCATCACAAGCCCAAACCATCCTCAGCTGTAGCATTTTTCATAGCTTGGTGTGACCCAAACTTAAAAATCTGCTTAAAGGATCTGAACAGCCATTCGCTTTCTATAGGACTTGAATGACAAAATTGTGTGCCTTTGCAGAGAGCAATTCCTTACATTATACAATAACGTTACATGGAAAAAATAATTTTGAGAAATCTGTGTGAGCTCCTAATTCTTTAAATTTTAAATGGTTTTTAAATTTTATATAAAAAAGTTATTTCTCCTTAGATTTAGGGTGCCTTCCACCTCTCCCCTATTCTTCTCATCCCCTTCCTTTAGGAATTTCATCTTCACACAGTCACCCTTTACTCTTTCACATTTCATTTGCAATAATGCCTTGAGTGGCCCCTTCTCCTCCCTGAATACTTTGTTATATTTCCCCCTGCAACCTTTCTGACTCGGGGCCTGCAGTGAGGCAGGTCATTCCGATAGAGAGCTTCACACCTTAAATCAGGCTTTCTGCCCGAGCTGTGTAAGTCAGAATAATGGGCACGATTCAAATACAATAAAAAGCAATTTGAACACTTCGCGAGAACTCCAGTTGAATTGAAACTGGAGCTGTGGCAATTTACACCAGCTAAAGATATTAGTATTTTTTTTCCCTGTGACTCAGAGACTCAATTCAAGCAGCATTTCTACTTTTGCTGATATAAGTTCTCACCTATTAGAGCTCAGCTAAACATTCTGAAGGCTGTATACAGCAATTTTTTCTGGCACTAACCGCACAGTACGGCAGAAACCAGGCCAGCACCTCTCATACCTGGGCAAAACCTCAAAGGAGTGGGCAACGCCGTCTGAGCACACACATGGAATGGAAGATATGGGAAATAATTATTAATGGTTGTTAGATTCCCAAACCACGACAGTGAGCTAATTGCCTCCAATATCAAATGCTTTTTCATTCCCCTAATTTCACTAGAAAAGCTGATGAAGTGACAAATACAAAATTAGCTCACAAGATCACCACGCAGGCAGTCACAACACTCAGGAAAAGCCAGCCCTCAAAAATTGTTCACTCGGGGTTATTCAGGAGTGGTCACTGGGATCACCCACAGTGGAAAAAACCCATATTTTGCAACCTTTTTTTGAGCCATTTATAATTTTAGAGTAAAGGAGATTGCTCACACGTTAGCAAACTTTATTTTTATGCTGCCAAGCAACCCTGCTGATAAAGCTGCTAGAAATGACTCAGAAAGTAGTTTGTTAGTTGGTAGATCTGATTGCCATAATTATCTTTTGATGATTTGTTTGTTCCTTTTTAAAATTGTTGCCAAATATCTACGTCTCCAAAGGCTTTACTGGGACCCACCTCCACTGGGGGGAAGTAGAAGACCACCAGGCCCTTGTTTCGCTGGGGCAAAGGACAGGGATCAAAACCACCCAGGTCCTGGGTCTCCCCTTTCCAAAGCAAGCCCTTCACATGGGAGCTTTAGCTAATAGATGTGTGAACAATTTTTAAGTTAGATACTTGTTTTAACACAGCTGCACTAATGCACATTCCTCGTTTAGTCATGTATATAATAATCATAATAATGATTTGAGAATAAAGTAATAAGAAGCTGGATTTTTCCTTACCTTTTTGGAAAGCAGGCAAAAGCTATACAGTAGGTGGAAGAGTGTACCAAGTAACAGATTTTTTAACACTCTTTCTTACTGGTGGTATGCAGTCTACAGGAAAAGTAAATACATTGGTATGTATAATACGTCTGTTCACAATAAACTCTTCAAATTTTGCCCTGTCATGGAGGCCGCAACATTAATCCCGCTGAAGAGCTCAGATTAGAGCAGCGATAGTGGAAAGCCGAGAGGCGCCACTTCACGAAATTAACTCGGGGCTAGAAATAAATGAACCAGTTCGCAGAAGTTCAGGTACCTCTGAACGTGGGAGCAGCTGCACAGAAAAGAGCAGGTCTGGTTGATTTTTTTTTTTTTCTTTTTTTACTCTCCCCTGAACAAACTCTGGACCATTTGGCTTTAAGACTCCCCAGTCCTTCCTCATCCAAGTTAATTTAAGACTTCCCAGTCCTTCCTCACCCATGCAGTCACTCTCAGGTCCCTTGGCATCATTGATGACCATTTTTGGGTGTTGCTTCAGAAAGATGGGTTACGCAGCGTCATGGCAGTGATGCTAAGGATGAACACGAACGAACACACAAACGCACCAGGGCACAGCACAGAGCATTTGCACAGCGGTGTCTGCATGTCTGTCCAAGCCAGGAGATGATTGTGCTCCACATGCACTATCCACAGTTTCCAGAGGGGGACCCACAAAGCCACTGTCCATTCTCAACACGTGGAAAATAGCAAGGATGGATCTCTTGCGATAGAGAGGGGCTGACAGCACACGGGAATGTGCTGTTTTAAAATGGATGCAAACGATGCACACTCTATCTGGGGACAACTGGCAGCCATTGCACTTCACTGCTGAAAGCGAATCAACTGCCAAGTAAGTTCTACTTAAATGCTAAATAAATACCATCTTGAATATGTCTGCACAGGCAAGCAGACATAGCTAACTTAGAAGCACCTGCTAACACACAAGTCCACAAACTTATAACCCTACTGAAAATTAGACTGAAAATCCTAAGTTTTTAGACCTTAAAGTTTTCTGGTTAGCCCATGGTGACACTTTGCCACTTCTCAACAACTCTCAACTAAACTCCTCGGGGAAAGTGGTCTCCCCCCAGGAGCTGCTCTGTCTTTCCAATAGTTGTCACTTTGACACACTGGGTCAGTGCCCCAGCGATGCTCCATGTCCCTGTTGGGTACTGTCTACTACCGGGTACCCTGCAATACTCATCCTGATCTCAGAGCTGCGTTGGTGTAGCGGAGAAAAAAAAAAGGTGGTGGTGGTGGGAAAATGAGATTTTCCCCATGAGATTGGGAATGTGGACACTGGAAAACCAACACTGCCTGTGCTGCCATGTCCCGAAAGACCCTACCCCAATTTCTGCAAGAAAGCAAACGCCCTTCCAGCAAGGTCTGCCAGAGGCACAACCCCCTCATTCCCAAACAAGTGAGAGGCTGATTTCCCTGTCGCTCTCTTTGGTAAAGCCATGAATTAAAACAAGTTGCTAGGGAAAAGGAGTAATTATGTGTAAATCTCAATATAAGTTAAGTATGGGTTGGAGGTTCAAACGTTTCTCTCCTAGTCTGACACTCCGCTCCTGCAGCAGAAACACAAGAAGGGAACCGGGCAGAAGCACTCACTATCTTCAACTGCAGGCTTGATGAGAAGCGCCTTCTCAAGCAGTGTGAAATTCAACCAAAGACACATGAGAACAGAATGAACTGGTTACATGGACGGAAGCTGCTGCGCACCCAATTCTGCTCCTCTGAATCTGCCGCAAACATGTATTAGCAGGAAAAAAGCCGTTGAATGAGTAAAAGCATGCACATGCCAGATGGCAAACTGGAACGATTGAGAGAGTTTTCATAAGCAACGCAGTTTTAGACTGAAAAGCTTGGCCTCAATATATCCCATTCAGCACAAAAGCCCTCCTAGGACATGGGGAGCTCAACTGGTGGAATGTCTTGCTTCCCATATATCCTAAATAAAAAGCTGCAGCACAGTGAGCCCCTGTTCCTCCTGGTGGGTGGCATACAGGGTCACTGCATTTCATGTCACTTCCCTCCCACGTTAGTGCAGTTTCTCCTTTTATACTCACACTTAAACCTCAGCCCTGGAGCCCAGCCCTCCTGAGTGCTCTGCATGTTTTTCCGAGCTTGGATTCCTGCAGATACCCGAGAGTTGTGTGCAGTGCTTCCGCACGATGCTCAGCGCCACTGCTGAGGACCACCTGCTCTTAGGAAGCCACTCAGCTCATCGATAGGCCTTCCAGTTTTACAGTTCATTAGGCACTCTTCTAAAGTTTACTACATCATGGAGGGGTTTTTTCAAGGCTATTTTTCTCTAAAACGATCCACATTTTGCTTTTGGTTTTGGCTCTGGCATATACGCAGGAGAGGCTGCAAATTTGGGCACAGTAACCAAACTCCCCAGTGTTTGGAGGTACATGAATCCCACGCGGGTGGCTCAGTGTTAATCGGTTCTTAAGAGATAGGAAATATTTGTGTATTTTTAATAGAAATGGCAACTCCAGTCTCCAGTACCTGAGCGAGTCATGAACAGCAGCATCCCCAGGAAACACAAGAGAAAATCAAACTAGAAAACCCAACTGTACTTTTGCACTTACAAGTAAACATTTGGTAGCGAAGCCAGATCTGCACCTAAGCTAGTTTTGCACAGTGCTGATGAGTCCCAGACTCACCCTTTAATCCCCTTTAATTAATTTACTTTCAGCCTAATTTAGCGAGTTTCCAAGGAGCCTGGAGCAGAGCTAACAACCAGGACTTCCCACCCCTGTGCTCCTCACTTAAATTGCTATAAAAAACATCAGACCCTTAATTATTTACAGAGACTATTTTCCAAATTTCAGTGAAAATGTGAAGAGTTGTGCTTGGATGACACTGCGGGTTTTTTTGAGCTCATTGCTATTTCCAATTTTTCCACCTAAAAATGGAACTGCAAACATTTTTTTCTTAAACAAAATATTCAGATCTTCTAAAAAGAGCCTCAATTCAGGTACTCAATGAATTACGTGTGTAGACATACGTGCTGAATGTTGCCTGATTAGGGGGTTGATTGAAAACCTACTGAGCACTGTAGGAGAGCTCCCATTAACTGCAGTAGTAGCCTACACTGGGACTAAATGTACCCAAATGCTTTAAAGTACAGCAGTAATTTATTTCATTTGATTTTCTAATAATTTTTATTAACACACATATCCAGGGAATGAAATAGTACTAGTAGCTGCAGCTGATAATATGAACAGATGGTGCTATATATAAAAATAATTAAAAGATTTAAAGGAAAATTTGTTTTCCAAACTATAAAAGACCAGTACTTGGAGAAAGACATATAAATGAATACTATTGCACATTTCCTGACTGCCTAGGTTGAACAAACAAATTTATATGCTTTAGAGTCCTACGTGTAAGCAAATGAGTTCAGGGAAAGCGTTCTTCCTTCACGCACACTAATTCCAAAGTTGTGAGAGTTTCGCTCCCCGTGGACTTTCCCCAGCTTTAAATCAGCGTTAACAAACCCAGGACTGATGACTGGATGCTTAAGGCAGAAACTGGTAGATCTTGGCAAGCACAGGGATTCTGTCCCTTCCTTCTCCTGCCTCTTAAAAACATATTCTACTATATAGTCCTCCGTGAAACTAATGTATTTTACCAGGAAAATGGTGGGTTAAGTGAGCAATATTTCTTTTTAATAAACATATGTCCTTCCCAGGGAAAAATCTGACTGTTCTTTGGCAGGGGGGAATATTCTCAGAAGTCGGAAAACAGCAATAAGATGCAGCACAGGAGAATGAGACCTGGAGGGGATTCCAGAGTCAGAAAACCCCAACGCTGTAGTTCCCGCAGGGGTCTACCTCTGCTTCTGCATTGAACATGCCATCAGCAGAACTTCTCTAGTTTTCTTGTCCTTCAAGTAGAAATTTTTAGGTTTTGACTTTTCTGGAGGAGAAGCTAACTCCAATCCATTTGACCAGAACAGCAATTAGTGAAACACAGTTCAGCAACGCACACTTTCTAAATCCCCTTCCCTCCTCCCCTCCCATCCTCCGCCTCCTCCTCCTTTCTCTCCCTCCAGCCTCAAAGCCTTGCTCCCACCGGGCGGTCTCTGGGGCAGTGCTGCCCAAGCACCTGGAGGAGCGGTCAGGGGGATGGACCTCGGGAGCAGCACAGCGATGAGATGGGGGGACCAGGGCCAGTGGAAGGGGCTCCTTCAGCAGGGCCAGAAATTTGACTTGGCCGAGGACTCTGCAACTCTCACTCCTGCAGGGTAACACCCTAACGCGGGAAATGTATGTATTTCCACTTGCAGTGAGGACTCTATTTAGTATGATGGGAGGAGGCATAATATGGCCCTCAATTTATGAGAAGCATTTCCTTACTGCCTTATATCAGAATCACAGTTCAGATAGTTCAGCTAGTTCGTTTTCTAAAGACAAATTTTGTTTTTCCAGTTGGAATATATTTTGTATACCTGCATGATAAGACATCAGAGAAAAATACTCAGGAGGTGAATAAAGGGAGGAAAAGTGCTGTGTCAATAACTTGCTGGCTGTTTCCACTTTGCTTTGACAGCAGAGTTTCTGCTTTGAGGCAGATATTCAGGCGGCAGTTAATAGACAAGAAGTGGCAGGGATTTCAGCAGCAAATGGATGAACGGATCATGGGCAAGGAAAGGGCATTTCTCCACATTCAGATCTGTTTTTCATAAAAACTGCAGACATGTCTAAACCTTTCCAATATGCTACAAAGTTGTGCAGCTGTCTCCTTCCTCAACTCCTTCCAGATTCAAATGCAAATCAAATTTGATGGCCTCAGTATGTAATTTTGTGCTACAATATACCATGCTAGGCACATTAAGGAAACTGGAAGCATCTTTTCTATCTCTTTTCCTTTTAAATCAGTGGCGAGATTTGCATTCACTTTTATAGGACCGGATAAAATCCTTAAATGGGAATCTTCAAGGATTGTGAGATTTTTGTGAAGAAACTTTGCAAGAAATAAAATGATAACTCAAGTTAGCAGAGTTATCAATGAGTTTGGTCCTTGTCCCTCCTTTCATCCTGGAAACTGTACCTGCCAGGGTTAGGGAGGCTGGATTTGGACAAAGGCTGAAGGGTCTGGCACTCAAGGATGCTGCTGATCTCTCTCTCACAGTGGAGGGAAAGGAGGAGGAGTTACTCACAGATACCAAACATCTTGTGAGGAGCTGCTGCCAACCGGCACAATTCAAAAAAGAAAGGAGGAAACAGAGAATTTAAAAAACGAGACATATGAAAATTCTTTAACTGAGAAGGCCAAATAATACAAAGGTCCTAAAATTCAAATATTGGTCAAAACCCCCATCCATCCATCCAACAGAAGGTGGGCAGTACTTACTGTTGGGGTCTACATTCTCACACAGCTCCGTCTTGGCTTCGCCGTTGGGCCGGTCGCTGGGTTTGTGCGAGAGTCGTGACGACATGGTCGCTGCTGTCACCACAGCCTTGAAGCTGCGTTTCCGCTTCTGGACGTTTAGCTCAGGGTGGAAGATGATGATGTACACCTTCGGCATGTAAAGCATCCCCA
The DNA here is from genome assembly GCA_013400135.1 of Rhinoptilus africanus. NCBI lineage: Eukaryota > Metazoa > Chordata > Aves > Charadriiformes > Glareolidae > Rhinoptilus > Rhinoptilus africanus. Next base: position 590,194 of record VXBO01012131.1, on the reverse strand, counting down.
GGGCCACTGAAGCACTTAAGTTCATGGATATTGTAAGTGTGGTAGTTTGTATGTAGAGCTAGGAGACACAACACATGAGACACTATTACAAATAAGATGACTAGGAAGAAAGGTGTAGTATTTCAAACATAAGCAATTTTTAAGATGCGTGAGCTGAGACCTTTGCACTGCAAACCACCGCGAGGTCCAACCCACATCAGCTACCTCATGTATCTACAGCCTCTTTGGAGGCTCAATGCTAGAAGCTTTCAGTGTCCTTAATGAAATAATTTCTACTATATCCTTATGGTATAGCTTCCGTTTGTTTATTTAAAGAGTGAAGATCAGATCTGGATCTAAATAATGCTGGTATCAATTTAAATTTAGGTCTATTGTAAGTTATAGAAGAGGCACTATAATTACACTGATTAGTTAAAAAAAAAAATCTTATTTCTAAAAAATTTGAGGAAGGTTCTCACTATACTTTTCCTTCAAGTAGTTCATTGAAATAACTTTGCATTGAAATGATTTGTGCGCTTGTGACATTCAGCTATGCTTATTATCAAAAAATAGTATATATGCAATCAGAGACCAGGTGCTGCCGCAAGGCGAGTATTCAAAGAAACCACAAGGATTCAAAAACGTACTCTGCAAATACACAGGGGGAGAAAAGCCTTTTTTTTTTTATTATCTTTTCAAAGGACACAATAGATAAACTAGAACAATTCTCGTGACTTAAGAGGATTAGGCACAGTTAAAAGGCACAGAGACAGCACAATACAGGTGTGAGGGAGCTGAAGAGGGAGAAAGTCTCTGTGGATCCTCTTCAAAAATTAAATATACAGTAAATCCATATAGATGGGAAAATCATTACACATTGAGGGTGATTTCTTCAGAACACTATTTCTTCTTCTCTCCCTATTGAGTGCTAATCATACTGAATTTCTGATGGAAAAACTCCATGAATAAATACAATGTCAGACTAAAACGCTGACTGCCCAGGTATTTCCAAATTCCCATATTTAGAAAAATATGAATGTCTCCAGCCTTCTTAGTTATAGCTACATAACAGCTGCTATTATAGTGATTAAGACTACCACTGGAAGCAATAAAATACCTTACAGAAAACATAAAAACCGTGCTGTGCACGGATGAGTCTCCACACAGATGCACACAAGCAGAAACTAAAGTGCCTTCTCAGTTTCTGTTTACTCATTATCAGAAGGAAATGACACTGATGTTGTCAGAAATGATGCCAAATTAACAACATTGGGACATAACCCATCTCATCTGGTGAAGAGATACGCTGGGCCAAGTTACACCCTTCAAGGCTGGGAGGGAGCCCAAGGGGTCACCTCACCTAAACCCTGCCTGAGAAGCCTCCATTCACACCAGAACTACTCCCAACACATCGCCCTGTCAACCCTTGTCCCAAACCCACCCTCAGCTGGAGGTTTCACAGCCTGCTAACCAAACTCTTGTAGAGTGCTCAGGTCTCCAAAATGTTTGGTTTGTACCAGAGTGAAGCTGATAATTGTCCTCTCCTGGTGGCACGGGCAGCAGGCAGCCACCGCACCCTCCGCTGTCTTCCTTTATGTTTAAACAGTTATTGCCTTTTAAAGCTTCAAAGACCAGCATGGTACCATGTTGCCCCTCGGTCTTTGGCAGATAATGGGGTAATTTCTCCCAACTTCAGCCACAGGGAAGACCTCAGGCCCTTCTGTCTCCCCCTACCCTGCATGCTGCCATTGACCCACTGCTTCAGCGAGGTGCGAGGTTCCAGCCCCAGTGTGGTGCTCTACCGAAGCCTTTTTGCTGGAGGATTATTTTCTGGATTTATCTTATAGCACTGCTGTGAAACACGATGTTTATTTTTCACAGTCGGGTAGTGTTGTTGCCTGCTGCTCTTCGCTGCAATTACTACCTGGCTGGTTATTCCTCACCTTATACCTTGCAGTTAAATGTCGCTACACTACAGAGATATACTCTATACCTTTATTTCTCTGTACATAAGCACTGTGTCTATTTGTCTTATAAGGACATTTAAAAGAGAAGAGAGTTTGCAATGCATTTGCTTCCTTGGAGCTGATTCTCCTTTCAGTGATGTTCACATAAATCAGCTGCAACTCAATTGGGGTCAAGTACTTTGCATTGATATCAATAATACAGACTTAAATATTTATTAAACAAATTTAATAGCTAGAAGCAAATATATAAAAGATAACATTTAAGGGCTGAAGGATAAACAAGAAGATATCCTCCTTTTCTTCAACGTGTAACTTACTACCGGCTTTTATCCTTGCTAAGTTAGGTAATCATGGAATCTTCATGGTTGGAAAGGACCTTTGAGATCATCAAGTCCAACGAAACACCCACAAAAACCAAACCAC
>VXBO01012131.1:466990-587686 GCA_013400135.1 Rhinoptilus africanus | reverse complement strand
AGCCTGTAGCGCTGCTTGGGGTTGTTGTGACCGAAATGCAGGACCTGGCACTTGGCCTTATTAAACCTCATGCAACTGGCCTTGGCCCATTGATCCAGCTTGTCCAGGTCCCTCTGTAGAGCCTTCCTTCCCTCCAGCAGATCAACACTCCCACCTAGTTTGGCGTCATCTGCAAACTTACTGAGGGTGCACCCAATCCCCTCATCCAGATCATTGATAAAGATTTTAAACTGGCCCAAAACTGAGCCCTGATGGACACCACTTGTGACCGGCCGCCAAGAAGATTTCACTTCATTAATCACAGCTCTCTGGGCATAGCCATCCATCCAGTTTCTTAGCCGGTGAAGAGTACACTTGTCTATGCCATGATTCTCCAGCTTCTCCAGGAGAATGATGTTCTGTTTTATAAAAGGCGGCTGCAATTGTTATAGGAGCTGCAGGCACCAACCACCACCTCTGAAGGGCAGGAGGATGATGTGGACTGCACCCCTGACAAATGACACCACACCGAGGGACCGTCTGGTTCCCAGCTCTGTATTCAGACCACACATCTCTCTGCTAATACTTGGGGAAAAGGCTTCCTTAAAAAACGTCTGCAGTCCTTCTGGTTCAGTCTGAAAAGGATGTGGCTCTGTAAAAAGTATTTAATAATTACCTCTGTTTCTATACAAAAGATACGCAACTAAACCTGACAGGCAGTGAATACCTATTAATCAGTATTACTGAGTGGGATCTACATTTCCACAAGGTTGGAAAAGATCCACATCAGAGAAAAGCTCTGTCACAAATGCAGAAGATGTATCATCGGTACTTCAAAGCCGTGCTTTGTTCAGCAGTTATCTCAAACCACTTCCACTCACAGAAAGTCTGTCCAAGTAGCCATACGGTGAAAAATGCATGGTAATGTTTTGCAACTAACTCTTGAGTCTCTTTCCTAGGGCACATAAAAACCTTTATACAACAAGCAGCAATTTGGACCACAGAGAAAAAAAATAATAAAAAAGAAAAAAAAAGCTAATGGCACAGCACTGCCAGCCTGACACACATAATGAGTTGTTTATGTTCCACGGACAGAAATAGCATATTTATGTTTGATTACAGATTTTCTCCACCCAATCCCACTTCTTCTTCAGCATGGAAAACAACAGCAAGAAGTTTTCAAAAGGAGCCTCAGTAGAAGTCTTTGTTACATGGCATTCTCTCAATGTTGGAGCAGCTGATGAGTTGGGTACCCAATACTAAAGTTCTTTTTCAGAAAGAGAGAGTAAGAACAAACGCAGATCGTACACACCAAGAGAAGAAGGGGACCCTCTTTGTGAGCTCCTTTGGAACAGGACACACAACCCGCACTGAGGCCACCTCCTCCTGCGCGGGAGCTCCATAACTCCATTTGATGGGCTTGTGACCTTGCAGGTATGACCAGCAAAAATCCACCCCCGGAGCCATTCACTGTCCTCTAAGCCACACTCCCAACACCGGCATTTTGGGTGAGTGGGCACAGGGTCCCTGGGACATGGCTGCTCCCAAGATTGCTCCCGAAAGCAGATTTCCGCCCCAGTGCTCCAGCACCTCCAAAGCCACATGTTATGGCCAGTGGTTTCCCCACAAGGTTTTCCACGGGCTCCACCAGTGGGGATCTGACCTGACTTGGAGGTGACTTACCCTGAGGATGGTTTGACCCAGCATTTTCCCCCTAATGTTGGACTGCTGCGATTGCAAAAGCTGCAACCAGCAGCATTTTTATCGAGGTGCACACAGGTATTAATTTCTGTTTCCTTCTGCTATTAAGGGGTTGAAGGTTAAATGATTATTTCGTGGATGGGGTCTTCTGCAGCACCCCGCCAGCAAAGTTTCCTACCTTGCAAATGCCGATGGGAGATAAAAGGAAAGGGAGAAAAGAGCTTTTGTAGAACAAGGCAAGATGAGTGACACGCAATGCTTCTCATGACAAATGGGAGCTTTATAAAGATAAGGGAAACTAATAGATATGCTTATTATGCAGAGCCTTAGTTTTATGTATTTTATCTCTGCTTTGTGGTTTTACCAGTCAAACATAAAAATGCAGTTTACGTGAAACTATTTCATTTCTTATTTCACTTCTTCTGATAAACTCTCGGAAAGCATTTTAGATTAATGCAAATGGGTGACTTAAAATACAAAGGATAAGATTCAACCGACAATGGGAGTCTAATAATTCATGCATGCCTTTTACAGCTGGCTGGTGAAACCTGGTAGAGTTTCCAAACCTGAGATCAAATTAAGAAATTAAGATGCAGATTTAGTGACAGATGCTCAAACTCGACATGAATGAGAACTGGGATTGAGCTGAGTATTGCCAGTGGAAATCAAAGCTTTCTAAAATCAATGCCACGTTGGTGTCCGCAAGCCCAGTCCCATGGAGGGTTGGGAGCCGCATTTGCTGCAAAGTAAGGACAAAGTCATTCTGGAAAGTCATCCTCACTCACATCTCTCTCCTCTCTCTCTCAAGCAGACTGTGAATTTTGTTAAATTTCAATTTAATATTAAACTTAACACACTGCTGTTACAAATCCATCAGACTTTGAAGCAGTGCACTGGAGAAAACTCAACCCTAAGGATATCATTCACATGCAAAGGCACCTAGATTTTATCATTTATTTTACATAAAGGATTTCCATTTGAATTTTAGATTTCTATGTTTTCCAGATTCTTGCTTTATTCATGCAAATGATGAAAATTACCTTCAAAACCTTCAGAGAAAATTTGACTGGTCTTGAATACACACATCTAATAACCAGCAATTTTTATAGAACAAATGATAGCCATGGACGATTTTGCATGAGCTAGGATTACTCTCAGAAGTAAAGCGCTGCAGGATCAAGCCTTTTGGTCTTTCCTAACCCAGCGGATAGATTTCCAACTGCTGTGCTATAATAACAGAACTTATAGCTGCAGATCTTAGAAAAGTCTCTTTAGGAGTCAGAAATACTTTTTTGTAGGCTAAAGCTTTGCATTCACAGTTTAATCAGGAGCAACTGCTCCTTATATCTAATTCAGCTTTCTAATTATGCAGTGAATTGTGTTGTTTTGTAATATGGAAATAAAGTGGTAACTTGAGATATTTTTGGACTTGTGTTATCACAAACCAATTTATCTCACTTTTACATGGGAATTAAAACAAATGTTCTTACATATGAAGTAGACAGTTTATAAATCTCCCAGAAGACTTCCAGGTCATCTGAAGATTTCATCTCATTCTCCACATTATGTTGTGCAAATATAAGAATGAGAAACGTTTTTTAATAAAAATTAAAATTAGCTCCCACTGCATTATATGTTTGCAAAAATATGGAAAGTAAAAAGACGTGAATATAAATGTGTTCTCAGACATTTTAGTGTCTAATGTCCCCCCCCCAGTGATGTTACTGCATCATTTTAAAGGTGAATAAAAAAAAGAAAATATGTGTTTTCCAGCGAAACCTGTGCTTCTGGTACTTTGACTTTAAATCAGCTTTGCTTAGGAAGAACCACGGCCCTTCTCCCTCCAGCAAAGGCGTTTGGCCATTTGTTACCCAAACCGCTGCAAGGGGCTACCTCGCGTTTCTCATAGAGCATCACCAGCTGTTATCACGGTCACCTCCGGCTAGGACCCAGGGCAGATGTCACTGTACAAAAATCTCCAGTCACAGAGCACCCCTAACTGAAACAAAAAAAGCACCCAACTGAACAAAACCACCCTCAACTCAGCTGTAAAAGCAAACGGTGTTCTCATTTCCTTAGACAGCTTGATTTATGGAAGTTTCAGGCAACGGCAACTTTACTCAGGGAACCATGTCTTTCTGCAAGGATTGTACACTTCTGTTGCCTGAGAAATATAAAATATTATGGGTGAAGCAGTCCTGTCAGCTCTCTTTACCGCCCTGGCTCAGTAATCCTCTTTTCATGCCCCACTGAGGCTTTCCAGCAGCCCATGCACATCCCAGGTTCCCGCCGCCGGCTCCCGTGGATACAGACATACATCGGCTCTCTTCACTTGGACGGGACCGGTTCAACTGCAGATAATACCACACCGCCCTGAAGCTTATCTGCTGATGACTTCCAGGACCCCTGCCTCCATCCCCATCCTTTTAAGCATCATAATCTGCTCAAGCTGTCATTTAGCTGTGCCCTTCGGAGAATACAGCAGTTTGGAAAAAAAATAAACCACAACCCACAATAAAACTCCCTTCCTACATGAGGTTAAGGAGAGAATTTTCCCTTTTCTTTTAAGCTAACATTATTTTTGAAAACAAAACAAAACACAAAAAACCTCTCTGGACACGAGGCTCCAGCATTTTGGACAAAAGGAGCAAACATCTGGCAAACGATCCAGAAAATGGGGATTTCCAGTTGCAGGAGGTCACTTAATAGATGCGAGACAGTGACTGCACCGCTTATCCGCTGCGCTAGCCTGCTGCTCCTAATGGTATTAATATAATCCACACTATATCAGTCGTTCATCATACTTTTATAGCATTTGAATATTTTATAGGCAAAGATACATGTTCATGCCAACACACACTCTATACTTGTGACAAACACTGAAGGTTGCAGCATCAAGCAATCGAGTGCCATAATGCCAACCTGGGCACGATGACACAGCCATCAGCTACGCGATCACACGTGCTTGTTCCTCGGGACTCTATTCAAGGGTAGGAATGGATGACTATTTAATACGCTCTTTTCTCCTCACTTTTCAACCTGTTAATTCCCTTGCTCAATAAGTATCATACCCTTTGATCCCTCTTGGGAAGATACAATGCCTACTTTCTCTGCAAGATTTTTACTGAGTTTTGCCTATTTGTGCGGTTGTACTGTTGGGTGTGTACTTTTCACAGCATGTGGAAGACAACCGTGTTCCTCTGCAGAGCTGAGCATCAACGGTGCTTCAGAAGCACAACTCAACAGCAACGCGAGACTGGCAATGGCATGTAAATTGTGATGCTCACTAAGTTTTACAAATGACAACGGAAGCTACCCAGGGGACGTTTGATAAACAAATCATAGTAGTTATGCTGATTGCAGTTATTACTGTACAAAATAGCAAGGCACGCAACTAGCCTTTGTGAAGTGTCTGTGGGAATGTCACAGAATCAGTCATACCATTTAATTATAAATTCCGTGCTTAGTAATTATACGAAAGGTGACACTGAAGAAAATGATGGGATTTTAGTTTCAGAAAATTTCCCGTTGATGGTTGGATGTTTTGCAGGCTGGCAGTGCTCGGGGGGGTATCAAACACGGGTTGCTCGCGGTACCCCTGTCTGAGCGGCTTGGCTGCACATCCCTGGCATACGGGGGCATGGGTGGCACGTGGGACACACAGGCTTTGGGGCACGTGCGCAGCCCCATGACATTGCCTTTTCTTTTTTTTCCCCCAAGTTGATTTCCAAGCTAAAGCCCATGTTTGTTCTACAGCTCAACAAGGAGCTTTGTGTGCCTGACAGGAATCATTTCCCTGGCTGGACGCAGCAGAGCTGTGGCTGGATGGCTTTCATCAGTAGAAAGAGCCGGTCTATTAAGTTAGCGTCCTCTGGAAATTCTTGCAATAGATCAGAAAAACCTGCAGGTTAACTTTGTGGATATATTTCAGCGTAATGGAAAAACAAAAATAATTCCATGGGAACAGCAAGTACCCACAGAGTAACATCACAGTTCTCTCAGAGATAGGAAAGTAAAGAAGATTAACGTTTGGAAAGTAGCACCCCAAATTACTTCTCCTTTACACCCATTAATAACAATCACATCGCACCCTTTCAAGAGGTCATCAGCCACCTGCTGTCCCTCACTAAGCAAGAGTTGATACCAGAACAGAGCTGAAATCCAGCCAGAGGAGCAATAAATACCTGCCCGGCGGTGGCAGCTCAGCAGTAACAAGGGGAGATGCAGGACCCGAGCACCGGCCAGGCACCCTGTCCCCCCCCCGCCAAACCAGCAACGGGACAGCGGAGACGTCGGTCAACCCAGAAGAAAACCTTCTCACACAGGTGGGGAGAAACACTTTACCTTTAAATTCATTTTGTTCTCAGGGCAGCTTAAGACAACTCTTTCTTCCAACAGGTTCATATGTCTTTGAAGGCTTTTTTTTTCCCTTGGCTAATAATAAAATGACTGAATATCACAGACAGTTCTGTGGGTTTTTTTAGATGTCATCTCTGTGTTTACCCTTACTAAACAGAAACTTAGAGTTCCAAATAAACTACCGAAGTAATAACTGATCATCACAAAAACATTGTGTGCCTGGGTGAGTTTCTTTCATGCATTTAACCAGAGACAACTGTTATTCCTACCCAGAGAACAAGGTGGGAGCTGAGGAAAGATTCAGATTTGAACAATCACCACCACTGAAGCAGAAACCAAAATGTCATTAATCTCTTCAGGAAACTAGCCAAGCCTTGCATGTTATATACGATGCAACATGGACTCATCAGCTAAGCTTCCACAATGTCATCTCCAAAGGTGACCAAAAGCAAAGTGGCCATTAGCAGGAAGCATTACATTTAATGACAGCTTTCCGTTGTCCTGGACAAGTAAGCACACAGGGGACTCAGTCTAAGAATTATTTCTGTAAGTGTTGACTTTGAGGACTGTAAGTAACCCTTCACTGTTGCCCAGGTCTGCTCTAGTTCTGGGAGGGATTAAAATTCAGTCTTTGCCTGCTGCCACGGGTGCAGTGAATGCCGCACACGGTGTGGTGCTTAGGCTGGGCAGGGGTAGCAGAACGAAGGTGTCCCTGCCCCGCTCTCCGGAGGACACAACGGCTGGCAGGGATGGGAATGCACCCACACCTCCCCACTGGGCGCTCCGCACAGCTTGCAGCCGCAGACACCCTGCCGAGCTGGGAAAACACACACCCCCATTAACCTCAACAACGCAATGCAACCTACTCTACGGTATGGTCTTCCCTCCAACATGCACCAGCTTCAAAAAACACCTGCAGAGAGGCAAAGAAGATCTTTCTGCTTTACCTGGAGAATCCTTAGAAACGATCCCAATGGAGCAGGACCCCCCGAACGGTGTCAGTTCTTGCACGGGACGTTGCTTCATCAGCTCACACAGAGACTTTGCCGGGCGCTTTCCCAAAGCACCCCCATAGCCATGATGCTCTGTGACAGCAATTGGCCGAAGTTGCACGGTGCGTATTTATACCAACAATATGAGAATGCCGCAAATAGAAGCATCTAAAAGACGAACTTGCTGAGGGGAAAAATCAAAGTCAAGTCAAGGAGCTGGATGCTCCTGGAGATGTCACCATCAGAGCTTTGAGCCCACCTCTCCTCAGAACCCATATCAAGCTGCTGTGAACAGCATTTCTAAAGAGAAGTGTAACCCACCCTCCCTGTGTCCTTAATTATCACGTCTGCACTCTGCAAACCTGTGCACCCGCCGCCCCCGTCCCGCCTCCATCCCCCCTCCAGCACGCACTGTTGTGGAGGAGGGACGGCTCTCACCCACCTCATGGCGATGAGGACGGCCGCTCCTCGGGTGCCCGCAAGAAGCACCACCACTGCTCGCAGGGTGGCACACGCTGCCAACAGCAGTGACGACCCACAGAGTAACTCCATCTGCTTTGGAAACAGGGGCTCTCCCCTGCCCAAGGGAACCGCGGACGGTTAGCAAACGCTAAAGCAAGCTTTGATGTCGGATATGGTATTTCTGTCCGCCAGACAACAGCCTCCGATGTTCTAAAAAGTTGCTCTAAGTCACGTCACGAAGTCTGGAGGTTTGGGAGAAGAACGTGCCCAGAACCATGAAATTCCCCTTGTCACAAACATGCCAGATGGGATCTCGTTCCCTCCTGACGATACGGCAAAACATGACAGACACCATTGCACAGGTATCACGCTGGGGGAGAGAGTGGGACTGCGATAATGCTGATAAACCCTCGGACGTGCTTACAAATGCCGTCATGTTCGCTGCTCCTGATGGTTACTAGCTTGGTGATGACAACATTATACACCAGAGTTATGCAGGTAATGGGTGTGATGAATTATGTTCCAATATGTTTCTAGCAGCAGGAGGCTTAGCGTACCAAAGAGAAAATTGGGGTCATATTCTGAAAGATTACCACCTGCAGAGGCCAAACGCAAAGGCAGACAGTACAGCAGTAAACAGGTCTAAAAGGACTAATTTCCAATTCCCTCTGCCTGCACTGTAAAACTGATCCTTCTAATGTCGTGCTGCCAAAGCCAACTTACATTTTCATGTCTTAAGAGCCCCCGACACATCCAGCTTTTCAGCTTGCATTTCACAGGCAAACACGCAGAGTGAAGATGAAGTAAATATATGTATTTTGAATATATTTTAGTTACTTGAGCTAAATATTTTATACAGCTTGTTCCCTTATAATAGGAACTTCCTTATGCAAGAAATTTGCCTACATCATAAAAAAAATAAATATTTATGGCTTATATCCATAACTTGTATGATAATTCAAACTACCAAATGTTAAAGCACTTGCTCTGAGGGTTATGATGCAGATGGAGGAGGAATTTTGTCTCTCCAGCCTTTGAGAGAAACTCTAGCAGCTTATCTAGAAGGAAATTAAATTATTCAGATAATTGTACAGAGCAGTGATGGAACAGCACGTGGCTGCTTTCAAAGGGCATCAAATGGCTAAAGGAGAAATTGAAGCACTATCAAAGACAATCCCACAAGTCAAATGGTTTATACAGACTATACTCGGCAGAGGTTCCACATCTGCTGGAGAAAAGAGCCCTCTCTGCTTTCTGTATCAGTTACAGAGACAATAAAGATGCCCATGAACTACCTACAATCATTTGGGAGTTGCTCAGCCAAGAAATGAACAGTGATGGCCCTGGCTTAAGTCAACAAAAGCTTAAAGTTTTTTTTGAATTTGTGACTCCCTGGAACTGGCTGCATCCTCTGAGTTTCCAAGTAGAAATTTGGCACAGAAGAATGTGCCAGCAAAACACGCTTCTTGCAAGGACGGCAGCATTTGAAGCGAGGTCCATGAATCTCCACCTCTGAGATAAGATGAGCTTCTGTCTCCTTTTGGATTCATCTCTCGGTTTTCACTGTCCCCGGGCTGGTGATGAGGGTGGTGGGTGGGCAGTGAAAGACGTGAGCAAAACTGAGACCCACCTCTGGGTGACAGCAGGGATGAGCCCTCCCAGTCCTGCATCTGTTAATACAGGAACCAGCGATGGAGAGCCGGGAAACACCCGCACATGCCTCTCCTTATATTTTTCTTCTGTACTAATTACATGTCCATAATCGACAGATTAATCCAAGAATTGATGAAATGGATGAAATCCTCCCATGGGGACCTCAGCTAGTGTGCAGTTATCCATTGTGGACGCCTGTCCACAGGAGGAGTGTCCTGAGACCCAGCAAATCATTTCACGTGGGTCACTAAAGGGCCTCTAGGTGATAAGAAATTGCAGTGACAGCTGAGTTTGGCTGTATTTCAAGCGCAGACAGAGGCGAACAGCTCCAGAAATCCCATTATCCATCCTCAGAACTGTCTAATACCTCTCGCTTGACATTCGTGTTTGTTATAATAGCTATAAAATAAGTTACACATCACTAAAAGAGACAAACACAAAGTGCAACAGAAGTAATGTACATCCCCAACTTCTATTATTAAAACAATGGCTTTTCCCACTCTCACTGGCTAAGCACTTAGCTTTTTTGAGCTAGAAATAATTCTTCATCTGTCACTTTTTCCAAAGATTACATCATCGGAGAAAGCTTTCATTTCATTCTTCACCTTCGCCGCTGCACTGCTAAATTGACTGACATACAATCTTGGCATTTTAGGGTATTCAGTGCCAGACTTCAGCTGCTGTTATAAATCATATTTCTCCACACTTATTGCATTTTATTCATTTTATACATGACCAGAGATTAGAGTTCAAATGAAATAGATTTTGCTATCCTTCTTATATTCCAAACGTCACTAGTCTAGAAATCTTTAATTTTACTCACTTCAACTACTGAATAATTCAATGTAAAAGGAGAAAAAAACCCCACCAACCCTGAAATACTCAGTTTGAGATTTTTAGCAAAATAAAGCGAGGATCCTCCGACTGCCACGGCTGTATCTGTGGGGTGCATCCAGAGCTGGGGACTGTCCCAGCAGCAGGGAGGGCTCCCGGCGGGTATGGCACTGGAGCCGTGGGAGGAGCGGTCATCTCAGGAAGGCTCCTGGCAAGAGGATACACGGGCTGATGCCGATATCCGGGCACACTCAAACCCTCACCCTGAATTTTGGGATTTGGGAAGGTGTGCTCATGAACTGACTCTTTTCAGGCAATACAATACTTGCCATTACTAAAATCCCTATCTTCTAAGCTCAGTTTTCAAAAGAAAGTGTTCAAAAGCGCGTCGTTAGTGAACCGCTGGCAATCCGGAGGGAAGCCAGTGCTGCAGGATCACAGAATCATAGAAATGGCCATGGCGAGGCCTGGAACTTCCCAGAAATCTCGTGGGGATCAAATACTGCTTGTAAGGACAGAGACCAGACAGCCTTACCACACTTACAATTTTTCCTCACCAAATAGTTGCTGAGTGAACACGAGGCAAAGCTATCACACAAACTTCTTAAATTTTTAACGAATTCTGGAATAGGAAATAAGCTGAGGTCAAACAAAGACAATTCCTTTTATGTTGGATGGAGAAATAAGCAAGAGTGAATATCCTGTGCAAGGTATTGATTATAAAAAGACAAATAAACTGTAAGCTAATGTGTGTATACGTAAACACAGATGAGCAAGTAGATGGGGAACTAAAAATATTACAGCCCTCATATATTGCCATGCACAATAAAACTACATTAAAGAAACTTCCACTCAGAGAAGCCGCCTAGCTTTCAACAATTTTACTTTGCATCATTCAAGATAAATGGTGCTAATTACTAGTTCAAGAAAAAAAGGTGTTTGTTTTAAAAAAAAACACTTTAGATGCTTAATCTTACGCTGATAGCATTAAGGTAAACCTCTCTGATCACCAGTCTAGGAAATTAAATGTTCTTAGAAGAGGTCGCTGTCAGATCAAAAGAGGCGCTGGCTTTTATTCCTCACGACAGGAAAACCTGAAGTAATGTCTTCCCACACTGAAGATGCCATTCCCTGGTGTAAAAACCCCCAAAATTTGGAGAAAATAAAGAGAAAAGAGCTAAGCGTGGCCACGGTGGAGGCTGTCCCACACTGTCAGCGTTCACCACTGTAGCTCAAACACCCAGACATGCAGAGAAAACCTCTTAGGAAAACTGTACCACATATGGATGCTTCTGTGCCACACGATGTACTAAGTGCAAAGACTTCAAACAAACAGAAATACAGATGTGCAAAGCATCAGCTGCCTGAGGCTACGCAAAGTCCTCTGAAAGACAGCATCACGCTGAGGGCATCATTTTGTTAACGACGGCCCGGCCCACCAGCTACAGCTCTCCTGTGGGGTTGGATTCACAGGGGAACAAAAAATGGCTGAAACGAGAAACTACCTGAAATAACCACTGACGCACACCAATAACACATGCTAACTTCTCAAATTCTAAAAATTGAAGCTGCAGAATAATAATTAGTAAGTAAACCTCATTTTCATGTCTTCTTAGATGTTACTTTTCTCTGGAGAAGCAAAAAAGTTTATGTCCGTATAACTGTGGCCAGGGTGAAGGTTACACAGATGCTGTATCAGCAGAGCAACACCTGTATACAAATAAAATATGCCTATTTTAGCATTGCTGTAACAGTACGGCCCTTAGGAACGACATACAAACTGTTGGTTACGTGTGATCACAATAGAGATGCAGGTGTTGCAGGTCTCTCCTACAAAGAGAGCAATCAGAGCATCAGCATGCCCAATTTCCCCCCCGTAGCAGGGGAGCTAGCTAACTTGGCTGGCACCCTTAGAACATCTTCCTGCACCGCTTCTATCTCTATGCAGAAAGCACAAATAAATGTGCAAGAGTAACTGAACAAACTTTCTATTTACCTAGAAGCAGATCTTCCCAGTTGGGAGTAAACTTTCTGTCAGCACTGAAGTCCGCGTTTCCTCAGCAAAACTTCTACTGACCTTCTTTTCAGCCAATTTAAACACACAACAAACAGCATCGTCAAAAAAGCGATTAGCGATCTTGTAGTTTTGGGCGTACAGCTTACCCTCCCCTCCCCACAGGCCACTGGACTTCCAGGAACAGCCTAGGGCTTTGGGAAAGTCATGGCCCTTCAGCAGTGCTGCGTGTCGGGCACTCAGCAGCACGGAAGGACTAAAAAGCTCCAGAGATCACCCAGATCCCCTAGATCTTGTGTGCTTAGGATGAAAACAGACCTGCGAAGGTAAACATATTCCAGCCTCACTGCAATAGCCTATTGGGATACGCATGCCAGAAGGATCCAACGTTCCTCTTGCATCCTTTGCATGGAGCTACATGGAGCCTTTTGGAAGCTGCGTGAGAAAGTCAAAGTATGAAGCATCTCAAAATGTGAAGAATCATCCTCTAAAGAAAAGCAGGATGGAAATCCAGAGACAGCGGGAGCTTCTGAAATTCCCTTTAGTTCACAGGTTGGCTCTTTACACTTAGTGTACTTTTATCTGTGTGGGCAAATGAGATAACATGGTATGTATTATGCAGGTAGGCTGCTTTGTCAAGCCGCAGGTCACAACTGAGGACGGGCTTGACAATCGACAGCAGCTCATGTATCTGCACGAGGTTGTCATGGCAATGAAACCTCTGCGAATGCAGCTGATACGAACTGCTGCTTTGCCTTGACAGCGCTGAAAAATATTGCCAAAATTATTCATAGCCTGGAAATAAGAGAGGCGCAAATGCCCTAATGGTTTTCTCCCCACTATATGCTGTTAACCATTTTGGGTTTTGCAATTTTCTTTACTTTTATTGCACGGTAAATCAGTCAGCCTTACATTACAATGGCAAGCAGCCTTTTCACTTAGTGTATTCAGGTCTTGCAAAATTAAATTTATAATTCAAAATAAATATAAGCATTTTAATAGAGTTATAATAACACACAGTAGCCTAGAAAGCTAATACTGCAAAAGGAAAAAAATCAAGCCCCAACCCACCCTTACAAGAGGGGCCAATCCCTGCCTGTACCGCGGAGCAGCTCTCCGTGAGGGTGTTTCTCCAGGTTTGACGAGGGTTTCGGAGGGAGCAGAAAGGACAACGTGCACACAAGGTGCCCATGACGAACCTGCTCCAAGGAGGCTAGGTTTTCCTGAGCTGTCAATTCAGAGTCTTAACAAGGAACAAAAAAGAAGATATTCCAGCCCATGCTCTGCTCCTAATGAAAAGCAGGGCTCCATGCAGAAGATTCATTTTACAGAGCAAGCTGCAACATTTCTTTCTGTCCTTTCACCTTCAATTTTGTCTCCCCCAATCCAGCCATATGAATGTTTTATTTATATCCAGTCACTTTCACCCAGTTGGAAGGCATTCTCTCAAATGAAATTCCTCTTTTTCTGAGACAGTCCAGTTAATAGATTCCCTTTGCAGCACTCTCTTCAGCAACTGAACCTCCTCAATCTCCCAGCACACTAAGCTTACAAGAAAACTCACCAAAAGCCAGCCTCCCGCTCCAAACAAACATCCTCTGGTGCTCCCAGAAGAGCAAGACGCATTCTCCCCCGCAGCTGGACGCAGTATCTTTAATAACTACATAATTCTGAACGTACACATTGGTGATGCTCTTTTGATTTCTCAAAGAGGTTTCTATAAGGTTGCACCCAAATAAGACTGAAGTAACACGGTGCCATGCTACACAACCCCTGCAGTTATTTCACCTGCATCACCAGGTCTGCTAACATTTTCTGGAGAATTTACTTGATTTCTTCATAATTCTACCGGCCTCATGATTGTTAACTCCTTTGCCAAGGCATTCATTTCTGGGGGCATCGCTGTCATGTCAACACTTGTTCTGTCCCTACTGTACCTTTTACCTGGCTGACAGAAGGAGGTCTCCACCCAAGGCTTTCACAAGGGTTGTTGAAGCAAACAAGTATTCTTCTACCACCATGCAAAACCTCAAACCAGTCCCCCCTAAAAAACAACCTCGTCCATCTAACACACCAGAGAACTGAACATTGCCAACAGCCCTGCCCGCTCACATGCTAATTGCGGTCATCTTCCTTCATCACTGTGGCCTTGCTATAAACCCCAGAAAAGTCAATGGGAATCTTTCAATGTTGGTTAAGTTTGACCTAGGTCTATATTGAGAATATATTCCATATATTTGCATACAAAGTAAGATCTAATTCTGCTTGGAGACCTTCAGGGGAATCCAAAGTGCAAGCTGGAGCCAGCAGAGGAGTGGGGAAGAAAAAGGCTAATCCTACACATACTCCTTCTCTTTAAAGACCTTTAGAGTAGAACACTGATTATTAAAAAGCACTGACAAGTATAAAGCATGCCAGCTTTTCACAGACTTTTAAAATTATAATGTAATTATTATTTTAAAAAGAGCATTTACATACTGCTTTTGCTATTTAGAAACAAACTTGTTATGGCTGGAAGTGTCCTTTCTATATAAAGACACTATCACAGTGCTGCATAGAGGGTACATGGGACCACGCAGTCTGAATGTGATTTGGGATCTAAAGGCTGCGTTCAAGTTTAAAGATCAGTCCACAAGTGTAGCCAATCAGTTACTTTAACTGGGTTCTGATCTATTGACTGTCATGAAAATTATTTTATGCTATAAAGTGTAAAAGCAAGCAGAGAGGGAGTCAGAGCAAAGAGTGTTTGGATTCACGCGCGGAGAAGTCATGGCAGCAAAAACTGCATTCCTGACCAGCCATCATTAGGAATGTAAACCCTGGCAAAATAAAGAAAAATAATTCCTTCAATTAAACAAAAAAGTAAATAAAAAAAAATCATTTTCTGTGAGTTACCTGAGGATACTTGACTATTTTGATGGAGTCTAATTTCTCAAAAGCATCTACAGGCAGATAAAAGCACCACAAGACGAGCCTGCTCCAGACAGCAGCCCAAGAAGCCATTCCTGGGCTGTCGCCTTTGCCAGGCCCCTGACGGGATTCCTCACATCACCTCCGTTTCCACAGTCCGCATGGAGAAACGTTTCTGCTGGTCCTCAGGACGCAAGCCCCCGTCCTGCCGTGTAAAATTGCCCAGGGAGACCGGAGTATTTTTTCCTTCGTTCTGTTTTGATATACTGGTTCTCAAAGCACTACATTCCTCCACAACTGCAGAATGGTTCGAGTGAATTGTTTTAAAAATGGCAGCCACGTACTGAAACCTCAAAAAAACCCTCCCAAAACCATTTCCCCCCCAAAAAAAAAAAGATCCCCACCCTGTAACCAAAAAGAAAGAGGATTTCAGCCACGGGCTGTGGGCAGTAGGTCAGGCCCGGTTGCCAACAACAGCTCAAGCCGGTCGTGCCTGCAGGAAGGATGAACCCAGAGAGCTCACCCCCAGGTCCAACCCTGAAATCCTGCCAGCAAACCCCAGCATCTTCCTTTCTGAACGCAAGAGCAGGCTTTCTCTGACGCTCAAACTACTCCTGTGAACTCAGAAAGGTCCGTGCCAGCCCTTCCCACCACAAACCCGTCCCCTCACCATCGCTCCCCAGCCAGCATCTAGCGCTCCCCTGATCCCAACAGGCTTCCCGGACCCCTCACATCCCGCCTCGGCAGGCACTTCGGAATAAATCATATCGCATCCCACAGGAAAACACGCCAGGAAAAGGCCAGGAAAGACACGACAAGAATACAGAAACACTTTGCAATTATTTTCTTTATCAAGCAAATTGTTCACGTTTTACAGGTGTGCACTAGTAGGTGTTAATTTTCCCTATTATTCCTTCAGAGCTGTCCAAGTTTGCATTTAATTAACTAAATGACGCGAGCCATCCAATTCTTGTTGCTACTAATGTATCACAATTAGAACAAACTGTTGCCACGGCAACTGCTCAATCTATCATAATTCATAAACTGGAGCCAGCCCGCCTTGTAGCTTACGCAATTCCTGTGACGCGCAGATGGGCGTTTATTGTTATGCTAAATTGGGAATGGGTAATCCCAGAATACAAAATGATTTAGGTGCTCCTTTAAATGAGATTTATTTACAAAAAAAGTCTATCATTTTAGGACCTGCCAAATTCCAGTCGTTCCACGATCCCCCTTTACCTTCAGGAGGTATCGATGCACATCAATGCTAATCCAGAGCATCAGGAAAAAGCTTCCTCTCTTAATTATCAAACACTGCATTTATTTTATTGTAAGAATAAACCGAATCTCCGTCTCAAGTCTGATGCTACAACTACAATCTACAGCAATATCCAAACCATTTTCCAATATGGTCTAACAAGGTGATACTGCGTCCTGTACCACCGTACGACAGCTCACAGTTCCTCCTTACCAGCTCCAAGTTAACTCAGAAATTAACTCCTGTGAGTCATAGCTCAGAAATGATATTACAAGTCGCTATGAATTAATTAGAGTTCCTTATCAGCAGTTTCATTTGGGGTACTTACACAGAAAGCAATCCGGAATATTGCAGGATGAGGAAAAAGTGAGTTTTAAGCCAAATCAGCTCACACGTTTAACTAATCCACGACCTGGCAAACGTTAATGGCCCACAGACCCTATTCTGCAACTATATCTTATTAAATATATTTTTGACAGGATTAAAAAAAACAGGTTTTATTGCTGTCTTCATAGTTGCACAGCATACCTGCTTTTACACTTAACTGAGATTTATTTACTGTCTTCTATCCCTTATTATGCATCAAGAAACAAATGCTGAGTGCCTAGCAGTTCCCTTGTCTCTGCATGAGGAAGCCACAAGGAAGCTTGTAAATACAAGGCTGAATTTGTGAAAAGCAATACCTTCTGTCAGCGAACGCGAGCCCTAGGCCTCGGGGGAGAAAAAAAAAGCATCCAAAGGAGGATTTTTTCTGTGTATGATTGCAATCAAATCAAGCCAGCCCCGCTCCCACGAGGAAGCTTACTTTGATAAAGGTTGTCTCACGCATCACCATCCCGAGCGTGGTGATGCCACACTGGGCACTCAGCACCCAACAGGCGCTCCCTGGGCACGCAGCCCCAAAACATGGTGATTTTTCCCCAAGTGAGTGTGTGCTCCAGCTCTGGTTGGGCCAAAGCTGGTGCTGGGCTGGAGCGCGGGGCTCTGCTCGAGGCGGTCTCAGCGCTCCGCACACCCAGCAATTAGCAACAGGGGTATATAGAGGCCCTGACCTTCCTTTCTTATCTTCAGTCATTAAGAGATTTCATCTCCCAGTCAATAAAATACACTAAAACTGCATTGATTTTGAAGTTCTGGAAAATCAAATCACTTGATCTTTCTACTTAAACTCCCTTGCTCCTCCAATTAAGGCACCAGAACAAATCTTAACTACTACCTAATATCAGTTTTCACAAGACTTTCTCTCCAGCAGTAATCATGTTTTAAGCACCTTGGCTAAACTAATTGATTTTCATTCCTTTCTGCTAGCACCATCTAACACAAGCTGGTGCTAAGCTTTTACATGCACTTTAGTCTTCAACTCACTGGTGAATTACTGTTGCTGGTTAAGTTTGTTAGCAGGATCTGTTCCATTACTAAAAAGAGCTATCTTCTCTTCAAATTATATTTAATTATCTCCATTAAACATTACAGGTTGCTCTGATGTTGAAAATGCAAATCACAGGGAACAAGAGGAAGATGATAGCATATTGTTCATCACATATTTTGTCCTCCTACTCCTTCTGCATTCTTTTAAATAAACGTCTCTCCTCTAACCGTGAGTCCAATGAAGATCTTGTGAATGCTCCAGATACTCAATTTACCATACATACATTATTTTTTAGTTGTTACAAACACAACATGAACATCATTTAATCGGCAAAAACCACATGACTCAAGGGCATGGGCAAGGTTAAACCTCAGGTTTCCCTACTCTGTCAGAGGCAGTTAATGGCTGAATGGACGGCTCTTAATGGGCAATTAGCAGTGCAAGAAAAGCGGTTATTGCTGAGTTTTTGTAAATCGGAGTTTCACCTCATTCCCCCCACTCTGGGTTTTGTCACCACAGATACTTCAGCCATTTAAAGGCCAAATGCCAACACAGATTGAATAATCTCTGGGTGAAGCGCCTGACATCATTAGCTGAAAAGTGCTAAACCTGAAAAACCCTTCATAAAGCCTTGACAATTAAAGAGGTCAACAAGGCTCTCCTGCCCACTGCAGCTGACCCCTTGACACAGACTTGGCTGGGAAATATCTGCCAGATAAGGGAGCCCGTCTTATGAAACCGTCTTTCGCACCACTAGAGCTTGTTGGGTACATTCCCAGTTGCTGCCTACCCCTTTCCCACCCCCACCACTCAGTCTGGGAAAGAAAACATGGATCTTCAGTCTCTGATGCTGAGAGAATACAGAGTCAGGCACGTTAGCAATGGCAAAGGCAGAGTCTAAGATGGAAACGATGTCAGACCACCATCGTGGTTTAACCCCAGTCAGCCGATAGGACCCCCGCTTGGGATGGGGGCGAGCATCCGAAGAGCGAAAGTGAGAAAACTTGTGGGTTGAGATAAAGACAGTTTAATAGGTAGAGCAAAAGCCATGCATGCAAGCAGAGCAAAGAAAGGAATTAATTCTCTGCTTCCCATTGCAGGCGGGTGTTCAGCCATCCCCAGAAAAGCCGGGCTCAAACACGTGGAACAGTTAATTGGGAAGAAAAACGCCACCACTCTGAGTGTCCTCCCATTCCTTCTTCTTCCCCCATATACTGAACATGATGTCATATGGTATGGAATATCCCTTTGGTCGCTTGGGGTCAGCTCTCCCAGCTGTGTCCCCTCCCAACTCCTTGTGCCCCCCCAGCCTGCTCGCTGGTGGGGGAGTGAAGAACAGAAAAGGCCTTGAGCGCTTAGCAACAACAAATCCACTGGTGCGCTATGGGCACTATTCCCATCCAAAACCAAAACACAGCACTGCATCAGCCGCCACGCAAGAAAGGCAACTCCATCCCAGCTGAAACCACACTACCACCAAACTGCAGAAGGAAAAAGCCTCCCTTGTTTTTCTTGTCCCCTGTCTGGACAGGGCATCACACTCACCTGGCACCATTCCCGACTGCGGCGGTGGCCATGCCACAGCTACGGGCAAAGGCAAGACCTGTCTCCTGCACCCGCAAGCCCTCCGGGGTGGTGTTAGGGATGGAGGCTTCAGGGCAGCTCCAGCTTTGTGTCTGCGCCTCCCACCTCCCGAAGCTTCGCTCAGGCACGTTGGGCAGAGCACTTCCCCAGCGAGACCCCTTTCTTTAACAGGAAGGAAATACAGTAAAAAAATAATCTCCCTCCGATCTCTTCCCCTAGGTTCCCTTTTCTCTTCCAATTTGTCTCCTCACCCATGCAACAGAGCAGCTCCTCTTGTATGTGCTTGTAGGCATCTTTGTTTTGGCAGTCGCAGACTAACCTTTTTCTCTTTGAGCGGCTTTTCATTTGTCATAAGGTATTGATCCTCTGACAATAGTTCTCAGCTGCTTTCTGCCGTATAAACAACATCACAGATTTCTAAAGCTGCCTGGGAAGTAAGGGCAGAGCAGGAATCAGTGACACCTCTGTACCGGGCACCGCAGAGGGCTCCATTTGTGCTCGCTGTTGAAAAGGGCCTCCTCAGTCCCTCCACAACCAGGTTAAACGGGGCAGCTCAGCCACCACAGGGTGAGGTGACCGGGGACCACAGGACGTGCCCTGTGGGTGGCTGTGGTCCTTCCCCACCGCCTGACACTCCTGCACCCCGCGGAGCGACAGACACGTTCTGCTCGGGCACAACACGACTGGGTCTGCAGGAGCCCCCAGCTCTGCTGCGCGGCAAGGAAGGAGCCTCGACAGCTTCTTTTGCTGAATTGCTTTTGATGAATATGAACAGAGACTTTCAAAAGAAGCCATTATTCAAAATGCAGAAGTATAAGCATGCCCCAAATCACTCCTGACGGGGTACGCTTGGGACACAACATTTTTGTTTCAGTCTACGAGAATTCACTGTTGTTTTCTTTAACCTTCTGCTAAGCTTATGCCTCAAAGACAAAATACAAGGCAATTTCTTTGACTGAGTATGATGGTTTCTACTTTTATTATTATTACATGCCTGCTTAAACCATTTAAAACAACAAATAAATCCTTCAGGTCAGTATTTTTGCGTTCATCACTTATGTATAGTGAAACCTATTTTTTGCTTTGCATTAAATTGGCCTTGCTAGACTGAAAATGCACTTTCAAGAATAGCTGTTTTCTTCCTCTGCAAATCCAGCTATATTTAACTCACCGGTATGCACAGAGGACCTGACATTTTTGTGTTACAGGACCTTATTTAGAGCAAACTGCGATCAACTCCATGATCAGCGCAGGTTTTGGTTTGTGGTGGGGGAGATCTCCTCACCAGTCCCTGCAACTGTGTATTTTTTACTGGTTTTTCAGCCTTAGTCTCTTGGGTAAACCAGCAGCTGAACTGCCGGCTCCAAACCTGTGTATTCTCTCTTCTTTCCTCACTGGTTTGGTGCAGGGGAAGACCACTGTGCTGCTCACGGAAGTCACTGCTCGGTGACGCCTGTCCCGCAAGCTCGCTCCCACCGAATCAATGGCAAAACTTCAGCTGACTGACTCCCTCCTCGCAAGTCTGCTTTCCGCTTCTATTTTGTTTGTTTATTCTAAAATGAACAGAAGAACAGATTAGCTCTGAAGGTGTCACCCAAGTATGGGCAACAAAGGATGCTCCTTCCCTGGGCGCCTGACAAGGGTACTTGATTCCCTGCCCTTCCGCAGGCTGCTCTCATCAGCCATCCCCGCGTGATGACAAAAGTGCTTAAGGACCCATTCTTTCTGCTGAAATGGGTTGATCAAACGAAACCCTGACACCAGCATAGAAGTTCAGCACGAAAATTGAGAAACATCTGCATAACTTACATTGTATTGAATAAGCTCTTCATGGTTTTCTTTTTGTTCCTGGATGAGCTTAGAATCAGCAGCCATTATTTCTTACTCAAAATAACATTATTATGTTTCTACAATACCCGTGGGGTTCAGAAACTGGTTATGATCTGCTCTCACAAAACGCTACTTCAGTTCCTAGCGTTTGGCTTACAATGTCAGCCATGATATACAGGATTTTTCTGAAAAGATGATTAACTCTTGTTCAAACAAAGGAGTATTAATGGGAACTGAGGTTTTCTGCAGCAAAAATCAAACTGCACTACACACGGCACAGCCTTAGCAGAGCACACCATCCTCTGGCCGCCCGTTGCGGAGAAACCCTCTAGAGTTTAGCACAGGGAATGACCTTTCCATACAGCCCGAAGTCTCCCACCTGAAACCCTGAAACAGGACTCTCCCAAAAAAGGCACGCTAGAAGAGCATCAGGGCTGCAGGAATATATCAATACCTCTGGGAAGCCGTATCATCTTTGTAATGTACTTAACTCAAGCCTCACATACACAGGAAACTCAAAATAACCATTAAAATACATTATCACAAATTGAAACGCTATGTTTCTAATAAACTTACCCTTCCTTGTTCTGAGCAAATGAGATAATTTAATGATTACTTCCTTGTAAACTAACTTTGAAGAGCTATTTTATAATTATCCAGTTACCCCTTATTCATGTATGTAGCTACCTTGAGGTGCGTGTGACTATTCGCACTATTCAGAAGCGCTATTCACGAAACAGGGTTTTGCAAGACTGAATTTTTACTGTCGCTAGGGCTGAAACACAGCAAGCTTGAAAAAAAAATCCCCCCCCAACACCCAACAGCAGTTGCATGGTCGATGCAACAGCTCTGCTGGAGAAATTATGTTGTCAGCTCCAGTGGGTTTGACATCGCAGAGATATCAAAACGCAAGCAAAGAGAAAAGTTTCATCAACAACATAATTACTCTTCTGGACTCAATGGAACCACAATTATTTCGCGTTGAGGTGTTGTCAGTTTATGTTGCAGATAAAAACTGTTAGGTAACACTGACAGGGGCCTTTGCAGAGATTGCTTTTCATATGTAAAACTCTCACAGCAGTTCTACATTTTCCTAAAAAAAAAATAAGGAACCAAAAAAGTACATGTCAACACTATGCATTAAACACCCACACGTTTTTCCCTTTAAAAATTACGTCGCCTTTTACCTGGAGGCAGTAAAGTAAGTACAAAAATCACAGAGCGAAGAGATGCCCTTCTTCCCGATTTTCCCTTGGCATCTATTTGAAGTAAGCGGAGTGCTCGTGTGGACCTGCAGGACAGCGGCAGTTGTGCATCCCGAGAGTGCCCGGAGAGCGAGGGACAAATGCCTCTGCCACTTTTGGGGCTCAGAACAGGCAATGTGAAACGAGACAGAAAATATTCCCGAGTCTGCTGTCCCAGGCAACTGGAGATTGTTCATACCTTGTGGGTTAACTGGGCAAAGTCCAGCTGCAGCATGCTGCGGAGGAGGAGCTGGTTTGGCATCCCTGATGAGCGGCTGCACCGGCGGCATGGGAGAATGGTTCTCCTCAAATGCCAATGGAAAATAATTAATTTATGGGTTTGCCCCAGAACATCCCCTTCCTCCCTCCAAGACGGTACCTGCAGCAGCACGCCCTGCTGCGACACGTTCTCGGAGACCTGCAGCTTCTCTCCAAGGGGAGGGTATTTTCAGTTACACGTTTTTGGTCTGCTTGAGCGGTCCAGAGAGGGAGACCACAGGACACAACAGGGAATTTGGCAGCCCTGTCGCATCGTGCCCCCGGTCACAGAACTGGTGACTCTGCCCAGATCTGGGTGGAGGTATTTTCCACCCTGTACTGCATGCTCCTTTCTGGGTTCCATTTATTTTTCCATCTTCTGTATCAGATTTTTTCTCTCTTCTCAACACAGAAGGGAATGGAAAAGGCTAGAATTATCACAGCGAAGAGATCCCTCACTTTCTACATCAGACATCAAAGCAGCATGCTCGCAGGCTTCAAAGAGTCCCTCAGAGACTGCAGAACTACCGCGGGGCTGCTAACTTAAAGTAATTTCTGCTTAAGTGAATACATCTCTGTTATGAGACAGCCACATACAAATTTAAATGCAGTATTATTACTCCATTATGAAGATACCCGCTTCAATAATTGAAAATTTCACAAAATGAATTGATTGTTAATTATCTTTTAGCTTTCACCTATATATTCCTGTAAGGCTATTACCGCGTAAGCATGAACACAATGACTGCACAGCTGATACCTGGCTAACGGCTGACGGCATCCCTTCATTGGAAATGTACACCCTCCTCCTTAGGTAATTATGTGGAACATGATTGTGGCCTTGGGCTCTTCCTGCTCAGTGTTTTCAATTAGATTTTACTACAAAAGTACATATTAACATTAAAGGAGCATTACAATGCAGCAAATGTGATAAAACAGATCAATGTTAGATGTACCTTATGCTTCTGTTGTTTCAAGAATCATAATCACCATTAATTTATGGTCTTCTGAGGAGGATCTAATTACTCTAATCATCTCTTATTTCACCCTGAGCATGCACTTTTTCCTTTTACCTAGCTTTAAATACCTGCCTTGACAATAGAGACAACATACACCTGCAGTTTTAGTGGTCCTACAGCCTTTTACTGTCTTGACTCATCTAGAAGGTGCCGTACAGAGTCAGATGCTTGGATGAGACATCTCCCAGGCAGCACCAAGTGCAGGGAGAAATCCCTCTTCCAGAAGAGTCCTGACTTGTGAATACAATGCAGCTCTGTGGGTAATATGTGTATCACCAAAATTTCTTCATTCTTCCAGTCATTAAAGATGCCTCTTTGAAGAGCAGAGGTGCCAGTGCCTGCATCCTGGCCAAATCCCAGCTGATTACTTTCTGCCCTGTTTGAATTGCTGCATCTTCCCCACTTGATGACGCTGCTATTAGTGTGGTTAATGTGATGCTGGAGGGCAGTCACAGCACACCCCAGTGATGGACACAGCCTGAGAATATATACAGAATTACACACCCCCACCTGCCTTAAACTGTATTTCTGAGAGCTGCTAGAATTGCCCCATATAAGCCGGTACAATGCTCCTAACTTGTAGCTTTTAAATCCATCTGTAAAACGCTTCAGGTTCCTTCTGCATGTAAGAAACTGTTATGACTGTGTTCATTTCTGGAATACTCTAATCTTTGCCTGGCTGAACATTGTACAAATGAGTGGTGGATAAAAATCCAGAATCATTATATAGTTACAGAAATAAGTGAAAATTAAAGCTTTAAAAACACATTTAAATATACAGAGATATTTTCCCACCACTCATTGTTTTCTGCCCAGCGTAGAAATGCAATTACAAGAAATTGCGTGGCAACACGTATTAATATACCATTTTAGTCTCACTTCAGAGTGTAGCAAAACTTCAGGAAATATTTAATACTTTACAAAAGTGACTCAAAGTGTTTTTGAAATACTGAGTGTCAAATCCAGCGTATGGAAATGCAACTCCATCGGTGTAAATGAGACTGTGTTTGGATGTCCCAGGGCCAGGTTCTGTTTCTTCCAGAATTGCTCCTTGTGTGTGTGTGTGCTGTCTTCTGCAGCAGCCCCAGGTACCAGCCTCGCCGGAGCGATGCCGCTCTGCTGAGGGGAGAGCTCGCCATGCTCCCCTCTCTGGGACCTCCCACCCTACCTATTTAAAACTTGAGACAAGGCAATGAAATTATACATCAGCCCATCTCTTCAAGAGATGTTGCCTCAGGCCCACGCTGCAAAGCCACAAAGTACAATAGCTCCAAGTTTTCTTAAAAACACAGCCACCGCCCAGAGGTACATCCGTCTTCCCTCGTGCATCTCCTCATGGATCTTGGTGCTGAACAGCCTTCATCCGATCCATCTCCTGCTAATGAGAGCCACGCTTGTCCCACGCGGGAGCAGGTACAAGCTGGTGCCACAGCAGCCTCTGGATCCCCAACCCCAGCAGGGAGCACTCACAGAATCACAGAATAGTCGGGGTTGGAAGGGACCTCTGGAGATCACTCAACCATCCCCCCGCCGCCAGCCCAGAGGGGAGCGGGGTGCCCGCAATATCAACCTCCCATCCGTTTTGGCACCAACCAAGCCTAACAACGTGTTCTGTCTAAGCTTTAATTTGGCTCTCTCTTCGTGAGCCCTGAGCCATTTCCCATCATGTCAAATAAAAGTGACAAATAACCACAGTTCTCTCTGCTACATCGAAGTGTTAGGGTATGGTATATCCAGAAATCCCAAGTGCCTGAGTTTAGACCTCTATAATTCTGCTTCAGTTTTTATAATTTTGCTTCACTTCTTTTTTTTTTTTTCCCTTCTTTTTTTCTTTTAATTTTTTTCCC
The DNA here is from genome assembly GCA_013400135.1 of Rhinoptilus africanus. Taxonomy (NCBI): domain Eukaryota; kingdom Metazoa; phylum Chordata; class Aves; order Charadriiformes; family Glareolidae; genus Rhinoptilus; species Rhinoptilus africanus. Next base: position 562,373 of record VXBO01012131.1, on the reverse strand, counting down.
TTTTTTTCCTTTCCTTTCTTCTTTTCCTTTCCTTTCTTATTGCAGCAACCTACTAAGCAGAGGGAGATGGAGCAGGTACTCCTGATGAGGCCATCTAATTCCCAAAGCGATTAGTAAACACTGGGAAGCAATCCAGTCAGCACTATTATATTTTTCCTGAGCTGTACTCTCCCGGGGGAGTTCTCACAAGCAGCTGCTGGAGGCCATAAGCCAGCAATGTTCAGAGACTGCTGGGTCTATGACTTTGTTTAGGCACAAAACCACCCACCAAAACACCGGGGACAGAGAAACAAGCAGGTGGCAAAAGATCAATGACTCCGGAACTCAAAATTACTGTAGCCCTCTCTGCTCCCATGATGTGTATGTAAATACTGATTTTTTTTTTTTTTGAGGGTTAAATCATTAGTAGCAGTGACACCTTATAAGCCTTTTGTGCTATTTTTTGACTAGTAACAGCATCCCTTTCCACTTGGAAGACAAAGTGAATGCAGGAGGTGATACAAGAAATCGTATTGAGAACTTTACTGAGAAGTTATATGTTTAAGATTTTTGATTAGTTCTATAGGAATTAACTTTGAAACTCTATAGACACTTAAAGGTATTCACAAGGTCTTTTACATACTTTTACAGTAGCATTCTTACACACCCTGATAAAAATGCAGGCCACCAGGATCATTTTTGTAATAATGGTTATCACTAAAAAAAAAATCCCCTGATTATTTAATTTCTAGATTTCAAAGAACATTTAATTTTTCTCTCAATTAAAATTAAATACTATGCACTCACTGTCAATAGCCCCATACTCCACAAAAGTGGACTTTATTATATACTCTTTTTCTTGGAGGATCTCCAGATCTTACAGCTCCAGCCTGGAGGCCCTTAACTGAAATTAAGTGGAGCTGCTTTTCAGTTCAGGCTTGTCTCAGGACAACTCTAACGTCAGATCATTATATTCCATGGTTTTCTCAGAGATACAATCTTGAGGCTGGATAAAATTAAGAACTTCAGCATGTGAACACGCAGATCTCTAATATAACGAAGCGATGGGCAAACTGAAAGCATATCAATAAGAGAAATTAATATTTATGAGTTTTACACTTGTACTATTACTAGAACGCTTCGTTAAACAAGAGCTACAATTCACAACTGTCCTCGTACGAGCCCCATATTCTGGTAGATTCAAAGTCACATTGCCAGTGAGCCTCAAAGCCTGATTTTCTCCACCATTCACCAGTATAAAACTCCAGCAAATGTTGCACTAAAATCCTCATAACTCCAAAATCCACCTATATAGAGTTTCTATAGCAACTGTCATCTCAAGCCTTCCTAGGGGAGAAAATAAATGTGTGTCCTACCTGGTTAATCGGTATTTGTGTTGCAGAGAATTGAAGGGTAACTTAGTTTCACCGAAAAATAGAACATATACTGAAGTGCTGCCATGTTAATGTGACATTATTTAATCTGAATAAGCATCCACTTTGTGTGTGCCTTCAAATTATAGTATTTATGTAACATTCAACACAATAAGTAAAAATATTGCTGCCGAATCTACCTGCCTTGCCCTGCTTATTGATTTGAATAGAACGGGCATTACATAAATAGAGAAACAAGGAGGAAGGTGGAAGAGTAGAAGGGATTAAGGACTTCACATTTACAGCGGTTGTATTGCAATTAAAAAAACCCACCTCTACAGCCCAGGGTTCCTGCAGTCTGGATGCAAAATTAAGCTGATGGGAAATGATGACTGCAAGGTCAACTTTTCCCCACCTCTCTTCATTCCAGGATGAATAAAGCTCCCAAGCAGGAGGACCACACTGGCTGAGAAACCATCATCGCTCGCTCAGGGTCAGCATTATAATTTTTTTAACCTGAAAAAATCCCTGAAAATACTTCAAGAAAAAATCCTATTTGTAGAATATATTCAGGAGTATGTTGACAGCTATTACTAGCTCGTAGAGATATCCAGAAATGTATTATTTTAATCTTAGCAATTACTAAATAAAAGTAATCACAGCTATGAGGCAATAAAATCTCTGGGAAACATAAAAATATAATGATGACATATCCCTCTATATTAGTTCAATGACATAATTTGAGAAAATAAGATCTTAGGGGAATATTCAACGTACACAACTACATCTGTACGTAGTTACAGAGTACAGATACGGACTTCAAACCTGCGGAGACAATGATTTCTTTTAATCTAACGGTTACAGCTCTGGCAAATTTCCAGATCGTGTTCCTCCTTCCCAATCTGAGGAGCAGGCTCACAGGAAGCCGTACATCTCCACGCACTAATAAGGGATGCCGTCAGCCCGACGAAGAGCCAAATGCGCTTGTAGAGTGTTGGGGTTCGGGCATGCGAAGTATCCCAGAGGGTTCTGGCGTGCCTGCTACATAAAGCAGATTCATACTCAGGTTTGCCATTAAAGGGGTTGAATTTTTCAGTACTACCTTCTAGGGACTCAGGAAATGTAATTTAAACAACAGGGAAAAAAATTACATATGGTAATACTAAATAACCGAAGGAGAAGAAAATAGCTTGTAATCTCACAGTCCTTCATTATTAGAGCTGAACTTTGTTAGAAGAGAAGGAGAACACAGCAGCAAGAAAAACCCCCAGCCTAACCAAGGCTATTTAATACAAACCACAGGCAATTCCTCCTGCACTATTCATCTCCGCACACCACCACCAACCGACCCAAACTCGACATCTCCATACTCTCCTAGCGCATCCTTCCTGTGCTAATTTTGCTTAAAAAAAGAGATTCTTACCAAAACCTTACTTTAAATTTGGAACGTGCTTTTTATCTCAGATGCTTTCTTAGGAGATTCTCTTGCACCAAGGAGAAGGAGAGGGATGCAGCCCCCTGGGAAGGTTCCTGCGGCTGCCTGTATTGCTGCCGAAGGCACCGGCTGAGGTTGCCCCGCACAGGGCTGGGAGGTTTACTTCTACCCACCTGCCTCAGCTGCCTTTTAATATTCACTTAATCATAAATACAACCGTCGTTACATGACAAAGGTTAAAAAAAATGGTAATAAGAAGTGCTGGAAAGTCTTGTTTTTCCTAACAATAAATTGACTTTTATACACAGAAAAAGCAAACCGGTATTTTAAGAACTCTACATATCAGATTGATTTAACTACAGGTGCTTTTCCCCCTTTGCTTTGCTTTTACCATGAAAGTATTGCCTGTGGAAATGCGCAATGGTGTAAGTTTTAAAAATATTTACATTACAAGAGAGATTCATAATAAAAAAGCAAACTATAAGTGCCACCTATGAAGTGATATTTCCAGAGCAGATCACACACTCTGCCATGCTCTTGCTCATTACAGTATCACGGAATCACGGAATTTCAGAGTTGGAAGGCACCTCTAGAGATCATCCAGTCCAACCCCCTGCCAAAGCAGGATTGCCCAGAGCACATCACTCAGGCCTGCATCCAGACGGGGCTTGAAAGTCCCCAGAGAAGGGGACTCCACACCCTCCCTGGGCAGCCTCTTCCAGGGCTCTGGCACCCTCACCAGAAAGAAGGTTTTTCTCATATTCGATAGGAACTTCCCATATTCCAGCTTGTACCCGTTACCCCTTGTCCTGTTACTGGGAACCACTGAAAGGAGCCTGGCTCCGTCCTGCTTAAACCCANTGTCTACCAAGACCCCCAGTCTATCAAGTATCTGTAAAGGGAAAACAATAAAAATAAAAAAAACCCCCAAGACATGAAAACATGTGACTTTGTGAAAGCAGGTCAATCTGAAAATGCATCTGCTGAAGCGCGTTGTCAGGGCCCAGCAGATGGGAGTCCCCGGGCACTGCCCCCGGCACGGCAGGGACAGGGCAGGGGCACCGGGCCCCCATCAGCCCCTGCAATCCCCGGCTGCAGTCCCGGCCTCTGGAAGGAACAGATCATCAAAGGAAAAGTGGATGAACAACCAACCGTGAGGCTGCAGGCACTAATTAATCTCGGCGCAGGGTGCGAGGCGCAGCTACCCGCAGGATGCATGCCCGCACCACCGGCATCCCGATCCTTTCGCTTTCGCACTCTAAAATTTTGACTCAATTTGGTTTATTGATTTCGCCGTGCTTCGCCCGACCTTACAGAGCAATCTCTGCTCTTTTCAAGTGCCACTTCGTATTGACTCTGCCGCGGAGCTATGACTCCCGTAATTGGTTTAACAGCTCTTTGAGGCCACTTTGTTTCTGATAAGATACCCACAGATCCGCGGAGAATTTAAAATAGTTTTGTTGTCAAAAACAATTACACCAGGAGCGTAAAAGCAGCGTTTCATCCCTACAGTCCCTCTCCAAACGTTCAGGTTAACAAGCTGAGCAAAACCAAGGCAGGAGCTTGGCAGCAGCAGGGGACAGACACCCTCCCCCATCCTCGACCCCCAAAACGCACTGACCCTTCAGCTAATGATGGTTTTGATCGTTAGGAGCTACTTGGGGCCGAACAGTAAGCGACTCTTCTCTGGAGGGATTCCTCTCTATATTTAGTGGCTTTCTACCAAATACATACTAAAGGAAGGATCTTTCTGAGCAAAGACATGGCATGATTCCAGTCCCCAGAACTGTGTCCTGGTCCTCAAAGGTTACATCAGCATTTAAAATAGATACTAATAATTATAGGTAAACACAAAAACACCCACCCAGCAACACAACCCCGAAAACCTGGCCAACAGCAGCGCCTCACAGGTATGGAGAAGCGACTACGTCGCCATTGCATCACAGCCAAAGAAACTCAAGGAATGGTGAAACTCGGTAAGAACAACCATATTCCACGCCCATTAGGAAACAGCATTACCAGCCTAAGCCTATAGATGATAACCGACCATGTGTTTTCTGAATTTTTAGATAGCAAACAAAGAAACTGGATGAGTAAATACAAGCTGCAAAAAGGTCAAGAATTCGCTTTTTCCACGTGCCACCTCCCATACAGCGAAAGTTTTACCTCCATCCTGTAGTGCAGACTCTGATATCTGGCCTTCCTCAAACCACACCGCCTGCCCCCAGTCTGCTGCCAATGCTACTGCTTGAATTATTTGCCTTTAATGAAGTACTTGCAGCGTACTTCTGGTTCTTTCTGTTGGTGTTGTGGTTGTTATTTTCACACTGAACAAGGCAGGTATTTTCGATATGCTTTCTACCAAACAACATTATGCTTGTATTTATTGATAAAATAAAATAAATCCATACAATGAAAATCACAACATTATATATAACCCCATTTCCCAGTTTAAAAGATTGTGTTGCATGAGATTTTCAGCAGGTGCAATTTCCATTTCAGCAGAGACCTGCGCGGCTACGCTTAAACACAATATTTTCCAGAGAAAATATCTGACAGGAAATCACTAGCAATCACAAAAAAGTACAACCCCCTCATCCCCACTCAAAAAAAGAGAGACGGAGAAGAAAGCAAAGCAGCAAAGCTGCTGCAGCTCGATCTCTGTGCCGAGCAGAAGGGGGGAAATGCCCCAGCAGCAGAGCTGTAAGTGCAGCTCCTGGGCTTGGCGCAGCGCGATGGCCCAGTGCGCCACAGCCAAGGTCTGAACCCCTACAGCCTGGGGGAACCCATCTGTAGGGACTGTACATCAGGGCATCCATGCATGTTGCATGCACACCGCCAGCATAGGTGTGGTGGAGTGAGAAAGGATGGGGAGCAGCCCTGAGGAGAAGGACCTGGGGGGGTTGGTGGATGAGAAGCTCAGCATGAGCTGAAAACATGTGCTGGCAGCTCAGAAAATCCCCGCAGCCTGGGCTGCATCCCCACAGCGTGGGCAGGGGGGCGAGGGGGGGATCCTGCCCCTCTGCTCCCCTGGGTGAGCCCCCCCTGCAGCGCTGCCTCCAGCGCTGGGGCACCCACAGCAGAAGGAGACGGAGCTGTTGGAGCGGGGCCAGAGGAGGCCCCGGAGATGCTGGGGGGGCTGGAGCCCCTCTGCTGTGGGGACAGGCTGAGAGAGCTGGGGGGGGTCAGCCTGGAGAAGAGAAGGCTCCGGGGAGACCTTCCAGCCCCTTCCAGTCCCTCAAGGGGCTCCAGGAAAGCTGGGGAGGGACTCTGGATCAGGGAGGGGAGCCATGGGACGAGGGGGAAGGGTTTTACACTGCAAGAGGGGAGATTTAGATGAGATCTGAGGCAGAAATTCTTGTCTGTGAGGGGGGTGAGCCCCTGGCCCAGGTTGCCCAGAGAAGCTGTGGCTGCCCCATCCCTGGAGGGGTTCAAGGCCAGGTTGGACGGGGCTTGGAGCAGCCTGGGCTGGTGGGAGGTGTCCCTGCCCAGGGCAGGGGGGGGCACTGGGGGGGCTTTAAGGTCCCTTCCAACCTAAACCACTCTATGACTCTATGATCACAATGGATGGTTTGTTGGACAAAACACACCAGGTTTCAGCCCAAGGAATGGTGGTAAGCCTCAGCAGCATGTGAGGAGTTTGCGCTGTGACAGCCAGCAGACACTGAAGTCCCCCGAAGTCCCCTGTCCCCAGTGTCCCCCGCCGTGGGCTCCATCAAGGAGGAGCAGCCCTTGCCGTGGGCTCTGTGGGGCAGCGGGGGATGTTCCCCTGGGCTGGAGCACAGCTAAGGGCTGATTACTTTGCCCGGTACCTTCTGTGCTCTGTGTGAAATCCAGTTAATCATCATCGCTTTTGCTGTCCTACACGAATTTGTACAAGAATCTTATGCTTTCAAAGAAGCGCGGGGTAATTCAGCTCTGTGACTGCGCGGAAACCTAAAGCTTTTGCTACCAAACGATCTTCAATGCTGGCAGCAGCCTTGGAAATTCTTTGGGTCTTTCTATTGCCTGGTTAAATCTTTGCAAACAACAATTTAAAGCACTTCATCTTGGTCACCTGCAGGCCTAAAGCGTTGCCAGGCAGGGAGCACAAAAGCTGCACTGCACTCCCTGCATCAGACCAAAGTTACAAACAGGCCCAACTGTGTTTAAAGCCGCTTACGCTGTTTCTTATCTCTCCCTCGCCAGGGAGAGCGGAGGTGTTTGAAGCATTTGTAAGACTTGGCAGACCTCCTTTCCAGTTGAAATTAATTCCCTTTTGGGATGCAATGGCTGCCTGTAAACCCCATTGCAGAGGTGAGAGGATACGTGGAAATCTCCTCTCCTCACTCTGCTTCCTCCCAGGTGATCCTCTCTTCCACCGGCAAACTGAGGGCAAAACAATTGCAAATCTCTCTACAACCAAACTCCTGAATTGCAAAGGTGAAAGGTCTGGTGGAGGCACCTTCCTATGGAAGAGATTTGTAGCCAAAGCATGGACCTGCCTGAATGACACCGCAGTTTTACTCCAGTAATCCATAAATTTAACAACTGCAAACTTGGAAACTACATCCCTGGCACAAAATGAGATGTGTTAGCTGGGATCTGAAATTTGCTCACTCATTTAAAATGTGTAATAATTTTATCCACAGCAGTGAGCTTGCCCAAGTCTTGTGTTAAAGAACAAATGTGAAATGAAGATAGAAGGGGGGAAAAAATGGAGCAAGAAGCCAAAGCTCTTTCCTGTATTCAAAACGATATAGTTAAGAGATGCCTCTCTCTGGACAATATGACAGCTAATTCCCACTTATCCAACTGAAAAGATACAATTGAAACGGATGCAACAATAAAACTGATGGCTAATATGATTGCTATTGATCATTTGCCAGTTTATCAAATGAATAACCCACCNCAGCCCAGAATTCCGTTGGCCTTCTTGGTGACAAGGGCACATTGCTGGCTCATGGATAATTTACTGTCTACCAAGACCCCCAGTCTATCAAGTATCTGTAAAGGGAAAACAATAAAAATAAAAAAAACCCCCCAAAACATGAAAACATGTGACTTTGTGAAAGCAGGTCAATCTGAAAATGCATCTGCTGAAGCGCGTTGTCAGGGCCCAGCAGATGGGAGTCCCCGGGCACTGCCCCCGGCACGGCAGGGACAGGGCAGGGGCACCGGGCCCCCATCAGCCCCCGCAATCCCCGGCTGCAGTCCCGGCCTCTGGAAGGAACAGATCATCAAAGGAAAAGTGGATGAACAACCAACCGTGAGGCTGCAGGCACTAATTAATCTCGGCGCAGGGTGCGAGGCGCAGCTACCCGCAGGATGCATGCCCGCACCACCGGCATCCCGATCCTTTCGCTTTCGCACTCTAAAATTTTGACTCAATTTGGTTTATTGATTTCACCGTGCTTCGCCCGACCTTACAGAGCAATCTCTGCTCTTTTCAAGTGCCACTTCGTATTGACTCTGCCGCGGAGCTATGACTCCCGTAATTGGTTTAACAGCTCTTTGAGGCCACTTTGTTTCTGATAAGATACCCACAGATCCGCGGAGAATTTAAAATAGTTTTGTTGTCAAAAACAATTACACCAGGAGCGTAAAAGCAGCGTTTCATCCCTACAGTCCCTCTCCAAACGTTCAGGTTAACAAGCTGAGCAAAACCAAGGCAGGAGCTTGGCAGCAGCAGGGGACAGACACCCTCCCCCATCCTCGACCCCCAAAACGCACTGACCCTTCAGCTAATGATGGTTTTGATCGTTAGGAGCTACTTGGGGCCGAACAGTAAGCGACTCTTCTCTGGAGGGATTCCTCTCTATATTTAGTGGCTTTCTACCAAATACATACTAAAGGAAGGATCTTTCTGAGCAAAGACATGGCATGATTCCAGTCCCCAGAACTGTGTCCTGGTCCTCAAAGGTTACATCAGCATTTAAAATAGATACTAATAATTATAGGTAAACACAAAAACACCCACCCAGCAACACAACCCCGAAAACCTGGCCAACAGCAGCGCCTCACAGGTATGGAGAAGCGACTACGTCGCCATTGCATCACAGCCAAAGAAACTCAAGGAATGGTGAAACTCGGTAAGAACAACCATATTCCACGCCCATTAGGAAACAGCATTACCAGCCTAAGCCTATAGATGATAACCGACCATGTGTTTTCTGAATTTTCAGATAGAAAACAAAGAAACTGGCTGAGTAAATACAAGCTGCAAAAAGGTCAAGAATTCGCTTTTTCCACGTGCCACCTCCCATACAGCGAAAGTTTTACCTCCATCCTGTAGTGCAGACTCTGATATCTGGCCTTCCTCAAACCACACCGCCTGCCCCCAGTCTGCTGCCAATGCTACTGCTTGAATTATTTGCCTTTAATGAAGTACTTGCAGCGTACTTCTGGTTCTTTCTGTTGGTGTTGTGGTTGTTATTTTCACCCTGAACAAGGCAGGTATTTTCGATATGCTTTCTACCAAACAACATTATGCTTGTATTTATTGATAAAATAAAATAAATCCATACAATGAAAATCACAACATTATATATAACCCCATTTCCCAGTTTAAAAGATTGTGTTGCATGAGATTTTCAGCAGGTGCAATTTCCATTTCAGCAGAGACCTGCGTGGCTACGCTTAAACACAATATTTTCCAGAGAAAATATCTGACAGGAAATCACTGGCAATCACAAAAAAGTACAACCCCCTCATCCCCACTCAAAAAAAGAGAGACGGAGAAGAAAGCAAAGCAGCAAAGCTGCTGCAGCTCGATCTCTGTGCTGAGCAGAAGGGGGAAAATACCCCAGCAGCAGAGCTGTAAGTGCAGCTCCTGGGCTTGGCGCAGCGCGATGGCCCAGTGCGCCACAGCCAAGGTCTGAACCCCTACAGCCTGGGGGAACCCATCTGTAGGGACTGTACATCAGGGCATCCATGCATGTTGCATGCACACCGCCAGCATAGGTGTGGTGGAGTGAGAAAGGATGGGGAGCAGCCCTGAGGAGAAGGACCTGGGGGGGTTGGTGGATGAGAAGCTCAGCATGAGCTGAAAACATGCGCTGGCAGCTCAGAAACCCCCCACAGCCTGGGCTGCATCCCCACAGCGTGGGCAGGGGGGCAAGGGGGGGATTCTGCCCCTCTGGGTGAGCCCCCCCTGCAGCGCTGCCCCCAGCGCTGGGGCACCCACAGCAGAAGGAGACGGAGCTGTTGGAGCGGGGCCAGAGGAGGCCCCGGAGATGCTGGGGGGGCTGGAGCCCCTCTGCTGTGGGGACAGGCTGGGAGAGCTGGGGGGGGTCAGCCTGGAGAAGGCTCTGGGGAGACCTTCCAGCCCCTTCCAGTCCCTCAAGGGGCTCCAGGAAAGCTGGGGAGGGACTCTGGAGCNCAGCTCTGTGACTGCGCGGAAACCTAAAGCTTTTGCTACCAAACGATCTTCAATGCTGGCAGCAGCCTTGGAAATTCTTTGGGTCTTTCTATTGCCTGGTTAAATCTTTGCAAACAACAATTTAAAGCACTTCATCTTGGTCACCTGCAGGCCTAAAGCGTTGCCAGGCAGGGAGCACAAAAGCTGCACTGCACTCCCTGCATCAGACCAAAGTTACAAACAGGCCCAACTGTGTTTAAAGCCGCTTACGCTGTTTCTTATCTCTCCCTCGCCAGGGAGAGCGGAGGTGTTTGAAGCATTTGTAAGACTTGGCAGACCTCCTTTCCAGTTGAAATTAATTCCCTTTTGGGATGCAATGGCTGCCTGTAAACCCCATTGCAGAGGAGAGATGATACGTGGAAATCTCCTCTCCTCACTCTGCTTCCTCCCAGGTGATCCTCTCTTCCACCAGCAAACTGAGGCCAAAACAATTGCAAATCTCTCTACAACCAACCTCCTGAATTGCAAAGGAGAAAGCTCTGGTGGAGGCACCTTCCTATGGAAGAGATTTGTAGCCAAAGCATGGACCTGCCTGAATGACACCGCAGTTTTACTCCAGTAATCCATAAATTTAACAACTGCAAACTTGGAAACTACATCCCTGGCACAAAATGAGATGTGTTAGCTGGGATCTGAAATTTGCTCACTCATTTAAAATGTGTAATAATTTTATCCACAGCAGTGAGCTTGCCCAAGTCTTGTGTTAAAGAACAAATGTGAAATGAAGATAGAGGGGGGGAAAAAATGGAGCAAGAAGCCAAAGCTCTTTCCTGCATAGGGAAGCTTGGATTCAGTAAGTGGGGATAACTGACAGTACGCTACTAGATCCATGCAAGATCTGTGGGAGAAGCATTTGAGGTGAGGTCAATGATGCCTGAATTCAGCTGGAGAACGCTGGGGAAGTAGATGGGGTCAGGGCTGGGGAGGGTAAAACAGTCTGACAGCAGTTCAGGACAGCCTAATATTTTCATTTCTCCCTAAAGACTAGTCACAGGTATTTGCCAAATCACTCTGAAATTACAGCTATCTCCAAAGAAGATTCACAGAGAAGTAAAACCAGATCTCTATCACCAAACATTAGCTGGAGCCGCTTGGGCACCACCAGGGAGGTACAGAAGGGGCCCAAGACCCTCTTGGTTTGGTTTAGCCCTGCACGTTGTAGTAGCAGATCAATTTAAATACTGTTTACTCCAAATGCACAGAGCAACTAAGGTTTTCCCTTCTTAACCACTTTAAATGCAAATCTGAAAAGGTTTTTTTCCTGCCAATAGACCTTCCGGCAATGATTTGGAAAATGAACTATGCTGTCCTCTGGCTGTTTATTATTGTCCTCTTCCTCCAAGGCCACCATCCTCACCAATAATAAAATGGGAAGATGAGAGTGACTTTGTCCTTGTTCCTTTGTGTGAGATGAAAGAGAAGCTGTTAATGTTTGTACCTAAACCATCACAGCAGCAGCTGCGACACGCTGGGCAGAATCCGCAGAACTGACACTTTAAACCCAATTTCTGTGGGCAGCAAAGCCCAAAGTTGACTGAGTTTTGCATCTCTTCACATGCACGCCTGCTCCAATTGCCGAGGTGTATTTCCCTAAGCTGAGCAGCCGAGAGCAGGGATGGAAGTGACGCGCATGTGAGCCCTCGGACAGACACACTGCAGGGTCCTCTGCAATCTGAAGCCTCTCATAGCCAATGGGAATCTTTTTATCAAGTCTGACGGTGCTTTGCAGTAATTAATTTTTGTAACAATCCAACTAATGGATTAGATCCTAATGTTTGGATGCTTTTTCTTAAATTGTCTAAGTGTAACATTTTGGGCTGGCAACTCCATGGGCTTAAGTGGACTTCACTTATGAAGAGAAGCAACCTGGCATTCACTCCAGGAATCTGGCTGTACCCTTGCCATTAGCTACAGTGTGGGTCTACCTGGGCTAGTTTAAAAATAACCAATACAGAGAAAGCATCAGTCTAGTCTCAGCAGCTGGAGCTCAGACTATTTAACTGTGGTGTAAATGTGCCCTGAGAGACTGCTATTCCCAAAGCACAGCACCCATCAGATGAAGCACTACCCTCAGTGCCGAACACCAGAAGCACAGGAGTCTACTTCACTACTTTTGGCCAGTTTTTTTGCTTACAACTTGTATTCAAAACGATATAGTTAAGAGATGCCTCTCTCTGGACAATATGACAGCTAATTCCCACTTATCCAACTGAAAAGATACAATTGAAACGGATGCAACAATAAAACTGATGGCTAATATGATTGCTATTGATCATTTGCCAGTTTATCAAATGAATAACCCACCAGCTAAATGGAGAAGGAAAATAGTGCTATATATCGCACGTGTCTCGGTAATGAGCCAAGTGGATAGCTCATTTAAAAATCTATGTAAAGCTGAACATCAGTACATGATTTATAAGTGCAATGAATTCTGATACATCAGGTGCACGTTCATTAATTTTTCACCTACCTTTTCTGCTGACTGGGCAGTGCCAAAAAATATTGGAATGAAGGCAAGCCATACTATACAGGTAGTGTACATAGTGAATCCAATGGGTTTAGCTTCATTAAAATTCTCTGGGACACCCCGAGTCTTGATGGCATACACAGTACATGTAACCATTAGAAGAATGCTATAACCCAAGGAACAAATGATTTGTAGATCCGTAATGTCACATTTGAGAACTCCTCTGGCTAGATCGGGGTTCATAGTTTTCTGCTCATCATAATCTATGATGATGTTGGGTGGGTCAACGGCAAACCAAATAAAGACACCTAGAAGCTGAACAGATATCAAACTCGAGGTGATCGCCAGCTGCGACGTGGGGCTTATAAGCCTAGGTGCTGTCACTGACTTTTTGCCCTGTTCAAATATGCGGTAGATGCGGTTTGTTTTAGTTAAGAGGGCTGCATAGCTGATGCACATCCCCAAGCCCAAGAAGATACGCCGGAAGGAGCACACGGCAACGTTTGGTTTGGCGATCATCAGAAACGTGATGATGTAGCACAGAAATATCCCTGTTAACAGGACGTAGCTGAGTTCCCTCCCCGAAGCCCGGACAATGGGAGTGTCGTTATATCTGATGAACGTTGCCATGACAAAAATGGTGGCAATAATTCCCAGCATAGCCAAGAAGACGGGTATCACAGCCCAGGGCGAGTGCCACTCCAGCTTGACGATGGGTATGGAACGGCATCCTGTTCGGTTCTCGTTGGGTCGCTCGTTGTATGAGCAGAGCAGGCAGGTCACCTCATCGGCCTGGTACTGATAGCCGTCGCAGAGCTCACAGTGCCAGCAGCACGGCATCCCCTTCACCATCTTCTTCCTCTCTCCCGGCTTGCAAGGCAGGCTGCAGACTGAGGACGGGACTTCACGCACTCCTTTGCCCCACTGCATTTCGTCAATCTACAAGACAGGTGAAATAGAAAGAGGCTGGTTATTTAGACATTAGTGTCAGACAACCAGGGTGGGAATGGAAGAGGGGAGGACCAAGGGGGAACCTACAACAGAGAAAAAACAAATGGATAAACTTCATATGTGTTAGACTCCTGGAAAAGCACCAGGAACTACACATGCCAGTGTCTTCACATGTGACTCTTGACACATGACTGTATTTACTGCCTTCGTTTTTGTTAGCAGTTAATTCTGGTGGAATGACACACAACATCAGACAGAACAGTCGAGAATAACCTTCCTTGTTTCATGAAAATTAGTAAGAGCGCTGCAATGGCTTGAGGGAAGGCAGCAATTACATTCACAAAACTGCCTAGGGCTTCTTACCGAGACCAGAACAAGACAGCTCCCTTCTTGGAACCACTACTGACCAGGTCAGTATTTTAAATAAGGTGAAAATGTGTCTCATATAGCGCATGGAATCAGTGAGAAGGTGGCAAGGTCTGTAATATGAGAAATCTGCCATGTGAGAAATAGGAAAGGCAAAGAAAATAGTCATCAATGAAAAATACGGTAATTAGATATTTCATCTTGAAGTCACATTCCGCTTTGGAAATACCATACATGCTTCTGGGAATGCAAATTATTAATGATTATATTAAATAAATGGAAAGTCTCCCTTGCCCCGCAGTCTTAAGAAACCTAAACTCCAAAGTATGTGGCACAAAGGCTCACAAGTACTGCAGAAAATTAGACTCACAAATCATTTCAAAAATATTCCTGACTAAAGCCACTAACCAGCTTCCAAGAACAAGGGAAGTTTAGCATTGGAACCCCCCCCTGAAATAGTCAGACGGGAATAACTGGGAAGGTCCTGACATTCCCAGCGCCAATTCATTGCACCAGTTACCAACTTGGCTGCCCAGCAAAATTTCAGTGGCTTCGCTAGGTTCTGTGTGTGGGAATGTATGGCTTTTCCAAATACAAAACCTTATCTCCTGGGACAGATGTGAATAAGTGTCATTAAAAACAAAATTTCAGCTTTTTTTCTCTTTTTTTTTAGGTTACTTAAATGCTTACAAGCTCCAGGTTTTTCCCTAAAAGTAAAAAATTCTACGAATTTCTTGAATCACCTGCCTTGATTATTAATGTATACAGAAGACTGGGGTTTGCAACTCTTACATTGAAGGATTAAGTTGCACTTTTCTAATTTAATTCAAAATAGATCCTGTATCATCTTCATTTCATATATTTGAAAAAAAACCCTGAAGTCATACACTGCTCAAATACTATACTACCAAGAGTCTCTGCTGTGAATGTTATAAGAATAATCCCTCAAACAGATATTCTAGAGGTCTGCCACTGCTTGAGAAACTTCATTAACCTCTGATATTCACAACTTACTCTGAAAAATAAATAAAAATCCATGAACTCGTCTTTCATTCTGTGCTGAGCTGAAGGTGTGTTAGCTTACAGAAGCTGAAGGAATACTAATCATAGAGGAGAATGCACAGACTCAGTTAATTGCACTGGTAAATGGTAGTTTGGTCTTACTGGAAGAGCGCGGCCAGGAAATCCATTTCTGCGCCCAACTCCACCACTGCTCCGACTCGCAAAGGCTGTCAAGGCTTTACAAACCTGGAGTTGCCCTCCCAGGTGGAGTATTTGCCTCTCAAGAGAGCTGGGGTAAGCTGGCTCGTCTCGTGTAACCTGCTCGCTGCAGAGGCACCACACAAGTCACCAGTAGGAAAGAGAACCAAAGAGATGGTGAGTAAAGAGAACCAGGGCCAAGGTTGCTGACCTATACAGCAGGTGTCAAAATTTCATGACAATTCCTTAACAAACCAACTGACCGAAAGTTTGTGTCTTCCTTTACTCTTCTTAATCGCTGATTTGAATTTGCCCTTTTACAAAGCAGACCGGGACAGGGCAGCTATAACTTACCTGGGTTTGTACAGCTAGAAAGCGAGGCACATGGATCCAGTCTGGAACCTCCATTTTCTACCGTAACTATTCAACACAGAAGTTACTTGACACCCTTTTTACGGCATGCACTGATGTGAAATGAGAAAGGCGTCCTGCCTGCACGGGGCTTGACCCAGCGATGAAAGGATTTTCACCGATTTCCTGCATGCCGATAAGCTCATAGAACCATAGAATTATTAATGTGTTAGCATACCCCCACACCCCTATTATGACTATAAAAGGATGAATTTCCATATTCTCAATCACATCCCATGGCATTGCTGGGTAGTCAGGACAGCCTAACGGTACTTTATTCTGCGCAGATACTGTATGTAAAGAGATAAATAGATCAGGCAAAATTATGGAAAGTCCTTTTCCTGGTCTTCTGGGATGACACCATGATAACTCTTTATCAACGGCCTCAGAAAGATTTGCAGCATTGTGCTGCTTCTGGTGAGAAAATTAATGACGAAAACCACCTATCAGATAAAGCACCTGGCACCAGAGCCTGGCGCTGGCAGAGGAAAATTGGAGTCGAGCTAGAGACACTTTCCCCACTCAGAAAAGAATATTTGTGAAAAATTTTTGTCTTTGAAATAAACTATTGTTCATAACTCCTTTCAGAAATGCAAACAAAAGCAATAAAACATTCATTTGTGTATTTGGCTGCTTTAGTACATCAGGCACAATCATTCGATCCTTTTTTTTCTGTCCCCCTTTTGCCCTCCCTCCTTCTTCCATCTTTCACTGTAGTTTCCTTGAAATAATTTAGCTTTTGAAAACCTGGATCTAAAAAAGATTTCTATTGTGGCAAGTAATTGTTATATTCAGCCATTTCTTGCATTTACTTAAATCTAAACCTGCATATATTTAATGACTTTTTCCCTATGCCTTTAGTCACTATAAACTGGAAACTGTTTCCTTAAAGATTTTGAGTTCAGAGTTTCAGGATCAGGATCATAAAATCTTGCTAAAATAGCAAGGATAACTTTTGTTGACAACTACTGTAGGAGGACCTTCAACAAAAGCTGAACAGGAGAACATTTCATTCGGCGGCAGGAACCGCAGAGCTGGTTTGGTCACTTCTTTCTTAATGTGTCCATGGGACATGTCCATGGTGCAGCCCATGGCCGCATCCTGCCCAAGCTCTCGCTGACAGAAAACCATCAGCGGGAGCACCCGCGCAGCGTTCAGAGACACAAACCACAGAAAACAGAGCTGTGTACTGCCGCAACAACTCTAAACTTTTCTTGCACATTACCTCCTATATTTAATGGAGAGATGCGACAGAAGTAAAAACAGTTTTGAGGATGATGGCGATTTCCAAGACAGTTGTTTCAATGTGCAACCAACCTTGCCCACCAAGAGTCATAACCAAACCACACCTACTGAACCCCCAGGCGACAAGATTAACTAGAGAAACGGCAGATCCAGGACTCAGGAGGTTCATGCTCTTCTGCTGACCCTGTCCCCAGGCCAGTTTCATCACCTTGGGCAAGGCACTTCATATATTTTTTTCCCTCTATTTCCCCACCTATAAGCTGGAGTTGGCTTTCAATAATATTTATAAAAAAGACCTACAGAAATCTTTGAGATCCATGGAGGAAGAGTGCTATAGAGTTACAAATACTACATTTCTATAAGCAAATATACTAAACTCTTACCCATAATCAAAATGTGATTATCCGAAAATGCTAATCATAATCTAGAAAGCAGTAAACAATTACATAAATCATAAGAAAGTACTCTTGCTATTAACATAAATGTTGCTTTTTTTATGTAGAATGTTCCATTTCAGATATATATAGAAATAGCATATGGAGGATTAGGGAATTTATTTTTCCCAGACGGACACAGACCGCGGATGCAGCCAGTCCCAGTCCCCTCACAGCTCTCCAACAGCTTTGCATCTTGAACTTAGCACTTGACCAAGTCAGTAGCAAGAGACACAACAAACTCCTCCATTAAAATTTGGCCAGATTTGGGAAAGATGCAAAACCCAGCCTGCACTAGATGCTGTAGACAGATGTGTCTAATGTCCTGAAAAATCCCATATCTACCCATCATCCACTTATCATTGCGGTAAGTGGCACAGTATCACGTGCAGACTGATGCTATTACAGTTCATCCACTGATGAATTGATCAAATCAATAGGAAAAAAAAACCCTCAAACCCACAACTGCTTTGTTGTAGGACATTCAAAAGAACTGAGAACTTCAAAGTTGGCCCTGCTCCATGGTACTTGGATCCAGCAGAGCCACTATGTTACAGTGGGACACTTATGTTTTGCCTTACCACCGCAGCACAGAGGAAAAATACCCCAAACCCCAAATTAAAACCAACCAAACAAAAAACTCAGAAAAGAATAAGGTCTCTCCCAGATCCAGCACCTTCCCCACAACCAGAGAGCAATGCAGCACCCTTCTTGGTTAGAGGTTGACTCTAACTCTTTTTTTTCTTTTCTGCGTATCACCCAGTTCCTAAGTGCCTTGAGCTAGAGGGATGGGATCCATTTCCAATATAAATTCTCATTATGTTCACGACAGAACAAACATTAACAAGAAACGCTTAGTCTGTCTCATAAGGCCTAACATAATTGTTCATTTTAATGAATAAAGTAACTCAGTATATGTGTATAATTTAAACATCGCTGCTTTTTTTCTCACCACCACAAACACTTCTGTAATAAGCTATTTGTTCTGAAGTAAATTGTTTCATGCAATGTTTGATTAAAATAAAAATCAGTACAAAAATAATTACATTAGTGATAATTAACCTACTTGGGAAAAAAAATAGCTGTGTTCCCTGATATGACTTTCATAACTGTGCCATTAATTTCACGGACACATTAGAAAACAATTGCGGAGGATTGCGCTCAGATTTATTGCCACCTTACAGATTGCTTTTGGACTCCACTTACTAAGTCAGCAGTTCAAACAGTTTCTGTATATTCAACTTTACAGATAGCAATATTTGCATGACTTAGCTCTTCGGGCTTAGCTATTAAGTGTCTTGTAATTAGTTTCTAAATCCAGGGCTTTAACATGATAATGGTTTTAGGCTAAGAATATGTCAATAACACATAGTCATCAGAGTGTTCTGCAAAATATCAACTGAAATCCCTTCAAGAGATCACAGCAACGATAAGCCAAACTACCAGAGAAGGATGCGACGCTACTCCAGTGACACCGCAAATAAGGTACATCACCTCTTACTGTAACTTATTTTAATTTCACTGCCTGCAGGGGATCGACAGAAAAGCTGTAAGCTGAGCACAGAGCCTGCAAGGTGATGGAGGTAAAAACCCCAGTGGCTTTTTTGCTTGTAAGGAACAAAAAACTTTATTCTGAGCAATGAGGGCTTAATACATTTTCAGGATAGTGCTTAAGATCACCACAAACTAAAACCCCCTCTATTTAAACAGAATGACTGTTTTCTGCAGCAGCAGCAGCATACCAGCTCTGGGAAGCCACTGGTCCCGTCCCCTTCCCGTGAGGACCGAAGCTGTGGTCCCACCCCAGCCCCTTTGCAGGACCCAGCTCTGCTGGCCCTCACCCCCTGTCTAGGTAGTCATCCTCATCGCCTGGGTGCCCCCAGCACGGCTGTGAGCCCCGTTACACCCCAAATTAATAAAGACTGAGCTCACTCCTCCCTCTTCAGTTTCTTTGTTTTCTTGCTTTAAATCCAAGTCTAAATCCAGCTGCTTCGAAGTGGCTTTAAAAACCTGTGCAGGGCAGAAGCAGGAGGCATCAACCAGCAGCCCCAACACCCGGAGATAACGGTGTCTGAACCCGATCCCTGTCTGCGTTAGAGCACCTCTGCTGGGACGGAGGTGCCGAACGTCCCAGATCCGGTCCTGAGCTCTGCAGCTCACCCCTGCCTCCCAACAGCTGTTTTTCCCCCTCCTTTCAGTGCCGCTCCACAGAAAACTT
The DNA here is from genome assembly GCA_013400135.1 of Rhinoptilus africanus. Classification (NCBI taxonomy): domain Eukaryota; kingdom Metazoa; phylum Chordata; class Aves; order Charadriiformes; family Glareolidae; genus Rhinoptilus; species Rhinoptilus africanus. Next base: position 542,895 of record VXBO01012131.1, on the reverse strand, counting down.
CATCAGCGAGATGGAGCATCCGCCCCGCGCTGCCGCCCTCCCCACACCAGAGACCACGCGGTTTGTGCTAGCGAGTGTTTTTAGCTATCCTGGGACAGCTTAAAAGAAAGCGACTGTAGAGGAAGAGCAAAATCTCCTAAGTGTTCCTGTATTAATAATCCTAATTCTCTCCAATCTATCATCTTTATAAACAGAAGTTAAACATCCTTATATATTTTCATTCTGGTTTCTCCTACTCTGCCCTTTTAGTTTTGCCTTAACGTAACAGTGATTGCTGCGGGAACAGGCAGCATCCTGCCCATAAACACACCCAGGACAAGCAAATCACAACTTTCTAATTGAAGGTGAGGGAAACTCATCGCTTCTCAAAGTCTTCCAGACAAAAAAAAATTGTAATTTCTCATTCTCAGCACAAATCAGAAATGTTGCCAACAAATCATGACAACTTTCCCACAATCCCAGACCCCCATCTTCACCCCTGGTGATTCAGATACCCATTAATGAGCAAACTGCCCCCAGGACCAGTCTCACCCAGGATCCGACAGCTCCCATTTCCTCCTCTCATTAATGTTGCGACAGCTCCTGGGAAGCCCCGGCGTGGGCAGAGATCCCGCAGTGCAGAAAATAACTCTCCTTCAAGCTTTCGGGAGAGGCGGGATGGGCTCGCTGGGTTCCCCCGGGGAGGAGGACCAGGATGCTCAGAGGGCGAGGAGATGGGGAAGCATCCCCAGCACCACACCAGTGTTCCACTGGGTAACTGGGGGAGGCTTAAACTGAAATACCGGAGGTCAGTCATCTATCTCTCTAGCAAGAGAACTCTAATTTCATTTCAGCACCTTTAATGCCTGCAGGCGCATCGGGGAGAGGCTCCCTCCTGCTCTGCTCTTCTCGCACTGAATGCTCAGCTCTATCTTACCTACCACGGGTAAAAATTCCCCCGACACTGGTTTGGGCACCTAGAAGTAAAGGACAAGTTGGCAATTGGATACAGGTATAAAAATCTGCATAGCGTTTGCATCACATTTTATCTAATACAGTAAATTAATTATGATTTAAACTTCAACTAAAAACACCACGTTTGTTCCTGCACTGTAACTCCTTTTTGCTGATCTCATAATAAGCAGTTCTTAAACTATATATAAACCTCGTTTATTTTTTTTCTCTTTCCTTTTCAGATCTTACTTTTTCTTTCACTTAATATTTGTCTTCATTTTCTACCAACCTTTAAGGACACCAGAAGCAAGTTGCACTGAGCACTTGTAATAACATCTTTAATGAGATCCAAAGGCTATTTGTTCTACATTAAACCAAGGACATTTTTAGCACAACACCGAAGCAGAGAAAAATGCTTAATCTACAATTTTTCTGCAAAAAAGCTTATTATCATACATTTCTGTTGACACGTAATAAAACTGAAAATTAATTACTCTAAGGCTTCCATATCTGACTACAGCTTTGTGTTGTCTTCTCATTAGTGGAAGGGGATGGCCCATGCATCTTCAGTATTCACCCTGCCTCCCCTGCATAATTTCTTTTAATTAAAAAAAGAGCATGTACTGCCAAATGTGCGTTTGTAACACACCGGTTTTTATCTATTTACGTTGATAGGTTAGAGCAAATCTATCTTCTGAAAGCAGAGGCAATCTCAGACCATTTTTCATCCTTAAGCAGGTGGCTCAGAGTCGGAGTTTCCCCCTCGGCCCCAAGCTGAGCACTGACTGATGGGGGGTTTGGGGGGGTCCATGCTGCTGCCTTCCACGTTGTGCCCCCCGCTTCATTCCCAGCACCTCTCCCTGCCAAACTGGTCAGAAGGGAGTCCAGTCTGGGAGTCGGCCTTTCTGTTGCACAAAATAGCCTGAGCTCGCCGTGCCCTTGGTAACTTACAGGCAGAAAATAACATCTCCCACCCGGGGAGCAATGCTGACGTTCTTACACGCTGGGCTTCATTTCAGGATATCAGGTATTCATTGGAAAATTAATAAAACCAACCCTCATTGTCTCTCGCTGCTCATTCTGCTGCAGTCATTTTTTTCCCCTCTCAACCACGAAAATAATTTTTTAGGGGAAAGTTTGGGCTCCAAGTGCTTCCCTTCAATTCCTGCTACAACCTAGCATGGAGCAAACCTGCACAGCGTAAATTATCCGGTTTTGCGCTTTTTTTGAAGGGTGCTCTAAAGGCATCTAGGGGGAGGGGGGGTGAGAGGGGAGGATGAAAACCTATTGCACAGCATAAAGAGGATATTTACACATCAGATTTCAGCTTCATACAGGGAAAATGACAGCTCACTGTGGGACTAGCCCAGAACGCCTTCATCAAGTGACACTCCAACTGATTTCAATTGGAGCTTTTCTTCAGTGTTTAATTATACTACAGATCACCTTGAAATCACCAGCAGGTTACTCAAGAGACACAGCTATGAGGGACAATTTACTCAAAAAAAGTGCTAACACTCTTAAAACTTTTTTTGGGGGGATGATGTATCTCGTGTGGTGCAGGGATTATGAAAAATAATAACCTCTTTTCGTTCGGTTACTGGTTCCTACTGCGTGGACCACAGTAATCTGCCAGTGCTTGTTTCCCAGTGTCAGGAGTCCTGTAAATCCTGTTTATCAGGTGCCTTACCCTCTCCCAAAAGGCTTCAGCTCTTTCCTGGCTCAGTTCCCACATTTCTGGCATTCCCCCGAGCCAGGACCATGCTCACTAGGATGCTCTGTGAGACTGGCCAAAGGGCATCTCTGCTGAGTAGATGGGAAGTGTGGTTTTCCAAAGTCCTCCAGCTTGGCCTGACAAGGTGGATTTTAATGGACACGACCAAAGGCAGCTCCTTGCCAGGAAGGTCCGTGCCCGTCCTTGATTCAGACCAGCACTTCAGCATCGTTCAGGAAAACTGTAATTTTTTCCAGATTGAATCTCAGAAATATTTACGTATTTTTGACATTTTTTTTTTTTGCAAACATTTCAAAAATATTCTTCTCAGAGATAACTGTACAGGGGGAAGTTCAGGGATTGAAGATTGGTAGTGACAGACAGGAGTGAAAGCATCAGACATTTTTGCTAATAAGCAGCACAATAGCCACCATTCACAGCAGTGTCTGCAAGCTGATTATACAAGCAAGATGATAAACGCCGTGCTTCAGCAGCCGCGAGGCATAAAGGACACGCAGCACAGAGTAAGAGCTGTGCAGAAACACCTTCTACACATGCTCTTTCGGTTCACCTTTACTAACAGACTTGCTAAGCTGGGACTCTTTCTTTGATACAAACTATAGAGCTAAATATTCCAGGAAAGGATCACCTTCCTTCATCCTTTATATTAGTGTAAACATACCATTTAACTAATGGGCCAAACGAGCATCCCCAAACAAAAGCAAAATGAAGGTAACCATGTTGTGCAGAGAGCAAGATGTGTCCGTGCTCTTTGCAGGAGGACACAGAAACCTGCCGTGTGGAGGCTGAGAAAACTCCTGCCATTCCCCTGTTATGGGGTATTTTACCCAAGGAATGCCCTTAGCGGTAGACGCAGCGTCACTCCAACCCTTAGTGTCTGCACCTTCAGAAAAGCCAGCAGAAGGATCGAGCCGTGGCTTACACACGGTCCTCACTGTAAGCCATACTCCAAGGAACATCAATCCTTTATGCCGGGAAAGGGCAAAACACCACAAAGTGCTGAGACTTATTCAAACTTTTGCAAAGGGACACTCCGTGATTGTCACATTTCTGTCTAAGACTCTGGCCTTCCTGGCCTGTTTCCATCCAACCTGGCCTTGAACCCCTCCAGGGATGGGGCAGCCACAGCTTCTCTGGGCAACCTGGGCCAGGGGCTCACCCCCCTCAGAGTGAAACATTTCTTCCCAATATCTAATCCAAACCTATCCTTTTCCCATTTGAAGCCATTACCCCTCATCCCATCACTACATGCCCTTATAAAAAGTCCCTCTCCAGCTTTCTTGCAAGGCCCCTTCAGATACTTGAAGGCTGCTATGAGGTTTCCCTGGAGTCTCCTCTTCTCCAGGCTGAGCCCACCTTGGGGCCTGCCCAGCGCTCAGCATCTGTTATTAGAGATGAAGCACCAGACTGCGCTGTGTCCCCAGCCATCAAACAACAGGATCTCAACAGGAGCGGTCTGATCGCAACAGGGTTCACATACACTGCGATGCAAAAAAAAAAGGGAAAAGATGAAAGATTTCATTTCAAAGTGAGGTGGCCCAGTTACATACTTATATATGAAAAAGCTGTTCAATATTTTACTCTTCTGGTGGAAGGAGCCTTAAAGTTCCCGTCAATCAAAGGTATTTCAGATCTTTAGTTTCTTCTGCTTTTTAGGATGGTTGGACATGTTTGACTGCATCTTATTTCAAATATACCCATGTTGCAGCTGGAATTTAAATAGAGAACTTAAATGCCATGAGGTATAAAGTTAATAATTAGATAGGGTTACCTTTTGCATGACTCCTAATAGAGAAAGCTCAAATGGTGGAGCTGACTCCCACGCTGTTCTCCATCCCCACATCTCAGAGCGCTGCGAATGCGGCAGTAGAGGATAAATAGGACGAGGGGCACCAGCAGGTATAACAGAGCCATGGCACAGCGAGGTGAGAGGCCAAAGCCACCGGCAGGCGGTGTTTATCCTGTGCCCACTGACTCTCCCAGAATGTCCCAGGGTTCTGCCCTCGCTCAGCGCCCATCCCACCCCAGCGCCACTGAAGGCCTTCGTTGTGTGGGGTGACAAGAAACCCGCAATCCAAAGTGCCAAAGCACATAATACATAGCTCAACACCAGGACAAAGCTCGCCGTCTCAGCAGTCAAAAATCAAATGCTCAAACACCTGTTTCTAACATGTCCATAACGCTCAGCAACCGGCAAGATTAAGTCCTAAATAACAAGCCTGGATGACAACGGAACATCTACCAGCAAAACCAGGAATTCTGATTTTTCTCTTGAAAACTCCTTTTCTGCGTTGTTTTTCATGGTATATCCGTGAGTTGACCTTGCCCAAGTTTAGAGAAAAGGATTAGCCCTTTCTGTTTGTTTATCTCTGCTTATGAGCTAATAACTTATTTTTTTTTCTGTTATTTATGATTGTGAAAAAGGAATGCATCTGCCAAATCTGATATACTACTTTCAAAACGGAAAGGGTAATAACTAGAGATGTACCAAATGGCATGTGTGTAATTTGGATAGCATTTATCTTGAAGTGCCTGCCAACTCAAAATGCTTCAGTTTATTTATCCTACTAATTCCCAATCTGACTCAAAGACCAGTATTTGCTAGTCAAATTATTTGGTCCCGTTTTTCCCTTTTTAAAGAATCGGCATCAATGGTACAGTAATTTTCTCATCATGTCTAGCGTGCATGGCATAATGACACACAGGCCGGGGAAGCAAGATGAAAGAAATACAAAATTCTGAGTGAAACTCAGTACCTAACTCCTTTAGGCACTAATTGGGTTGCTGCAGCGTTATTAATGCTATTAAATTATCTTGCTCAGGTTATACTCAGTCAATCGGTCCCTAAAAGCACTGTAGATGGTACACAGAAAATTAGGGTGGGCTGATGGGACTTCAATTATACTGCACTTGGGGCCACTTTTCCACCAAGGCTGCAGTCGCATCTCGCTGAAAGCAAACCGGGCGAGGAAGAGGAGGGTGATGTGGTTGTGACGAGGGTCGCTGCAAGGGAAGGTGGCCAAGGACTGATCTTGGTGAGTGCTTCTGCTCCCAAAGCTGCGCCGGACACCGGTGTGGTCCGCACAGAACTGGGAGATCGAAGCAGGTAGACCGAGATGGCGTGGAAAAACCCAGCGACATCAGCTGAAAATGAAGATCATTCCATGGATTTCATATCTAAATTAATAAGAACAAAAATGCTGGCCCTGCCTTAAATGATAATAGCATTGGTCTAGTTGAAATCCTACTAAAATTCTGCCCCCCCCCAAATAATCAGAGGCTTTTTGGGGTTTTGTTTGGTTTTGGCTTGGGTTCTGGGTTTTTTTTTCTTGTTTTAAATTAACCTCGCAAAGCTAAGAAATGTTGTGCCTCATCACATTTTTGAATACTGAAGTATACTAAAGCATTAATAACACAATACTCTGCCTTTCTCCCCCCTTCCCCTTCCATCTCTTTGAAAAGTAAAAGAAGGACTGGCACCGGTAATTTCCCCAATCCAGCCAAACGCCCTATATATTTAACTAGGACGTGCTCCCAGTTGTGCACCTCCCTTCCAGTGCCGTGAATTTCTCTCCCCGCTCCCTCCCACTTACAGGGTAATTAATGTTTTCATTAGAGTCGTGGCGATTATCCTGGTGCACTGCTCTCTCCCAGGGCCTGGCCAGCAGTGGCTAGGGGGGATTTGCCCCCCAGTGATGCAGGACCATGTGTAGAGCTCCCACGTCCTGAATGAACTCAAACCTTAGGTGGCCAAGGAGAAAAGCCTGTCCCCACCTTTTCCAGCTGTATTTTTGAGAGGAAAAGGGACCCAAGATGTGCTTTTGCAAGGGGAGTTCGAAGTCTGTGCTACCCTGCACCAGCCAGTCAAAAGGCATTGCAGGAACGGAATGAAATATCTAATTATAGTTACCAATGGGAGCCAGATGCTCAGATGCTACTTTTAACGGTCAAATACGTACCCTCCGCGCTATTAAGAGGTGCGATTAACAAGTAAACAAGGCTGTTTCATGGGAATCATTTAACTGAGTGTTTTCATATAAAATGTACATTTTCAGATTAGTGGCAGAAGAAGCAAATAAAAAAGGAAAATAAAGCAAATAAAGGCTTCCCCTAAAGTTTTAAGAGCAGGCTAAAGACCCTGTGCAGCTGTTTATTTGGGGCTATTACTGCCTATCATATGAACGATTAGCTGGAGACACATTAAAATGCACGCTGTATATCTGATATTACAGACTTGCCACAAACCATGTCAATTTTCTCCAGAAATCAGTATTCAGGGACATTTAAAAAGTGATTATTTTTGACCCACTCAATACATGTTCTCTGTCAGGAACCTTTATACTTTGCTTAAGTGTTGGAAACTCTAAGGACTGTTCGCACGGCCCCGATGTGTGCGAAGCTTTTAAAATACCCTTTGTGGGATTTCTCTCTCCCCTCTGAAGCAAACATGCGCAGGATTATGCCATCACCACCATTTCTGTTCCGCTGTCCTTGGCATTTGCATCTCTACGGTAGCAAAATTTCATTTTGCAAAACACAGCTGGATTATGTTTCGGACCTACACAAAGAGCTTTAGGCCAATAGTTGCCATGTCTGTTAAAACAATACATTAAAAAAAAAATGTACATACAAATTCGAAAAATAAAAATGGAGACAAACGAGCTAGCCTTTGGCTACTGTTAATAGCCACTGGGCTGCCGGCGTGCCTGGAGGATGCCAGCCCAAACCTGCAATCCTGCTTGCTCCTTGTAACTCCCGGTTTGGCACATGGAAAGCACTCCTCAATTCTTGAAATACCAACATCTCAACGGCAACCACGGTGCATTTCATTTGTCCTCTGCAGGCAAACATTATAATAAAACTATTGCCCTTGGTCTCGGGCCGCATCCTTGGTTCGCGCCTCCCCGGCGGGTTTTGCCGAGAGCCGCAGACCCCCCTCGCTGCCCCCTGGGCTCTGCCCCGCTGTCCCTACCGCTCCCCACTCCAGGGGGGCAGTGCCGGGCTCTCCCCACTCACAGATACAGTGATATTGAACAAAAACCTTCTACCACAACCAAAAAAACTGCAGGAGGAAACATAAAGCGAGTAAGGAAAGAGATGCCAAAGGACGAAGGGTGACCCATGTCCTGGCAGCTGCCCTGCTGAGCTCGCTAGACATCAACCACCATGCTGCCGGCCACTGCCTCCGGGACAAAAGATCACACTTATTTTGCAACGGAAAAGACAAAACTTAAAAGGATCCAGAAGCAGAAACTCAATCACTATTTCGCCAGCACTTCTCCCTCTTTTCCAGGCACAGCCTTGGCTTGCCGTCGCCTACGGTGCTAATCACGCATCTCTGCGCACCTCCAGCCTGCAGTTCAAAGACTCAAACAGACAGAATATTTTCTGTCAACCTCCCTTTGCCAGGGCAAGGATGAGATGCAAACACAGAAGCTACTGCAGCATCCCTACGCCACCAGAGCTCTCCCACCGCAGAGAGAAGCCTGCCTTTCCCCGGCACCTCCGGGGGCACGGAACTGGCTGCGGGGCACCGGCAGAGCCAGGGGATCCTCCAGCTTCACCACGGGAGCCATGGGGGCCCTGCAGGGCTGAAACAGGGCGGGAGAAGGATGGAAAAGTGTGGCAAAGCCACAGCTAAGCACCACAGTGGATCTAACCAGAAACCCGAGTTTTCTATCGGATCCCCTGACAGGTATTTGCAAAGCGCCCAGTGTTCACCTGCTGTTGGACAAGTTGCTGCTGGTTTCTGGTCCCAGGGCGGTGGAAGAGAAGCTGGTTGGTGAGAACAGCTTTGGTGCAACACACGTAGTGTTTTCCTCTACACAGCTGGGTGAACTTCTCCAAACACAACAAAAGGCATCTGTCATTGGAAAGCATCTTTCTGTTTTCAGGTGTGAAAAAAAGAATATTGCACCCTCAATATCACACAAACTGACATTATTACTCCTGCCAAAAGCATCCAAACCTGTTAATTATCCATAAAATATCCAGCAAAGTATTTGCTCTTGAATATATTTGCTGACAAAACCACATTAGACTTGCAGAGAAGGATTTAAAGCAGCCATGTGCAGGAACAAAAACATCACCTATTTTAAAAACACAGTGATCTATTTTTTGACCATCCATTTCTTAATGTTACTCATTCTCAGAGCATAACTCTGCCTGGTGGGTATGAAAGAGAACAACACAAGATGAAGCAAATTCTGAAGTCACGAAGTCTTCTGCTACGTAATTTTTTTCCATTATAGTTTTTATGAGAGCTCCTTACCTTTCTGGTTTTTTCCTATCTTTGAAAAGATATGTAATACATCTTAGACATTCTCTCAGCCTGCTTTCTCTTAGCATTTATAGACCTACAAGCATTTTACCTTGTGACATTCTCAGACCTGGAGGAAAATTATAGCGATGCTCAGAGTTGCCAAAAGCTGATATAGCTTAATTCACTTTGCTTTGCCTAAGGTAGCCCAGCTCACGCAGTATACATTACCGCCTAGGTAAAATGGGTCAATAACAAAGAGGAAATGACATTTCACGTCTCTAATTCCAAGTCTGAGCTAGTTTGCAGAGTGAGGTGTAAGATTTAACTATTGCCTTCCTCTTTTTATATAACAAAAATCTATACAGAAAGCTCAACTCACTCAATAACCTTTCTTTTTTAAAAAAATAATACAGTTTTCAAGATTTTTCAAGCAAGGCAAATAACAGACAGGCAAGGGCTCCACACTGCTCTGGATTTTCTCTTGGTGGATTATTTTCTAATTCCACAGAGGGTGGTGACTGAGGGCTGTGGGTACTACTTCTCCTGGCTGGTTCTGTTCCTCCATTCACACCCAACCGTATCAAAGCCTCCTAACGTTCGAATCCCGAGTTACTTTCCCCGTACCAAAAAACGCCACCCTGGCAGGATTTCTGGTTCACTCCACACAAGACCTTGCTGGCGGGACGATTGTACAGGGCTACCACCAGGGTACCAGCTGCTGCAGCACACGTGCAAACTATTTGCCAATGTTACAAACCTCTCCGCCTTCATTTGCACAGGTTCAAAAGTTAGTGTAGTCAACATCATGCTGCTCTCAAGATTTTCTGGTTTAATTTGGCATTACATGCTGAATATTTGGCACAAGTGTATTGAAGGACACTTTGAGACAGACTCTGAGACTCTCTGGATTACAACATGAACTACCTGAGACTTTCTTCAAAGAAAGCACAGGTGAAAATGGAATCATCCGCACTGATTGATGATTTTCACTGACTTGTTTAGCTCTCTTCTGCAGTGCAGAAGAAGTGCTGCTTGATTCACATGGTTACTATCAGGTATTTTGAGGTTGTGCCCTTATCAGAATAAAAATTATTTACAGCAGCCGTTTCTAAACCTAATGTGTCAAAAACATCTGCAGTAAAGCAAACCGCATGGGTTTTATTCCAAGAGCACTTACCAACTCTGTCCGTAATCACAGCTCGTGAGCAGGACCGACGCAATTTCAGTCCCGCTGCCTGTTAACCTGCATTTTGGGGACCTGCTGGAGGACTAAGGAATTAGTATCTGGCCATTCAGCAGGCCAGTGGTTTGAAAAATTCCCTTCCTGTTGGCTGAAAGTTAATTCTGCAAGTTAAGATAATTAAAGGTGTTCATGCTGGTCATGGTTGACAAGAGCAATGAAGAATTACGGAACCTAATGATGAAACAAAATAAACAACATCTATTATTATAGTTTACATTATAGCTATTGACACGTTGGGCATGGTACCTCACTAGCCAAAACACGTAGTTGGGATGCACTTTAGTAACACACTGATATAATTATTCACCTTCAAATTTCTAAGTGGACTGCATGCAATTTGGCTGATGGCATGATGGAGACTGAGGTCAGAAACCCCAGCTATGGCCAAGGGCTTTGCAAACGGGCTGTACAGACCTTTCTGGAAGGACTTCTGGAAGGTCGGGGGATGAGAAGATGTGGAGTCAGTAACAGTGCCATGGGGGAGAGCGGCTTCAGGCAGGTTTAATTCATCTCAGAGGGGATAAATGCCTTAAGAAGCAGCCCAGAACTTTTTTATGTACCATAAAACTAGTTATTTTGGAGAAGAATAACATTTCCAAAGAGTGCATGGGGAAGACAGGGAATGCCATTGCCCTCGGACCCAGCTCCAGCTGAGCACCAGAGGCCGCAGCCGCCGCAGTTCGCTCGGAGCAGCACAGGCTGAGCACTACTTCCATGGGAAAGAAACAGACTGGATTCAGTTGCTTTCCAAAAAAGTCATTGAGGCAACAGCAGCTAAAATAATTAATAATTTTTTAGTTATCAGAAAGACCAGTTACTTCTGGCTACAGCTGTATCTCCAGGTATTCCAGTATGTTGTAACGTATAGCTAATTACATCTAAGGGTTTAGCCCATTTCATTAAAAACGTAAACGGTGGTAATTTTCAACAAGTGGCTGCATCAGCTGAAAGCTCAAGGTTCTGCACTGACATATGAAAACAAAACATACTAATCATGCTTAATACTTAAAATCTTAATTTTAAATAACACCCTGACCTCACTCGCTGAATTTGTTTAATGAGGCTGTCTAACACCTGAATAATGCATACCTCCCGTCAAGCCATCGGCTCACAAGATTTCAGGCTCCAGGTTGTAATACAGATGTATTATCTTTGTACCAGCTACTCATTACAGTCGGTAACAGGAATAGGAAATGACACTACAAGGGCCAATTTATGTCACAATAACTGAAATGAGAAAGGAAATTGATACCAATTTTTATCTATCTTGACGTACTCTTTGAACCATGATTTCAAGCTTACTCAGATGTTGCAAACCAACTGAAAACTTACAGATTATATATTGCAAAGGTCTGTGCATGAATATATACCCATCCATCCACATATACACACATAAAGGCATGTAAACACACATTTTTATACATATTTGCAAATAGAGTTTTTGTGATTATACATTATGTGCATATAGGAGCTAGAACTGATAATGCTATCAATAGTTGCTCTTCCAGTTTCACACAAAAGGTGAAATTGTTTAAGCTGAAATTTTCTAGGTTGGGAGATGCCAAATCTCTGTTTTTAAATTTCTGATAAATTCTTCGAAACACATTCTTGGAAAAGCATCTAAAACCCCTCAAACCAACCCTACGGTCATTATGGGGAAATTCTCTCATCTCCTGCTATTTGAAGCAAAAACTTCTAACTGGCCAGACAGGTGCCCTTTTGCCCTCCCTTCGCCAGAGACCGGGGAAATCCCAGGCTTCCAATAAAGTGAAATTTGCCTGTGCTCCAGAAAGATTTCTCTTTTGCTTCAAATATCCTGAAAAAAACCCCCATCTGCTCCAAACATGGTCCACTCCCAAGAAAAAAAACAAAACAAAGCCCAACAACAAAACCAAAAAACAATGAACAGCAATAAATTTGAACACATTATTTTAGAAGAATACCATCTGTTGGCAGAGTATTCCTGAGCATCCAACTTCACTGAACAGTTGCTTGGATCTAATTGCCATTCTGAATATTTTACCAAAAAAAGTCAGGTACATATAGGTCTCTTGCCAGAAGGTAAGACATTTAATCATTGTTTTCATTAGCTTGCTATTCATAACATTTATTTCCAAATTCTATAACAGAGATGTTTATAGCATTTAAATAGATTAGTCTGAGCCCAGAGAGATTCAATAGGAGTTGAAGTGTGCAGGATCTGTAAAAATTGCACAGACGATTGCGAAGGTACTTAATATATTTCTATTTGTGGGGGGAAAAAAAGGAGCTGCAGCGTGGAAGTTGCATCCTTTCTCTGTCAATGCCTTGCTTTGAAACCGTCCCCACCTGCCATCAGGGTCCGCGACGGGTCCCCATCCTCCGGGGGCGAGAGCTCACCAAGAGCCATTCGCCCTCTCTGTTTGCTCCCAGACCAGAGACTCGGAGCTACAGGAACGTTACTTTCTTTAAAGCAAGACTTTTATTCCATTTTTCATGCTCCTCTAAAATACTGGCCCGAACCTACAGTGAGAAAACAACATAATATAGCTATTTCCCTGAGGAGGAGGGAGTTATTAATAAGTACACAGCAATCTCCTTCGCACCGTGTAACACGAGGCAGGATTTATAAGGGGAGTTAGATCTATGTAACGTACGTGTTTATGGAACCTTATTGATAATTATCAATACTATTAATCTTCTAAGCGCTTGTTTAGAAAGATTGCAGCAATATATCACTTACGGCTGGCGGAAATTAATAAAAGCGTAAGGGATTGCTAAGCAGCCAGCCTTCCCGGCGCTGCATGCAAAAGATTCCATTTAACCAGCAGTCATGTTTCAAGCTGTACCCTGCTTCATGCCACTAAACAATTTACAATTCAAGGGCACATCTATAAAAAAATGCAGATTTTTTTTTTTGTTTATCTCTCCACACAGTATGCTTCGGCATCTTTAATATGTATTTGTTTCTGTTTGTAAACAAATTACTTAGAAGAATGCTTTAATTTTATCTGGAGCTCACAGTTAACCCTGCCTGACGCTTTGGAAATTGAACATCTTTCGAGCGAGAGCTCCTTGAAATCTCTACAGTGTAATAGCGGACAGGACATCGCGTTTTCCACCATTGCACTTTATCAGCCGAGGACACACCTTCTTCAGCCATCCTGAAAATGTGCTGCAGCATCGGATCAGCACCCGAGTGCCCAGTGGCACCTTTATGAGCTGTAACACCGAGCTGGAAGAGTGCACTTGACAAGCTGGAGATGCCGACGCAATTAACACAACATGATGCACCCTATGAGGACACTAATAGGCTGGAAATACAGCATTAATTAGACAATCAAACTGGAAAAAACCCCAACCCCAAAACATCAGCTTGCTCTAGGAAGATCTCTCTCTCTTTTGGCAAATAAATAGGTCTCCTGTAACCATTTCAGGACTCACTGAGATGGAGGTGAAACAGGGCGTTCATGTCCACCACCACATGGTGAGTTGAAGAGGGATCGTACAAGAGAATTACCAAACCTCAACTGGATGCTCCACCACACAATGGAGGCGGGAGCACTTCCCCCATGGAGAGCTTCCTTCTTGGAATTCAGTGAAGACCTCCAGTCCCTCACGTGGGATCTAAATACCCCAACAACTCATTTGTTGCTGGTTGGCAGAAAGCAGCCAGTGTCCCCGAGCAAGAGCCCGGACAGGTCTCTCAGCTCACCAGCGCCGACACTGCCAAACCAGGACTCAGCCACTCCAACTGAAAACTTTAGACGAGCTCAGCCTTTTAATGACCCCAAAAAGCTTGTCAGTATGAAATAATAAAACAGGATTGAGGTGGAGGAAAAAGCCAAAACTCTGGCTTTTTGGTCAAATGCAAGCCTGCTGCTCACTGCAGCGATACAGGAGATTGAACTGGTATCCCTACTTGTCCAAATCCAATAGCAGTCTACTTAACAGGCAACACTTTTGCGTAAATCCCATTTTTAACAAAAAATATTAATAGCAAGTCTAGCTTTACTTTACATTTCGTTCTGCAGAACTGTTGGAAATTTCTAAATTTTGCTATCGTTTTAGAAGAAAAATTGAAGGAAGTGGAACATATGCCCGTTCTGTCTGCTCACCCATCTGTCAGTGCCAGCTTCTTTCCTAATAACATTTGAACTCGCTGGCCGATTTGAATCACATTTGCTACAAGCAGAGGTTTCTGAAGGATGTGTCTGCAGGACTGGTAAAACTCAGCGGGCAGTTAGGAGAAAGATCGATCAACACTGATCATCTCTCTCACCCTTTCGGTTCCGCCAGCCAACCGACGGGCTTACGTGTAATTCAACGACAACCACAATACAGGCTGTGCCTCGCACAGCAAACATTATCAGGGTGTGGGAGGGAGTTCAGGCACTGCGGGGAAATTGTGGAGATACCTATGGGAAGGAGTCACAGGGAACATGATGGAGAACACTGCTGTGATTGGGTATACAGAAGACAAATCCCTGGAAAAAATAAGATTTGACAATTTCACAGGGTTTGTTTTCTTTATTTTGGGGGTTTGACAGTTCAGGGATACTTGCAGAGATTGGGATGTGAACACATAATAAACCTGGGAGCTGCTGACTTAACTCTATATAGAGAAAGAGAAGCAATATCACCAAATTTCCCATGAGATCCTACAGTTCCTCTAGGAGTGATCCATTTCTTTCTCCTCCAGGCACATCAGTTCCTCCAGGAGAGATGCAGAGAGATTTCTGTTTTTTTCAGGCACTTCAAAGCACTGGAAGTTCTCTCAGAGAAGGCAGCCAGGTATCAGAGCTGGTCAGCCAGTTCCTTGCTCTCCCTACAGTGCCTCAAGGTGCTTTACAGACACTAACAAAGGCACACTTGTCAAGCAGATGTCTATCGTTATTGGATTTATGGTATGCATGGGGTAAAGCAGAGCACAGAGATTTAATTATCTTTCCAAAATGCAAAGTGAAACATAACACATGAAAGCAGAACCTGTGTCTCCTGGTTACTCTGCCTTCATGCTCAACCCACACTCTTCCTCACTGTTTCCTATCACTTGAACAGCACAAGCATTAGAGATATAACTATCGCTAAAGTTAAAAAAAAAAAAAAAGTTACCCATTTGAAAAGCAAAACAACCAAAAACCATTTGGTACTTCGCACACTTCCTTTTCCCCATGGTAGCTTTCCTCCTTTTCACCACCAGCACTTCTCACTTTTGAAGCGCATCATTAAAGCGAAATACAGCCAAAATAGTGCTCCTTATAACGATGCAACTGCCTTGTAATACATGAGTGTACCCCCAATGCCAGCACAGTAAAACACCATCCTGGTTTCAGATGCTAATATTTCTGTGGTCCACAGATTTATTGTCTAATTGCACTAGCTGTATCTTTGCTATTCCACAGGCTATGGGGGTCGCGATACCGGATTGCAATGGGGATGCAGCTGGCCAAATTTCTCATCCTACAACTCAGAGCAAAGCATTTCAATCTGCAGGAGGACGTAAACAATAAATATTGCATACTAAATCTGCATGCAGGGGTCCGAAAAGGGGCTGACCGAGCTTGACATGAGCTCCATAAAAGCGCAAGAGGCAGGAGGTGCTCTTCCACGACCTCGCATGGGAGGTGGGTGGGCGTCTTGTAATCACAACTTCACTGCGGGGAGAACAAAGGATTGCAACAGTTTTTCCTGGAACACTGTCCAAGCCACTTAAAATTAGACATCTGCTCATTTTATCCTTGCGTAGATATCTGTGAAATACAGCCAAAATTGTTACTAAAGCATGCAGTGAGTGCTAGGCGAAGCTGCGCTGGGGTGCCTGACACCAAGTAAGCAAAAGAAAATTTAGAGATTGTACTGTCCTTACATAAAAACCATGTTACGTCCCAAGTTTGCTGCAGTGAAGAGTCATAAAATATTGTCTTGGTTACCGACCAAATTCTGACCTCATATACTGAAATATAAATCCAGGGTGAGTCAACTGCACTCAGAGGAGACACTTCACGTACCAACTTGCGGAAGGGAGAGCGGAATCGGGCTCTGGCACGTGTAGGGAGCAGGCTTCTGCCTTTACTGAGCATTTCTGCCAGACATAAGAAAGCAAAAGGTGATACAAAGATGTGGAGAAGCTCTCAGGACTGAAAGAAATATACAGATGGTCGCAGACATTTTGTAAAACCAGGTTTATAGACTCCTGACAACAAAAAGACAACAAACTGATATAGCATATTTTCAGACTTGCAAATACGTTGTTAAAGATGTTAGTCTACCCACTGTCATATGCAATAGAAAGAGAAATGTAAAAAGAAGTTACTCTGTAATTTTCCATGAAAAAATACATAACAGCTATCAAGATTAATCAGCCCTGTGCTCCTCCACTTCTGCCTCTCACTCAAACTACTGTGAGAATGGGGAGGTGACAGATACCATTGTAGATGGGAGTGACAACAGACTGAACAGTAGCACTTCTTCCAGGGAAATAAAATGGCAAAGAGTTCTTGCTGCTGCTTTGAATGAGGACAATGATAAAGAAGAAAACGTTTACTCACCTATGATGGTCTTCATCGCTTATTTACCTACCGCTTTTGAGATCTGGAGTGTCCTTACCATCAAGGCCTGCATAATAGGGCAAAACCACTTTTCTCTTTTGTAGATGAGGAAATTCAGACACACAGAACTAAACCAGGCTGCCCAAGATGACAAGTCTCTCGGAACGCAAAGCATCACTTCAGCATTTTCCAAACACAAAGTAGCACTCTCACTAAACATCCTTTCTTTTGTTTCCCCTCTTGTGTTCGTGTTAAAAAAATAAGAATTTGGGAAATATACACTGAAGTGTCATCTCCACAATAATTACTGAAGACAAATTGTAGCCTTCGGCATTTTTTCCTGGGATGTATTTAATGGTAGCTATTATTTCAGTTGGTTATTTTAGAGTATCCTTGACTTCTCCAAACTCTACAAATTTATTACTGTAAGAAAATACAGACAGGAACTATCAGAGCAACGCTAGTCCTGTGTGAGAAACCAGGACCTATAAGTGAGTAGAAGGGAAGTTATGAGCAAATCTCAACTACCGATATAACCCTGTAGCTGTGAGGATACGAGGGTGAGGAACATGTGCTTTTTATGGAAACATTTAACACAACAGCAGGAATAGAAATCAAGCTCCATTAATTTAGCTTTAAATTTTAATGAATCAGGATGTGTAGTTTATATAAAGAAGGATTTACTTAATAAAATATTAATTTTTTTGCTAAAAGAACTGTAAATTGCAAGTTAATATAGTTTTCCTTAAATAGAACATCAAAAGTTGAAAAACACCGAAGGAGCGTAGAGAAAATCAAAGTGAGCCCCAAAGTTCAAGAGGAGCAAAATGTTGTGGTCAGTCTCAAAGACTGGACTGTTGGTAATCCACATTAATTACTTCATTTAACAAAAGACATTAAAACATTATATATAGAAAGGGTCCTGCATTTGGTGACGCTCCACATGATGGTGCTCTGATGTATCGCGGTAGCCCACGGCTTGCAGCCTGGCTGCAGAGGTGGAACGGCAGCTGGGATCTCCCTGCAGTTACCCAAGTGCAGCAGGAGTCATGCCACACGCAGAGACCCGAGGCACGAGCCACGGCTGCTGTGACCACACGCCGAGCACCAGGTATGTCCTGGCCACCTCTGGAGTGTGCGTCAGGACTGGACCACACTCACACGGCCATCCCCTTCGCCCTGCACGCTATTTTCAAGGGATGCGCCAGCAGCAGAGGCAGGGAAGGAGCCATACCACACCAAGGATGGACAACGCGAGGACAGGGAGCTGGTATAACCTCAGGTGGGGACTTGGACAAAGAGAAGAAAACCCTTTTGTAGCAACTGGCATTTCACTTCAGGAATACCTTGATTTTGTTCAGGCTCTGTGGCTGAAGAGCAGTAATACTGAACTGAAAACATGAAAACACTGTCTTTGTGCTTTAATAACAATCTACATGGAGTCAAATAACTATGAGGTTAAAGCAGCCCTATTTCTCCATGTATTTGAGGCTCAAGCAACTTGCACGAAGTCAAGCAGGAAGCCTGGACCCAGATCTCCAGAGACCTGCCACAGACCATCCTCATACGGATGAAGCTGACACACGAGTCTCCAGCTTTCTCAGGCACCAGTCGTGTTTTTTTTTATCTGGGAAACATCAAAGTATCTTGGGGGTCTTTGATCACCTGCTCTTACGTGCTTGTTTTTCTTTAGGCGTCATTGCAAAAAGGCCATCTCATTCATACGGATATCTTTGCTACGTGCTTAAAAGTATCAACAGAAAAGTGAGTCACTCAAAAAGCATTTCGTTTCAGCTTTCCTAAAACCAGAAAAACTGAAGAGTACAACTAGAAAAACTGAAGAGCATCTGCAAATGAAAGCCCATTGGTTTCAAACCACAACACATTACTGCAACATTACTGACAAGTTGGCAACTAGGGACTTCAGAGACACAAAAGTAATAAAACTTGCATGATCGCCTAATGCCTCTATTAATCTGAGGAGCTTTGGTACTCAGGGTACACAGAAAACATTGCAGGACAGAGTAGAAGAAAATAACATGCAAAAAACCAAAGCGTTATGCAGCTGCAAGAAATAATAAAGATCCCTATTAATTTTTGCAGGATGAAAAAAAAATAAAATTAGTGACCGTACCTGACAGAAAAGTGCAAGCAAAGAATAAAGTAGACTCACGTTGAGCTGGAGGTCATCTGTCCACTGGCCGATGAGGCGGTAGCCCGGGGTGCTGGTGTTGGTGGTGTGGTACTGGAAGATGTCGTAGCGCCCTGGTGCATCACCGTTTTTGTTGAACATCACTGGAGTGCCAGCACTGCCTGGGGGAAGAAAACAAGACAAAATCCATCCAACCAACCAACAAAAGCCAAATCGCTGTAAAAGTATCTATTTTATTTAGTCACGGTTGGGAGCTTTTGGAGTGGCAATGCACTTCAGGCAAAGGTCACCTGTCACCCCAGCCATATAAAGCAGATACTTCAGGACACAGCGGTATAATCCCAGCCCTCTTCCAGTGATTAATTATTGCTGCCCAAATCCACTGACTAAAAATAAAACAAAGCAAAACTAGACCAGCCTTACTTCATTCTAGCTTTGCACAAAGCAAGGAATATCAGAAGGCCTTTCTTCTGCCCTCCACCCTCCCTCGCCTCTCTCTTTCCTCAGGGAGTTCTTTAGTGAAAATCACTCCCGTGAATGGAGCCTCTAAAAGATTTTTTTTGCCCAAGAAAGTGTTCCATCTGCTTCTGAGAGATACTGCTGTCAGAAGTCAGCCCAGGTCTAGTGAATCTTGACTAGCATCCAGAAATAACTTCCTCCTCCACAATATGTTCTTATTCCCGTAATCAGCATGCAGTTGGGATGGAAAAGAACAGACTAAGCTATAGGAAGACTGTTCCTTGTGTACTCCCTTATTTAGATTCTATGACACTGACACAGGCTGAAAAGTATCTCAGTCAGGAACAGATCAGGATCCTGAATTACTTTATTTGCCATGTACTAAGGTGACTAATAGGGGTAAAGAAGTGAGGGCAGGCAACAAGGCAAGGGCACCCCCACAACCCCTCCTCTGTGCCTGGTGCTGGGCAAAGCCAGCCTGCAGCCTTGGGACAGACCACTCCTCATCATCAGGCAAGTTCTCACCAGAACTCTGCATTTTAATTACCATGGCATTAGATGTGAACCCTTTCTTAGATAAGAATTCAAAGCAGCGTTGCATTTCCTCAGTTCTCTAGGCAAAAACTTCATGGGTGACATTTATTTCAAGACATATTAAAATAGGTTTCAGTGGGGTAGAGTAATATTGTGTCAAGATTGAAGATTATGACAATACTCCAGCATATCTATATTCAAAGCTTCCTCCAGTGTAACTTTTTTTTTTTCCCTAAAGCAATGAAAAATCTCTCCTGTTGTAGCATTGAACTTTAAGATTATGGTTTTCTTCATGATTCCCATTCTTCATTGAATTCCAGAGAGTGAAAAAAAGATTTGAAGGAGTGAATTAGCATAGCTTCCATTCGAGCCCTGGTAAATTGTTTCCTGTCTATCCTACAATCCTCAGAGATCAGATACAGATTCAGTTCAAAGGCTGGTACAGAGAATCTTCCACTGAAATCTCCCCTCACTGGTTCCTCATAAGCACTAGGCTGATATTTAATTGTCCTTACAGATTAATGTAGCCAGAATACATTTACAGTGAAAACACTTAAAGTGAATAAGAAGAAATGGCTGTAATTCCTAGGCTCCTTTGGAAAGTCAGCACAACTGGTAAATGGGATTTAGCTAATCACAACTCTTAAAAGGCTGTATATTATTAGTTAAACTTGGTTTTGTCAGAGCTGACAAAAAAGTACAATTCAAAGGGTAGGAGCTCAAGTGAAGCTCCCAAAATGCAGCATAGACATTTGTGGATTCCCTGCATTCCGACAAAACTCCTGCATTGACACAAAGAAGTGTCCGTGTCTGCAGGTCAGGAGGCAGACCGGGAGTGGCTGCCATCATCATGGACACGCCAATGTCAACAGTGCCAAGACAAACTCTGCTGAGTTTGAAGGATACATGCTGTTATGGACCTAAATTGAGAATGCATCAGGAACTGTCCCTCCGAAATGTGCCATTTCTGTGTTTTGCAGGACAAAGAAAACTTTTCGTAGGTTAATAGTAATTGTTGCTTTACGTAGCTGCATGCAGACAGCTATAAATAAAGACATTTAAAATAATCCTTAAATTCGGTGAATGCACTTGGATGCTGTGGGGCTGCAGAGCCCATAACGCGATACAGCACTGTCTGCTGGGTCACCTCCAGAGACCCCTCTAAAGGCACAGTCCCTTGGGACACCGACCTCACGCGTGGATATGGATACTTGATAGTCAGGAGTAAAACACACTTGTTGCTATTTTCAGGTGCACCACCATTTGTGAGTTAAAATTATACAGAAAAAAAGCTGTGAAAAGTCAGGGATTTGTAGGGAAGGCGAATGTCTATAAAAAGGCAAAGAACTGATAATCTTGGGTCATAAGTCAAGCAGAAGCATCGCGTTTCCCGACTTTGAAGTTGGAGTAATTGGACTCCCAGCCAAGGATCTGCTTAGTAAGTGCAAGACCTCTCTAACCTTTGTGAGGGCTCTGGCGCATGCTTTGGTGCTCTTTTTGTACCATCGGTCTGTGGGGACCTGGCAGCCCTGTTTCAGATTGCTACAGCATTCCAGTCTCCACTTGCAATTCAAATTCCTGTGTACATTTATGAAAATAATAAAAATTAATGCATGAAAATGTCGTTACAGAGAAGAAACGCTATTTGCAAAACCAATCATATTTCTTACTTGACTTCTTGATCTTCTAATTATTAAAACATACGGTTGTTTAGTTGTATTTTGATAATTTAGGATTTATTTTCCTTCTATTAAGATTTACAAGAATTTTGCTCAGCCCCAGCAAGCGCTTCAGAGTATTAGCGTCCAGACTGCAGCTTCTTGCTCCTTCAGAGGCTATGACAATTCAATTCACCTTCAGTTCCCAACAAATAAACTGCCTGCTCACCGCACAGAGAGAGAGAGTACATGACACCCTTTCACCTGCAGGATGCATTCAAAAAAAGACACAATCCGACTGAATTTGTAGGATTTCGATCTCTTAATCACCACAAGATGGGAAATGAATTAATAGGAGAAGGACAGGGTGCCAGCTAAGGTGTTTGTTTATTATTCAGTTCACATTTGCTGGAGTTTGAATACCTAGAGGGTTCATACGAACAGAATCTTTAGCTTTTTCACTGGCAAAAATACAAGCTCTGCACTTGAGCAGCATCTCACTGCACTTGATGTTTTAAGTTTCCCATGTTTTGGGCCTTTTTGTTCTCAAGGTAGTGTGACGATATCAAAATTCATACTGAGCTTCTAGTACAAATCCAGTCTCTCTTCATTAAAGCGTTGCTTGAGCTCTTTCCACATGACTCTCATTACCTTTGCGAGGAAGAAAAGGCTCCAAAAGCAGGTAGAGACAGGACGATTGCAGCTGCATGGTGACAAGGAGATTTCTTACACGCAAAGAGGATCTCGAGCTCATGGGCTCAGGATGCTTGGCAACGGGCAGCATTTTTCCCCTCTGGCACACAGTTTGGACAGAGCACTCCCACTGCTCTGCTTTTACTACCAATTTAGGTAGAAGACTGGGAGAACAGGATTTTAAGCACAGACTGAATATTGCTTTCCAAGTTCTCGTCTTCAAGAGCTGGAGCTGCACGGCTGCACCGGTGACTCAGGGAAGGGCAGGTTAAGATCAAAGCTAAAACCGAGACAGCTGACAAGCCCAGCAGCACATTCCTCTGTCCCTGCCCTCCACAACACGATGGGTGAGGACCACATAGGCACCAGCACTCATGTCCCAGGAGCTCCCAGGCTTTATCAACAGGAGCACATCACCCAGAGCAGCCAAAGCCTCTCTCCTTGCTCCTTCCATTCCCCCATCCCTCTGCGTTTTTCAGGCTATCCCCATCTGTTTGGCGAGTTATATTAAAGCTGTTCATCCTGCACCACTGGGAAGACTCAAGCAATCCACAGCAATTCTGGGAATTCACTTTTATAGAATACAAGAAGAAACTGGCTTCAGAACATTTTTCCATAGCCTGAAGAACGAAGCCCTGGAGGGGCACAGCTGAACATGCCGCCTGGGCACACAAACACATGTGCAGTTATGCACAATGAATATGACAAGAAAAAGCTAAACTCTGCCCCTGGATAATGAAACCTTAAAAGGAATTGGTTCTTTTCCCAAGAAAAATGCCTACACGCAGATAGCCAAGTGCAATTAAAAATGTTTAAAGCTGTCTCAGTTTTGCCACCATTCTCCTTCCCATGCTCAAAAGCAAACCACTACTTTAGTCCTTGGGCTGGACATAAGTTCCATGTATATAAGCAAAGAAAAACACCATATGGCCATGTAAATCAACCACTAATGGAAGTTAAAAAGTCGTATTTTAAAAGCTTGACCAAGAAAACACAACAAAGTTGGTCATGACCAAGTCTTGGAGCTGGAAGGCAGGCAACATTAGCTAGACTCCCAATTCCTCATAAATTATTTCTCAGCTCTGTTTAAATGATTAGATGACCATTCAGCATCTTTATCTGCAAGAACTGGCTGGAGATGACCACGTATGAGCTGCTTTTCAGTACCAAAATGGCCCAAGTGCAATACCGTACACAAACGCTGGATTACTTCTACAGGAGCTTTGTCCTTTATAATTAACCTTCCAAAATGAGGAAAGCAGAACTCTTCAGACCTCCTCAGATCATTCATCTCAAAATTTGCTCCTGGATGTAGTTAACATCACTTACTTCAAGGAAAGAAATTAAAATCTCCTCATATTCACCTTGCTGATTATAAGATGATTTACAGAGGAAGGAAAAATATCCTTGGCACAAGTGACCAAGCTTGACAATGAAATACCATCTGTGTTCCTACCTTTAAATCTAATGGGTCCTACTGGCTATGCGTGGGTCTTGTTAAGTTTATTAATAAAAATGTTTATTAGTAGATCTCAGCAGGGAACACCTCCCCACGCTGCCCAGCAAGATGTGAAGCTTACGCAAACCCCTATTCCCAGGCAGCGACAGCCCTGGCTGTGTTTTTTCGGTACTTCCCTAAATCTGTTCTAAATATGGATTTGGAGGTCCAACTTTCCGCTCCTGGCTAAATCTCAGACGTCTATCTTCTACAGAGCTAGGGCAGAGCAGTAAGACCTCCTGGTAAGTACATTAGCAAGGTTTATGATGGGGAAATAACATTAGGTTGCTGTAATGTTAGCTGCTGTAAGCGATCTGCTCTGGTGCCTCTGGGCTGGTTGCAGGTGAATGTTTGTTAATGAAACTAATAAAATTACAGTAAAACATATGGGGCAAGGAAATTTCGCTGGTATTCATACGCTGCAATGAAGAGAAAAACACACAAAAGCCCATTGTACTGTACGAAAGAGAGGGTTGGTACTGCAACCATCACCGCCACACCTGGGAAGCAGAGCCGGGTGAATGGTAGGCGGACAGATATAAAATTCTCTCATCCATGTTTTTAGGATGTTTCATCTCCTCTGAAGTCTTACTAGCGGAATGAAGGTTGGAGTAACCACTCTGTCTAAATCACATAGCTCTGGCTTTGCAAGTGGACCTGGTCCTTTAGCTGTCCTCTCCCTCCTCGTCACGGAGCTAAATTGGGTTTTGGGTGCCAGAATTTCTGCCAAGTACGGGAAACAATATAAATAAATAGGAAATATGATGTGTATGCTAACAAGCTTCTGGGGTTTCAACAGGCACGTTTAGTCAGAGACAAGCTTAGGCTTTTACCCAGCTATTTCTCCCACAGGAAATCAGTCTTCTGGAAGGTATCCTAAAACAGCAGCAGTGATTTCTGTCTCTGGACAGTAGCAGCCTATTTCCCTTGCTCAAAACATGATGTTTTCAGATAGATACTAAATAAACATGGCCTTCTGCCACAAACTCTAGTGAAACTATAAAAAAAGTCTTGATCTGGACTGGATGAAAAAATACATGAAGTGGAAATAAATGGAAGAGCCCCATGGGTGAATACAGCCAGCTCACCGTTGAAGTTAACGCTGCGGATGTACTTGAGCAGCTTTTTGCCTCCTGCGTGCTCCATCTCGGGGCAGACCCCGGGGTAGTCGGCACAGAGGTCCTTGTTCATGTGGTGGAGCGCGTGGGCCATGGCGTACACGGCATCGATCACGAACTGGACCTTCCCCTCCTGCTCGTAGTGAGAGTCTTTGCCAATTCGCTCCTGTCCTGCACGTTAAAAACAAACACACACGTATACACACACACAGAAGGACAGTAAGGGACAGTATTTTCCTGATACCAAATACAAATTAATCCTCCTGGGACACATTTAAAGAACTGCATGTTTTAGTCAATACCATAAAACATTTTGAGTTATGGTTTTACTAATTAAAACAAAACCAAACCTTCTTTCTTGATAGTAGAATGATCAACCGCTCTTGCAAGTTATTCTACCATAGTGCAGAGAAACAAATCCTAGCACAATCACAAACTTGAAACTCTAACCCACAGGGACCATCTTAGAGAGAGAAGACGCCAGACTCCGTATGCTCCCAAAGTATGTCTTTGAAAGAAGAAAGCATTTAAAATAAAGCACAGCTGGTATTTTAAAGTCTGATGGTTTGTTCTGTTGCAAATCCCAGACTCTAACTGAAAGACAGAGCCAGACTGCGGGAAGAAAGAATCCCTTCAGCTGCAAGCGAAGGGGTGCTCCAGAGAACCGAGTGAACGCGTCTGCTACCAGAGCCACCTTGGGAAGCTCGGTATGTCTGCATTAACTACGCACCCCCCTTCTTCCCAGCCTGCAGAGACCAAAATGTCCTTCAGAATCCACTGAATGCCTTTAAAATATTTCAGCAGGCAAGAGCTTAAGGAATCCAAAGGCTTAATGTCATCCCAACAGCAACGGGGGGAAAGCAGTGCTTTGAGAGCCATCCCTTGATGGCCGCAGTGCCCGGTGTGTCAGGAATGACAAACCCTCTGCCCCAGGGACCCTGCCATCCAACGGGCCAAGGCTTAGAACGTCTGAGAGAAGGGAAGCGTTTTGCAGATGGAAAATTGGAACACAGAAATTGAACCACAAAGAGCCCAGAGAGCTCAATAGCAGCAACAAAGAAGATGAATCTAGATATTTTATGTGGTAGGCTTGTGCCTTAACCATTCTCTCCCTCTTAGACTGAAGAATATGTAACCTGGTAACCTGACTGTAAAACCAGGCAATAAGGTGGCCTTCCTGCTTTTATGGTTGTGTGAACTGATAAATAGGTACCTCTGCAATTAAGCAGCAAACCAAACAGTATTTTCAGAGCTTAAAGCAAGGCACAACAGGTCAAGAATCAGGAATCTTTGGGTTTGGTTTTTTTTTCCTAAAATCATCCCCTAACTTCTTGCTTTATCTTGGCCAAGTAACACCTGCATGATTCAATCTGTCCAGCTGCAAAATGTGTGATCGTACTTACCTATCTCACCAGGGCTTCACGAAATGTAATTACTGCTTGTGAAGTGTTCTGAGCTGCATCGATGAAAGCAGCAGAAGTGACATCTATTATTTTCCAGGGGTGGCAACACCACATGCCACTTGTTCCACCTGCAGCATCACACTTCTTTCTAACCTCACATCCGTCTTGATCACCTTCCTGCAGCACCTGCAGGTCTGGGCACTGCCAGGAGCTCCAAGAAAGCAGCCCTCGGAGGCATCTCTCACAAATATTTTAGAGACCTTCAATCAAAGTAAATGCTTGGTTGGAGGACACAAGCGGGGGAAATTCCTTTGTTAATGTCCTTAATTAGAAATAGGGATGAGTGAATTTAAATTAGCTGGTTGATACCAAGAAGGAAAGGAAATCAAGCTGTTAATGACTGTGAGAACTAATGATTTTTAACAGAGGCCAGAAGCCCATTTTCCTGTTGCTGCCCAGTTAATATAGCTGTGTCTCCCTCCTCTGCTAACGAACCGCAGCTTTACCCACACCAGCCCCCACTGTCCAGGGCCAGCCAGAGCCTCCTCCGGCCAGGGCAGCACTGGGCTTGCAGAAAGCCATCGTCAGGGAGCAGCCAAGGTCTCCTCCATCCTGAATTCCCTTGAGGCACCGTCTATCAGGCTAAATCATCTTGTAGCCAGCCTATGAGCAAAGTATTTCAAGGGGGTTTTTTGGCTCGTAAAAGAAAGGCACAGTGGAGCTGCAGTTCTGTCCCGCAAGTCACACTTGGCAAAGAGATCCAGACAGTTTGCTATAAATTCTGCCCATATGGCTCACCCCTTCTCCTTCCCTTAAGGTGGCTTCATCTAGAAAGTTTACACAGTTCTGGTGCTGGCAGCTCTTTCTATAAATACATATACATCATGCTCTCTCTCTATACAGGTATATATTACATACAAATATTTAAATATTAAATGTATATTTAAAGTGTAATCATTAAATATAAGTAATATATTTAGATAAATATGATTTGCTTATATATAAAATATATATACATTTTTGTGTATATAAACAGTGCGTACATACACACACACACTATACAGTCCAACAACATGACTCCCAACCCAACAGTGAGGCTGTAGCTAACACCCAGTGACTACAACTCACTTGTTACAAGTCAACAACGTCTAGGGGAAAAAATCCCACTTTCTATGATTTCTGCACTATAGCAGCGTATTTTCTATATTCGATTCACTGAAAGATTAGATACCCAAAGGAGGGACTGACCCACATCACCAAGTACCCGTTAGTCCCAAAAAATCCTTTTTCTTTGAGCGGAGAGGTGGCAGGCCAGCGTTACGAATAAGCACAGAGAGATCACCACCTTCTTACAGAAATTCTAAAAGCACAAAGAATGCCTAAATAACAAGTGATTTGCTTGAAGATAAGCAAAGATATAATCCCAAAGATATGAGCACATTTAATTATCTACACTTTTCCCCCTTTTTTGGTTTTCGCTCCAATTAGCAAACTGCACCATTGATGTCTGATCCATTCAACCTATGAATCAGGCTTAAGATACCCTCTGTAAAAACCTCTCAATTTTTAAAATCTCAACTACCCTGGAAACACTGAAATCCTGCAAATACGTCAGTGGGGTAAGAGAGCTTCCACCCTGAGAAGATCCACGCACTGTCCTTTTCATTATTTCACTCCCCTCTCATTGATTACAGACCTTATTACATTTCCAAGCCCTGACAAGGAAAATGCTTTTAAGTGGTTTCAGCTCAGCAACATAACCAAATTAGCAATGCAACAGAACGCATGCCAAGGGAAGCGAATCTGGGATTGAAATGCTGCACACAAACAATACTGATTAGGGATATTAAGTTCCAGGAGCTTGGTTGGCCAAATGCACAGCAGAAACAAAACCTTTAGCAGTGAAAATATCTGTGAAAGGAACCTGAGCAAAATCCACTTAAAAAACCAAGAGCAATGTCAGTGGTGCCCAACTATGAAAATAATAAAGATTTGAAAAACTGAATAGAATATTTCCAGTGTCGAGAATACTTTCTTCTACTGAAAACAGTCATTTAGTTGAGTACACTCACCCAGAAAACATGCATGAATTTACACAACTAGAACAAGTGTGCTATCCTTTGTATAAACATAGTGTGAGTTACCTTTTAAAATGACTGTTGCAATTAGTTTATTCCAAATTTAAACTAGCAAAGCACCTGCAAAGCAATTGCCATACTTTACACATGTCAAATAGTCTCCAGACTTCAACACTGAAAATAAAATAAAAAATACCCAAATCAATGGGCCTGACTAACAGAGTGTTCTCTCTAGTTTACATCAAACTACCATCATAGTAACTCAGTGAGCAGCAAATCAGGCCCAAAATCCATTTTCAGACAGGGGTAAACTTAAGTGATGGGCACAATTTTAATTCCAACTTCAACATTAGTGTGGCAAATATTTCCCCCTCTTAAATTTAGCTGAAGAAGCCAAGCAGAAAGTTTTACCACATGCCTGAGGACTAGCTCCTGTATATACGGGGGTATGGAAGTTCCATTGTTAATTATCCCTGGAAGAGAAGGAAACCCCCAGCAGCCATCATCTCCCTACAGCCAAAAGCAGCAATGCGGGTGCCTCCTGGCAAAGGGGCAGCCCTGGACCCCAGCCCAGCCACGCCAGGGCACCGCGGGGGGCTCAGGGGAGCAGAGCGTGGTGCAAGAGAAAGAACCAACCTATGAACTCAGCTGTTGGTGCAGCAAGAAACCGCGCGACACTCCGTGCTGCCAGAAGACACCAAAGAGGAGAGAAGATAAACATAAACCCCATTTGCACTGTGACGTGCGAATCATCCGTCCTTCTCACACACCCCTGCTCTTTAAAGGCTGCCTCTTTTTTTTTTTTTTTTTTCTTTTTAACTTGGTGATCTTCAGGAGCCATGCAATAACATTATTTTCCTCAGCAATGAAGTAGCTGACACCCGAGACACATGCACACAAAGTGATTTCAAGAGAATGCGCTTTTGTACCAGGGATTTGAAATGGAGTACCTTGGGATGTCAGGAGAAGGATGAAACACAAAAGCAATTTATTGACATGAGCATTTTTTGCTTCCAAAAGATCTATTTGAAGGTGATGACAAATAATTTAACCTCACTTCCTACTAGAGTCTCAAGTGCTCATCATCATGATTCCTAAGAGACTGAGCAGCTAGGTCTCTTGCTTCAGGCAAATCTTCACAAGAGAAAAATACTGCAACAGAGAGAGGGAAAAATGACCCAAACCCAGAGCACTGAAAATACAGAGGGAAAGAAGTCCTCTTGTATGGTCTCCTTCAGATGACATAGAAATGAAATGCAAGTTTAAGAACTCCTGCTTAACACCTCCTTGTATGGAAAAGGAGCTTGACAACATTGTTTTTCACATTACATTTTCTCAACCTCTCTCCTTCAGTTGATTTTTCTGGACTCGTCGTTGATCATCACACAATGGAGGAGATATGATGTATAAATAGTGTTGCAAGGACAATTTTTATGGCATATAATTCAGACAGACATCAAAATCCCACTTCATCGGTGCTTACATTAGATGAATTCAGACATCGGTTCAGTTTCTGAAGGATTAAACACATTTTCAAAGGAACTTACATAATAGTACTGCTGAGAACCCGGTGATACTCATCATTAACAAGAGATTTAATTTAAAGATTGCAGAATGCTCACAGTATCAAAGAAGGAGCTATTATTTCTACAAGTTAGAATTCAGCAGCTGGTTAAGTGCTGACAGAAAAATATATACTCTTCATCCATCTCCAGCGCATTGAGCATCATTAGAAATCTGATGCCTGTGAGCAAAGAGACATCCATGATGCAACAGCTACAATAATTAGTCTATAACTGTGTAAGTGCCCAGAGATGGTATTTCACAGCGACGTGGAAGCTTCCTCCAGCCACAGGCGGTGCAGAGAGCTCGGCCCATGCAGCTGCAACGGCTGCACTCGCGGCTCTCCAGAAACATGCACAACAGCGCAAAACAAACGGAT
This sequence comes from Rhinoptilus africanus, assembly GCA_013400135.1. NCBI lineage: Eukaryota > Metazoa > Chordata > Aves > Charadriiformes > Glareolidae > Rhinoptilus > Rhinoptilus africanus. Next base: position 512,657 of record VXBO01012131.1, on the reverse strand, counting down.
CCATCTTTAATAGACAAGCACACACCTCCACGGCGCTCCAAAATAAGATATTTACTCATAGTATAGACACTACTGCGCAGAGAGGAGGTGTAAAGTCTGAAAGCTTCTCCAACTAAGCTCTTTATTTGAAAGAGCCGAGTACTAGAGACTGAGAAAAACTAACAATATGCTAGAGTAAATATTGTAATTTAAACAAGCAGAGTGTGACAATCAGGCCTCTTTGCAATATAATCCACGTATTGTCATTTTACAAAGAAATACAAGATCCAATAATACAGCTATGTAGTTACAGTCATGTATCCAGCCCATCCTAATTCAGAAGATCTCATTATAGACAAAAGCCTTTATCTCAAGACCATCAATACAATCCCCATGGATTTTCTTGGGAAAAGCAGATGAACTTTCAAGTTTCTACTGCAAGCCACACAAGAACATCCTTCTGTGCCAGGAAAAGATTTCAGCCTAAGCACGGAGTTGAGGGAGCCGGCAGCTCAGCCCAGGCGGGGCAGATCACCCACCTCCCTAATGCCAGGAGGTGCCGTTCCTGCCTTTGTGCTAACGGCTAAAGAAACCTCTCCCTGATCTCCTCTGCACCCCCAGTGCCAGCACAGCCCTACAGCCTCCCGCCACTCTGATAGAGAGAGACAGCTTCAGATTGCACAGCAAATTTGGAAAGCAGACCAATTGCTCTGCCAATAACAAGCAGGGAGACCTTTTTTACCTCAAAAGGCTTTTTTTCTGAAGTTGGTGTACACTTGACCCACAGTAAGACCTCTAGAGCAGTAGATATACAAATGGAGAGACTCTAGTAACACCACCAAAACCGACAGAAAGCAGATTTAGTCAACTTTATGCCGAATCAGCTAACACTCTTCTAAGCAAACTTTGGAAACCAGACTCTCACAACGCCTTACAATGTATTCCTCATCTAGGACAGCAAACAAAATTCCCGTACTGTAACTGGTCTTAACTCATAAATATTGCAGTAAAACTCAAAGAGAACATAGTGCAGCAGGAAGTCCTACTGAAAATTTGTTATTCCAATACCAGAAATAAAAAATATTACATAATAAGGATGATAATAATAATAATTCATCAGTTTACAGAAAGCCTTGATGCAATGAGTTTTATGAAGCTACATCCACTTCCATCTGTCAGAGAATGATCTTTTTTTTCTCAATTACACTGATTCAACCCACCATATAGTTTCTGTTCTCAGGTGTGTATGTGTATCTAAGAGAATATATTTTTAGACTAGAAAACTGACCTAATTTTCTTACCTGAGAGGTTTTCTGTGCATTCAACATTCATATTAAAACATATGCAAGAGGTCTCATTTCTATTTCAATGCAGAAGTACTACAGCCATAAAACCACCAGCACCAGGCTGGCCAACACTGATGTAAATCACAGACACTTTACAGATTTCTGTTGCAAGTGTGCAATTGAAGAAAGCTTCCTGTAGCAATAATTGCAAGGGAAGCCAGTGCTCCCACAAATGTACAGAAGCGGCACTTTTTAAAGATTAGAAGGCCTAAACTGGAGCTATCTTCATATTTGAGCACTTGGGTAAAAATGCAATTTGCAAATAGAGGAATATGTATGTAAATAGCAAGCTGAGAGTGATTTGAATCATGGGGCTTTGTTGGCAAATCACCTTGGCAATCTAGAAATATAAGTGATTCTAACAAGTGTATTTTTGAAAGATAACAGAGTTTAGAAAGCCATAAAACAGGTTTGCCTTAAGAATAAACTCTTTGAGATTGGTTTAATGTTGGCTGAACCAACCATTGCAGCGTTCTTTTTGGAATTTCAGGTATATATATTTTGAAGTACTACCATGCTAAATGAGATGAACTTTTTGAAATGAAAGCATAGAGGGCATTAAGCTATAATGCATACTTGAACAGTTTGATATTATATGGAAAATATTTTGTTTCGAAAGAGGCGCACATAGCCAGTCAACTTGCAAGGCAGTGCATAATATGCTTCGTTTGCTCCTAAACTTGTGCACATCACATTTTTCAGAAAAAAACGTCGACTTTTCCTTCTCATGGGTGTTCGTATTGATATATTTAAGCTGTCTAAAGATCGCCAAAATATTTACAAACTAAGATGCAATGCAATCTAGCAAAAGAACAGAGGACTGAAATGCTGGGTTTCAAATGCAAGTCAGACGTTGGCTGACTACGCATCCTCACCTACGTCTCAGTGTCTCTGAGCTATGGCAATAGCTCTGTCGGCCCAGAGCAGTCACCCAAAGATGAGCTGGGCTTGTGAAGAAGCAGTTTACTGGAGAACATACTGAGATACATCTTGGATTTATTTTTTGTTCCCCGCCTTGAGATAGAGCCTGTAACCAGGGTCATGGGCAACCTGAAAGACGATCACCATCAGAAAGAAAAGAAAAAGCAGAAGCTGTCAACGGAAACATGTTACAAAGATACGGATCAGCCACTTACTAGCAAGGAAGCACTCTGAGAATGAAGGGAGGAAGAGGCAGGCCATGCCAACAAAGCAGGAAAACAACTACCTAGACCACTTACATACCTGCGTCAGAGCATGGGATGTAATGGAGAAGATAAATTTCCCATCCTGGTCCGCCCTTTAACTTTACCCGTAGCTTGCAGGGCAAGCAAGAGAAGATGAATTTTAGCCTTTCTCCTTTCTGCACTGAAATATTATATACCTTCACACACACGCATTAACACACAGCTCATAGCCTGGAGCCTGGAGGAGAAAACGCACAGAGCAATCTCTGTAACAAGAGCTAACCAAAAGCCTTTTTGCTCGCGCCCGTGTCATCAATCACACACCACAAAATCCTGGGCGAAAATCCACGCCGAGTCACAGGCACGTAAATCCTGCTGTGGCCACTGGCTGCTAGGAAAGGGCATCCGAGCCGAGTTATTTGCCCTAAAGCAAATTATTTTACAATTTGTATACAGGATTCATGACAACCAGCCTTACTTTAAGTATTCCTGTATTTCATCACCTTGACTAACCACTTCTTAGGACTAGACTACAGTTAAGGACTGCTGCCTAGGCAGGGCGTCTTACAGATGACAGCAGCGGGCATTAACTAAAGGACTTGGTTGGGTAGAAAGATCTAATATCATTGGCCAAGATTTGGGAAAAAAAAAAACCAAACAGAAAAAACTACCTTTTTTTCTTTTTTTTAAGCTTGCTCTGTTAAAAAAAAAATAGTAAGAAGAACAGCAACAAAGCCTGGATGTCCACAGCCTGAGCTGCTCAAGCACAGAGCTTACAAGGCACACAACTTGTCTTTGCGTTAGGCACAGAGGTAATAACGTTCCACCCTTATGAGGCACAGCTGCAGAAAAAAAATCATCCTGATGCAGAGAAAATTGGCTGATAACTAACGGGAGGTGAGTGACCTGCTCAGCCCCTGTGCAGCCTTGGCACGGTGTTTCAAGGCACGCTCACGTTGAGCACATCTGCAACAAGAGACAGGAGGGTTTTCAAGCTGCAGATTCTTGAACAAAATTAAAATGTACTGCGGATGGTTTGGATCCCCCTAAACATGATTTTTCTGAAATTCTGAGGAATTATTGATATTTGTAGGACCTAGATGAAGTGATCTCTGAGAATAGGAGGAGGGTGCTGGGAAGAGCCGGGAGCTGGTGGTGGCACAGTCCTGACGGACCCTCTGACGTATTCACCCAGGCATCGTTTGTACAAATCTGCCATCCCGAACCTTGAGCAGTGCTGGAGATGGAGCACCTTCCGCACTCACAGCCCTCAACACTGTCCGCGGGAATCCATCTAAATTTAGCCCCTCTTCCTGACATGATTTATATGGCCCTGTGGACAGTTAAGGTCTTCTGCCACCCTCAAGTCCAATAGATATTCATCCTAATGAATACCATAAAGCTGTTCTCTTGAAAAGTGAATCACACACACCACAGCTCCCAGCATTTGTTTTTAAAAAAATGCTTTAGATATTGGCCATCTGCCATTAAGTTGCTTGAAACATCTCAGACAATTTATTGTTTCCTGAGATGAGGAATTTTGCTAGCATTTGGAAAACTATTTTTCTTTCCGTAGTAAATTGAACTTTGTTAATCTATGAATGCATTAGATCACTTTTTGTCATCAAATTATAAATAATAGTCTGATATCCTCGGGCTCTGCTATTTGTACATCTTTTGTTTCTCATTAGTTTTCTTCCCCTAACATATGGCTTCATAGAACGAGCCATCTTGGCTGCTGGTGAAAAAAAGAGAGGATATTGCTATTAGCTTCCTTGTAAGTGAGAGGATCCAGAGTCCTGAGACCGCTCCTGCCCACACGCTGCCCGGGAAGGTGAATCTGGATCCCTTTGAGGCACTTTCTCTTGTCCCAATTTAAATTCTAAACACAACCCTCCCTCTTTTACAAACCCTTTTGCTTAATTTGTGTCACTTCATCTTGCAGGGAGCCTTCTCCCAGCATCTTCTTCCAGAGCAAGTCATTGTCTGAGCCATCATCTGGGCTGTACCTTCAGACTGATTACACTTGCAGATAATTAGAAAAGCTCTCTGAGTAATCTACATTCTGATAAATGACATCCAAGGTGACATCACCCTTATATCACCTCATTAAGTCTCCTTGAGTGTAAAGCTATCTGAATTAAAAGCTATGTGTAATAAGTGAACAGAGTCAAGCGCTGCCGTTTCCTTCCAGGCGGCGTTCCCCGCCGTGGGGGCGGCTCGGGCAGGACATGGCACAGCGGGTGCCTCCAAGGACCCCCGGTTCTCGCCTCCCCGCGGCACCGGCAGGGATGCTACTGCTGGTCTGGGGAGCAAGCCGGGGCCACCACGCTGGTGCTTCCCCTCAGCTGGGCAACCTGCTGGCACGGAGGTGCTACGGTGCAACACAATTAAATATTCAGATTTGTACGCTGATTTCAACACACACTGTATATTTGATTTCAATAATCACTTCGAAATTTATAACCACCCCACCCCATGACAGTATATACGCAAACCCCCCTTGTTTTATCTGTTAATTCTAACTCCCTAAATCTCACGGCACTGGCAATATTAGCACAATGGGGGTTTTTACAGGAAAATATCCTCAGCTGAGCTCTCCGTCGAAGCCCAGACCCCATCTCTGACGGGACGCAGTGTGCGCAGAGCCTTCGGCACGGCTCCCTTTGCAGAATCACGGCTGTGAACTACAGCACTGTTCTCTTCTGCAAAGACAGTTGCTTTCTTCTGTTAATCCTTTCCTATACAAGCACGTTTTCACCGTAACGCGCGGTACTACAAACTACTTTTTCCCAAATTATTCCGTCATGAACCTGACGTGGCCTGTTATGACTGAAGTGAATCTCTCTAATGTTCTTAAATGTAAGCAGCCAGAAGTAAAACAACGAACTGTCCCAACCCAATGCTTGTTACTATTATGCTGTTTCAGTGATTACGCTGGATTCCCCATGTAGTTTGATGCAGTCTCCTCAGAAGCCACCCGCAGCATCCCCCAAGGGCAGAGGCGGCCACTCCAGCACCCGGGCAAGCCCAGAAGGCAGCACCTGAAATTCCACCACTTTTGCATAAGGAATCGATCCCTCTCATCCCTGGGAAAAAGCAATGGATTTGGCTGCTTCTGCCGTATGTGTACACACCGCTTTGCCATGGCCTGCATCATCTGCACAACAATATAGGTGTCCTTGGCAGCAGTACAACTTCGCAGCACCGGTCCGTGCCCTGAACCATGCCAAAATAAGCCAAATCACTAGAAACAGCGTTATCAATTACAGCTATGTGTTGCATTTAATCTTACCTAGAAATAAAGTGGCATGGGCTAAATGTATTTTCACTCTCTCGTTCTACATCCTATCCATCCAGATCAGGCAAAAATTTTCATGCTCAAATAAATATAACTGCCTTTAATGGTGAAGTTCTGCGTATAAAAATAAAAATATAGAGTTGTGATAGGAGAAAGTAAGCTGCCCGCAGGGTGTCTTCTTGGAGAAGGTTTTCTCCTTGAGGGCAGGCTGTGGCGGCGAGCAGAGCTGCTCCCCGCGAGCTGTGTCTCCACTGGGACACGCGTGTCCCACACCTCGCGCTGGGGCTCGGCAGCACCGCCATCCCCTCCTCACCGCATCACAAATCACCAACCAGATTTTAAAATAACCATGATGATCATTCATCATATTCTTACATCGGTGGGACATTAAGGCTCTTGTACTAGCAATATAACTCAAAGTAATGCTTTTTCTGATGCACAATTTACTTCAGTTTGTAGAAGAGGGAAGGAAGATGTCAGGGCATGTCATTTGGTACAATATTGAGCTGTAATGCGGTATTTCAGTTCGATAGGGTAAGTTAGCCACCAAAACCAAATGTTTCTGCTGAATCTGTGCCGAGGGAAGGCATAACACCGTTTTTATGCTCACATCAGAAAGCAGAGTCTGGGAGCAACTGCAATAAAATAATAGCATAAACAATAAGGGTGATAAGGCGCTTTCAGAAATTATCCTAAAGATCTTTTAGCAGTTTTCAGTCAAATTCCAGCCTTCAGGGGAGATTCCGCATGCCAATTTTAACAGCCGTGTATTCCCAGCGGTAACGGCGCTGTTTCTATGCACAACACTCCCACTCCCATCCACGAACTGAAACCAAAAGCAGATGATATGAAATATGGAAAGTTTTCATCAATTTCAAACGAAGGAAAACATATCCTCCTATGAACCAATTTCCTTTGATCAAAATTCAAGGCAATTATTCAACATAACGCATTTAAACTGCTGCTGTGAAAAATTAAAAGGAGGAGGAAGGAAAGGCGAAGGGAGGCAAAGGCGAAGCGGACATCAGACAGTGTTATTGGCTTTGCCATCTGTAGCCCAGGAGATATGTTCTGGATGAAGCTTGTCCACTGCATTTTAAGCCCTGAGCAAATACCCCAAGCCCACACTACAGGCATTCCCACCACGAACAGCCTCACCAGGGACCTGGCAGTTTGAGGGCAGATTCCCTACATTTTTTGAGTTTTAGAAATACTTTTTCTGGACAGGTAACCTCAATCTAATGCCTTCATTCAGCAGAAGATCATTAAACCGGCAATGCCTCTCTTGTCCCCGGGCATCATCTGCTAACACTTGGCCAGGCCCACATCTGAATGACTCCAAGAACACGCGTCTCACCCATAACTGCCTTTCAAAATAAACTCATCAAGTTTAATGAACTATATGACCCCGCACCATGATGGTGGTTGTGCCGAGAAGCGTGTAACTCAGTTAAAAACAAAATCACTCCCATCATTACCTAGGCATCTCTAACTAAAAATAAATCCTTGAACCTCCATGTGATCAGAAACAGGAATTCCTGGAAACATAGGACATTTCAAACGGTGGGCAGTACCTCAAAGGAAGGGAGGAGTGAGTTTGTCAGGCATCAGCAAACAACAGGCCGGTCAGAAATACAGACAGTGAGTTTTCCGTCTTCCTGAGTTGAGGCTGCAAAATTTTATTTAACCCCAGTTTCTTAAACAACATTAGTGAGAACAAAAATCTGATCAACAATTTTGTGCTTCCTGAAATTTCACTCCGCGCTAATGCTTTCCTACAGGTGCATTTCCCTCAAAAGTTCAATTCAAAGGCACATGTTGGTGTATGGCCGTGAGCAGATGGTGCTTTGACAGAGTAGGTGGCCAATTTGTGATGTGCAGATGGGTGACAAGGCACATGTTGTGCAAATATTGTCCCTTTAAAACTAACTAACAAAAGACCCCCAAGGCACCCTGCACTCAACGAAAAGTGTTTCTGGGTCCTATGGAAAATATTGATTTTCCTGCTGGATGGACAGCCAGAAAAGGAAAGAAATAGAAGAATGTATTTTTTCGCTCTTTCCATCTATTTCTCTTGTCCTGCAAGGCTGATGCTGCTGTTCCATTTTCTGTACAACCTACAAAAATTCAATTTATTTTTTCAATCTGTCCCCAGCCAAGCTTCCTTACATCAGCCGCGCAGTCGTTCTGCTGCAGCCCCGCACGGCAGCGCAAGGAGGGCGAAGGGAATGAAGTTACCTGTGCATTTACGGTCCGTGTCTTCCTTCTTTGACCCGCTGATGGTTAACTTGCAGTTGAAGTTCTCCTCCCAGTACTCCGCAAACCACACGTTCCTTCTGTTGTTCTCCAGGGTGCGGGAGGTAAAATAGGCATCGAACCCTGGGGAAGGAGACAGGCAGAAAGCTGAAGTTCATGCTGCACGGGAAGTAACGCAGCCTGAAAAACAAATACTCTATTTATATCTTCTTCAACATCCAGCACACGTTCGCATCTCTATCCACAGGAGATGACCCTGGGAAGAAAGGAAATCCATTGCACGTTTTATCTCATCAACTGCATCTTGCAAGAAAATTACTCTGCTGCTAACTGTGAGGTATAAAGCTCGGGAAGATATATGTAAAAGGGAGATTAATAAAAAGAGTTATAAGCAAAAAGCACAGATTAGATATATACCTATAAGGAATGAAAATAAATGGTATGGCGCAGCCGATATTAGGCTGAGCTCAATACAACTAATTTTGTAATTAACCTCTCCAGACCTCCAGAGAAGGCAGTTTCAGCTGACTAAACCGGCCATTATCGGTACACCTTATTGTTTTCGTAACATAAATTTTTCCCTTAATTTCCTTTTCACAAAGGTACAGATAAACTCAGAGGGCAAAACTTCCAAGAGGTGACTGTGAATTGCTGCTCTTTACCGGAGGCTGGGATTAGCCATGCTGAAGTGAAGGGGAAAGAAAAGATTCCCTTCCTCAGACCCCTGGGACTCGGTTTGTCTCTGAAGCCACGGAGCCACAAACAGCCTACAGCACTGCAAGAGCAGAAATGACACACAACTCCAGTATTAAAATAATGGGGAAAAAATTATCATTTTTAACAGCTGAGCTGGAGGGCAGTAAATATATCTGAAGCCCTTGAGTCTTTTTCTTTTTTTTTTTTTTTTGAAAATACACAGTCCTCTGTATTCACTGAGAGAAAGCGCATAACAACTACCGAATAGCTGTGTAGTGGTGTCTGGTTCAGAGCTTTCACATGGCTCTTAACCATATTCTATCTTTCTTTAGCACCTCACCAACTTGCCAGAAGAGAAACATATTCTGCTTTGGCTTTATTTGCGCTTTTTTTTTGCAGAAATGCATATCACTGTGTATACACACACGTGTATATACAAACACACACATTAAGGCTCACAAACCAAGAGGGCAAATAAAGAGAATTAAAACTCTACTACAAAATTATGCAGTTTTAAAAATTCTAATAACAAATTAGTCCTTCCATAGTACAGGGATATTTTTCCTATCATTTTTTTTCTATCTCAAATTCTGAAGTTTAAAACTAAGCCAAATATCCTTTAACAGCTCAGCCAACCCCCCTTCGAAGATCATGAGATCTTGAGAGAAGAAACGCTTCTCTTCTGCTGATGGATTTTTCTCACAGCACAATACAGAACTCAAACAAATACTGTCTTTCCTGGTAAGCAGTGGTAGCTTCAGACCAAAAGGAACATCACCTCACTACCTAGCACGGGCACTACTGCTTCACTCTGCCGTATTTAAGCACACTTCCCTCTTTTATTCTCTATTAAAGTTGAGATAACTCCTTAGAGCCTAAAGAAACCTTTGTGCATACAAATAATTGCAAATCGATAGACAACACAAGTACTTGCACAATGGCAGCAATCCGGCCTTTGTTTCTGCAGTGACCAAAGCTCAGATCACCGCCCTCCCACAACACCACTCTCATTTTATTCCTGTCCCACTACACTTTTGGTTTTGCTTGGCAAACAAAAGATATGCACGAGGACAATTATATTAGTGCACATCTATGTGCTCGTACGCGAAGTCTTTTGCCTTTTTTTCCATTTTAGAGTCAACAGAAGCAATATTCTCTCATCTGTTCAGAAGGAAGAGGACAGTGAGTGGCACAGCCAAGTGTTCTGGGCATACAGCATGGAAAAGGTTTATCACCTCCGCATGGGGTCTTCTTCCACCCCTTTAGCCGGGGACAGGCTCCTGGCAGCAAAGTCCCTGCTTAGTTTTATGGGCTTTCCCAAATCTGACAGTCCTTCTGCAGTAAGGGGGCTGTGCCCATTCTCTTTAGAGAGTTCCATCACTCTAGAACAAGCGTATTTGACCAGCAGGACATTCACCGCCGTTCCTATTGCCCAGCAGTTTTCCCAAGTCTTCCTGGTTGTCTGCCTTTAGCCTGCAATGAGCAACACCAGAGCTTTTGCTTACAGAGACACTACAGATTCAGCATTTTTCATGTAACCTTCCAGAGCTGCAATCCCAGTCCAAATTCAAGTAGCGAAAGAGTTTTTCCTTTCACTGAGAAGGTTGTTGAGGTATTCAAACGATGCAAATCTGAAACCTGCACAAAGCAGATCAGTCATAAAGAGGACTTGAAAAATGGTGGTTGCACACTGAGAGGCTCAGAGGTAAATTATCTGGCATCCGAAAAGGGCAAATCCATTGAAGATGCAAATCTCAGAATATCTATTTTGTCCCTTTACTCGGCTTTACAGCTTGTACTAGCATTGCAGAAGAGGCTGGAAGCACAGAAGCAGCAAGCTCTTACAGATACTAAATCATCCCTCTATATCGCATGATCACATGAGTCCTTTTGATTTTGCAGTTCGAAATGACAGTAAATACATATTCCATTGAAAGGGAGAAAAAAGTTCCTTGCACCATAGCCAACAATTTCTCTCATTGAAATAGGTGGGTAAATTGACTCAATCTGGCACTCCACACAATGAAACTGAGTCAGAGGAAAAACATATGGCATCGTTAAATTAGCATAGCAATCCATCCACTATGGGATAAAAATAGACAGCATGTAAACAGATGTTTTCAAATAAGAAAGAAGATTAGGAGTGGGGTCAATCTGTCTCCTTGTATTAGCTTTCTGTGCTACTGACCTAACGATAATATATCTTTTCCTAATTCCGAGTCTACTGTTCATGACTCATATCCAAAGCCCATCATCAGTACATCATCTCCAAAAATCAGCCTAGAAAAATAAGCATTGTGGTCTTCCAGAAACAGTCTGAAAGCAAATTAAAGTTTTGCCTGCTGCCTCACAAGAAAAATATGTATAGGTCTCTCCTCCAACAAATACATCTGGATGCTCCAGAAGGATGCCAAGCCCTAAGCAACACGCCACACCAACCCAATGCCGTGACGGCTGGTTGGAAGCCGGCACCTGAAGGGCTGCCATCAAACCATGGAAACCTGCAAGCAAACCACCAGGATGGGCCAGGAGAAAATCTCAGCACTGTATTTAAGTACTACCGAACATTTGAGTCAACTCTGTGTACTCAGTGTGGCCCTTAACATTGTTTTCGCAGCTTAAAATAAAAACTTTCCAGAATAAAACCGTATGAAGCTGAAGGAAAAGAGCTGACCTGCAACAGCAGAGACCCCCTACCCACCCCCCGCTGGAGTTATGCTGAGACAGGAACTTAACCTGTATTTCCCACATTTTAGGGAAATCATTTAGTAAAACCCTCCTGCCACAGCTGTTCTACTTAATTAACGACAATTTAGTGACTTAAGAATGTTTCTCTGCATGGTCTCTAGAAAAGGACAGTACAATTTCTGCACGTCTGAGCTGAAATTTCCTGAGAAAAATATTAATGTATATGAGTCAGAAGAAAATTTATAAAATACTCCTAGATTTTAGGTACGTACAAGCTAAATCTGTGTTCCTGTAAACCTACGTGTATTAGTTTTTCTCGTAATTAAAAGAGCATTTCAAAAGGGATATTCAGTCATGAGATCTGCACTATGTATATGGCTCAGAAAGAGAAACTGTACCTTACCAATGTGCCAAACTAACTGACCTCTGGGAAAAAGTACTCTATAACTTAATAAAATAAAATCAATAAGTCTTGATAAAACCATAATAGAATTCCGTAAGAATTACTCTAAACCTTTACAGATTTAATAACAAACAATAACATTCTCATTGACTTTTTTAATGATCCCTCCGCATTCTCAAGAGGGAGTATAGATCCCTATTAAAGAGTGTACATTTTTTATCATTATTTTCTATTGATCAAGACAAGCAGGCAAGTGACTGACTGACAGAGGGATGGAGTGAAGTAGCAGGCCATGTTTGTATTAATTCCTTACGGGGTGGAAGTACTGGGCACCCACTGGCTGCATCGCAAATCACAGCACCACTGCTCCCACACAGCCAGAAGACCTCCAGAAGACCTCCAGAAGACCTCCAGAAGACCTCCAGAAGACCTCCAGAAGACCTCCAGAAGACCTCCAGAAGACCTCCAGAAGACCTCCAGAAGGCATCACTTTGCCAACTCCCCTCCTTCCCTGTCTACTTTGGTCCAAGAGAATTCCCCCATAGCCACGACTGAGTAAGTGGAAAGAATCCCACGTCGCTCCGCAGAAGCAAGGCCAGAAGCGTGCTCACAGGCGCCATGTTTTAATTTGATAAATATTTACAACTGTTACACCAAGTGCTGGCAACATGTGCACAGCTGGGTACGATACGCAGAGGAGAAAGCTCAGAGTGTTTCACATGATCTGGTGTGACCCTGTGCCCCTCCGCTGAATGAACGGAACCGTGCCAGTTCACAGCAGACAAGATTTTTCATCCAATTTAAAGGTTAGTAAAGAACGCTCAGTGGAATCTCACAGCTCCTAAAATGAGAGGTTTCTGTTTGGTTCCACCCCCCCCCACTTCATTCCTGAGAACACTGTCAGAGAAGTTATTACGATTGTCCAAAATACACCGGCTGAACTGAAAACACACCGTACTTGTTGCTCTGTGGTTTGAGCCAACAAAACACCATCATCTCACTTTTTTCCCCACCATTATTTTCAGAAGGGTAATTGTGCTAGATATACTTTAAAAAAAACACCAAACACCTAAAGAAACAATGTATTTTTCAATTAAGGAAAAATACAATCCATTTAAAGCTCTTACTATTTTTAAACTTCACGGGAGATGAACGGCTAGCAAAGAGAGCAAAACCCAACTATTCAGTTCTCAGCAAATGCTGATCGCGTGCCAGTGTGGTGACACAGCTACCATGAAACCAACCTTGTCAGCGGAGTCGAGGAAATCCCATGATGAGTTTCTCAACTTAAATACCTATTAAAGAACTGTTTGTACAGTAAAGTATTTACATATCTATATTACTGTACCTTAAACACTAATCATAAGGCTATAATGGATCTATGCAAAGATTAGTGCTGTATACATATTGTGAGATAACACTTAAAGATTTATGTCATCTGAGTTTACCTACGAGCGATGCCTACAGCACTTCATCTCCTGAGCCACAGGCACAGCAGAGACGAGCATAAATAGCTCCGTAGGATGACGGTGGTACGAAACGCCACAAAGCACTGGGTGGGGAAAAGGTTTAGGAGCCCCCAGGCAGTGGCGGGTGGTGATGGGCAGCTCCTCTTCTGGAGGGCCAAAGGGAAAATAGGCTGTGAATAGGGGTGTTTCCGCACCACCTCTCCCACTCTTGATGGCACGTGACAGAAACGCGCGGTTCTACGCTGTAACACACAGCGTCTCTCCTTTGCAGGTTGGTGTAGAGCAATGGAACTCCTGAAATCCCGGGGGGAATGACATCAGCAACACTAGGTGACTTTTTACCAGGTTCAGACTGACCTGTGATGTTCTAACTCTTAGAAAAAGCTAATGCTTGCAATTGCCTCGAAAATATACAAAATATACATCCTGTCGTAAATCTGGTATCAGTCAGGACTATTTCCACGCTTCCCACGTGCCACAAAGCTGTCCTGCAAACACAAGCGGCCCTGTCTACACCAGTGGCTTTGAGTCAGAGGGACATCTTAAACGCTTATCTGATTTTAAATACTTTGAATTAATATGATTCAAAAACATTGAAGCCAAAATACAGGCAAACGTGTTCTCTATAATAACGACAGATTTAAGCCTGTGCTTGAGCTTAATCTTTTTGAACTGAAGACATTAAGACAACTTACATGCGTAGCGCTAAACGTAAGAGTTTTGGGCTCAGGAAATTAGATGACCCAATTGAAAAAGCTGGACGCTTAAACGTAAAAGTAGGAATAATCACTTCTTACTCTCGTACACGGCCAAGTACTTCACTTGTGCGACAAGATTTAGTGATTTCCCAATGTTCCCCATATATCATACTTAAGAAAATTACTTTTTTCAGCAAATACCTCTAAGAGATACAGATAGTTATTTTATGAGATTTTACAAATTAAAATAAATCTCGTATTACTTTAAATCACTGTGATTTGATTAAATCATTATTCTTACACATAGAGAGATGATATTACCTAATAGGTTCATTTCTTTTCCACCCCAGGATTAATATATAAATTAACAACACAGCAATGAAAAAAAAATGGGGGGGGGGCAGGGGGCGGGCAGGGACCGAATCCTGAGCACTACGGAGGGATGCTGAAGTCCAGGCGAGGGGAAGGACGGGTGTCACTTGGCTGTGATGCCACCAAGACCTGAGCACTTGTGGGTCGTTTCCCTGCGTGGCTCAGCAGGATGCTGTCGGCACCACCGCTTCGGTCAGGATGGGGGTGATGAGCTGCACTGAAGGGAGGGAAAGCAGAAATCCCTGGGGGAGGGTGGGAGTGTCTCATCCCCAGCTGGCTGGAGTCAGGCTCCGCGTGTCAAATTTTATCCAGGTATTTTATTCTGCACTATTCAGGGCCAGCCATCCGGAGGAAAGCGCCAGCACAGCACCCAGCCCCTGCACCCTCAGGATCCCCCTCTGCTCCCCCTGGACTGGGGCATCGCTACGGAAGAAGGATGCTACCGCACCGAGCAGCATCCTTCCCTAACCGGGAATGCTTAGAAAAGCAGCTCAATTCTCATTCAGAAAATGAAGCTTGATGACTTGTGGCTGCTTTTTACACCCAAAAAAACCCCCCCAAATGATTTATTTCTAAGATAAATCTCGCATCTCTTCCTCCGTTTGATGTTGCATGTTGCCCATTTTCTGCCCGAGAGCATAATGTTCAGCTTCCCTGGCAGAGACAGCCGGGGGAATTCTACGTGCTTTGGAGGAGAAACCAGGCTCCAAGACTAATGACGCGGTTCGCCATGATCAGCCGCATTACGGAGGGGGAAAAAGGCAGGTTTGTAGAGGAGCATTTATCACGGGGAAGGCGTCAGGCACACATCGATGGGGAAAGGACGGGCTGCAGGCGAGAAAGACGGCTGCGTGGGAGGCCGGGGAGGTACCCGAAAAAAGAGCAATCCCCCAGGAAAAGAGATTAAAATGGGGGATCCAACCCTGAACTGGTGCTGGCAAAACCAGCAGCAGCCAGGTGATATTCCCCCTATCTCAGGAGGTGAACTGCAGGCAGGTGGATCGGTAAGACCCACGATCCACTACGTGCCGTTGGCATGAATGAACCACGCATTATTATTATTTGTTTTTGTTTTTTTTTAAAGAGCGACTTCTGTCACTTCTTGTTCACCAAACAACTCGCACACGCTATGAAGCATCTATTTCATGTGTCAGCAGTGACTTCAAGGGCTCTGGGGTTATTTAATAAGGAAAATAATTAAGCCTAATTAAAACACAAAGTTGTTGACCTACTGCATTTCTCATGCGCCTAAAGTGTTTTCATTCTCGGCCCACGTGGCTTGTGAGCAAATACAACATATTGACCCAATTTCATACGACTAGTGATTTTATCAGTTTATGTCTTTATTCTTCTCTATGTTGTCCAAAATATGTCCACACTAATGATTGCTAGTTATATACATTTTATTTACCCAGCTAGTAAATCACCACTTACTGTGATTACTGATGCCAAGTGAGCAGAAAGCAGCTATTCAACTAGTTTTCTGATTTTCCTAGCACTCACGCAAAAATAGTTTAATTTACTGACATTAAATCTGGGATAAAAGCATTAGGTGTGGAATGATAAGATCAATTTTAAGACAGCCAAGTCTTTTTTCAGATTTCATTACGTTGCCCAAGCCACACATTAACGGGGTATTATGGAGCCATTAAAATAGGCTACAGATATTTTCTTGACCTTCTTACTCAATAAAAAGGCCGTAATACTAAGTGATTTTATGAACTCCCTTCATGCCATAAAAATGCTTTGCAGTTGTTTTCTTTTTTGGCAGTTGCCGATTATAACAGTGAAAAGGGGTATTTTAGTTGATGTCACACTTGACTTTTTATATACGTGATACAAAGCACAGACAAAGGGAAGGCAGTTGCTGTACTTAGGGCAAATCTGGGATTTTAACCTTTAAAGCTTCTATTATGGAAATAGATATATATTGGCTGAGTATCATCGTTATCACTTTTATAAAATTATACAGCTGCCACAGCAGTGAGATCATGACCTAGGTGGTGTCTAGCCAGCGCTGTAATAGAAAGGTTAATACAGAAGTATATTATTATTCATTATTCTACATTTTATTGCCCTCAGGCACTTCTTACTTTCACAGAGCTCCCATTTATATCAATATAAACAGTAGAAAAAAACAAATTTACTTCTTCTATTTGTTATGTTTATTGCCGTAGCAGCTTGAGGCCTCAGCTGAGGATGCCATTTTCCTGGAGCTGCAGGCAGTGACATGCACAAGGAGCCCATCCCCGTCCCCGGTTCCTCTTGCTGCCATGGTCTTCGAGGTGGCACCAGCATCACCCTCCCACCCCAGCGGGAGGCTGACGCTCCAACCCAGAAGGACCGTGTTTTTTACCAACAACAAAAAGACCAAATCCACACCTCAAGCACTGAAAGCATTGTTACGGGGCAGAAGATGATGAAGGCTTACACCCCTCTTCCCCCGAACACCTACAGGCTTCACAATGCCGAAGATTTTTGAGTTTTCAGCCACGGAGGGACTTTCTAGGTTGACACCCGTATAAGTCACCCGGGTTGTTTAATGCAGACGGGGCTCTCCTTTCAGCCAAATTCTCCACTTCTTATGCAGACCTCTCCTGCTGCGGGAATGAATAATTTTTCATGAGTTGCAATATGCAGAGTCCCAGCCAAGGGAGAGACGCGGCTCAGATAAACCTGCTCTTGCGAGTGAGAATCTGTATCTGCTGTAAAGATTATCACCAGAATCAGGCTAAACAGAACAGATTTAAAAATACATCCAGAAGAAGAACGTCTCTCGCAGTAATTCATCCTTTCCTGCAGTTAATGAAAACGGGCTATTCGTCTTTACAGGACCTTATTCATGAAGTACGCTCTTTTCCCCCCTCATACGTGAAGGTGAGCAAAAAGCTCTATCTTTTTTTTTTAAATACATATCACAAGGCAACTTAGTTAACAGTTTGCTTTCCCCACTCGCTTGCATACTCAGCCTTCTTGAAATTATCTGTTGGTTTCTGCTTTACTGAAAAATAGATCGGCTTCCGCATTAATCTCATCTGGCAGCAGCGAAACTCCAGGGGAGTTAAACCGTGTCACCCAGGGACAGGGAGCACAGCGGCGGCAAGTCAGCCCCGCGGGTCAGGACGAAGATCGCTCCTTCCTATTAATAATCCGTACCCCCAAATGCTGAGCTGTTATTCTATTTTTTTTCCTTTGCAATTAACCGTTTAACTAAATCCCTTTGTCTGAATTGGTGTCTTCTTCCCACCAGCTTTCCGAGTTCCTCCTTCCCACCCTTTTTGACTAACCAGGAGAAGCTGCTCCACAGATGGCCTGTTTCATTTCAATAATGCAGAGCAGTAAAACCAGAGAGATACAAAAGGTCTAAATGCAGGACATGAGAGTGCTTCCCTTCCCTTTGATAGCAGCAGCAGACAAAATGCACATTGCGTGCCCTTAAAAGCATTTAAACTCAAGTCATCGGCTTGCATAATTTAGAAGGAGGATAAAAATATAGAAATCCCTCTATGTTGTAATGCAGCACCCGGAGTAACCTTACAATATGCTCAACAGGTTTTATATATATATATATAAAAAAAATAAAAATCAAGCAGCACATATAAGGAACACACCAAAATGAACCGGACAGATGGGCAGAGGATGGTTGAGGTTTGGCCCCACATCCCCCGGAGCATCCGCACCACTGGGACCATCGCAGCCCTCCCCTGCCCTACGCGTGGCCCTAATTCAGCAGCCACACCAAGGAACGGACCCACAGCGATGCTACACGAGAGGTAGTTTTCCATCACCCTGTAATACATGACCAGTGGTGGCCAATGCACCCCCTGGCCGTGCCGTTCTGCCGCACGCACTGAAAATTCAACTTGCACAAACTACATCAGCGCTCAGTGGCGTCTTTATAGCATCCCAGCAAACAAAACATGAAAGGAAATCAAAGCCCGTCCTCCTGCCTGTGGTGGCAGTGGGAGAAGGCGGCGAGAGACGCACCGGCGGAGGCAGAGACGTACCTGGCTCCTGCTCCGTGGGGAGCGCGGGGGCAGCTCCATGCACAGGGCAGCCCCAGCCTGCAGAAGCCACTGGTTTCAACTGTTATTTCCTTACACTACGCTCAATTCCTTCAATACACAGAGTTCATTTTCTTTCTTTCTCTGTATATATTTGCCTGTGCCTCACTGAAATGTTACCATGTCAACGGGAATAATTACAGCATGCGTAATTATATTGGTGCATCCTAAAGTTTATATGCGCACTCCCAGACCCATACTTATACCCACACAGTGCCCCCCCCCCCAAACCAGACGTGGGGAGCTGCCACATTTTTTACTGTTGACATGGTAACACTGGCTAGAGGAAAGGAGGGATGCTCTTTCCAAATGCTGTTGAAGGTGCTGCCTCCCTTCTGCGCTGCGTCGTTTGACCAGCACCCGTGGGCCTGCCTGCGCTCGGGTGCAGCCCACACAAAAATCAGCACACAAGAGGCCAGAGGTCCCAGGGAGCAGACACAATTGTGTCTAGGTATGCCACCGATCTTATTTTCAAATTCTCCTGGAGACAACAATCCTAGGAAAACACTACCTGAAAACTCCAAACTTCTTCCCTTCTTTTTTTTTTTTCCCATAAAGTCTTTTAAAAAAATTAATAAAATTCCTCCATTGACTTTTGACAACCAACTTGCTGCTTATAAGGCAGCTTTAATAATGCCATCCAGCCGGAGCATGCCAGGATGTGGGACAGAGCGATATAATTACTGTTCTCTCCCCTCTTCTCCGCTGCTACACAAAGTTCCAGCTTCCATTCCCACTGCAGGCATTAATCCCATCCAACCATGAGGTAGTGCCCAGACCAAGTGCTCAGACCGGTCTGTGAAAAGACAGAGGTGACAGGGATGGTGTCTGTCTGAGGCTGGGGGACGCGGGAGCGATCACTCGGGCTGGCCTCGGGGCCACGGTGTCCCGCAAAGGGACACCCACATGGCCCCAAGCACTTCTCATGGGAGTGCCCTGCAGCTTTAGGGAAAGCAGGAAGCTTTCCTGTTTGATTTAAATATTTCAGGAGCAGAATATCCTCTCGTCACCCATTCCTCATCCCCTCTGGTTTTTTAACTTCCATTTCCCAGGCTACCCAGCCCCTGGTTCAGCATCCCCTGGGGACCCTGGCCAACCCTAAGGGCCACCAGGCAGTTGCTCTCGGCCAGGTCCTGGCTACCATCCTCTCCCCATCTTCCTGCGCTCCCGACGTGCACCCAAGAAGCCAGCAGGCTGCCATCATGGCACTCCCCAGGGAAACTCAATCCCCATCCCCCGGGAGCGGCACACACAGGTCTCCTGAGAAGACAAACACCCAGCAGCTTCTGCCCAAGACCCAGCACAGGAGCTGGGCAGCGGGGCCTCGGCCAGGGCCACTTCCAAACCAGCATGGTCAGGGGTCCTCTCTCGTCAGGGATGCCTTAGTAGAGATGAACAACTGTCTAAACATAAGGAAACTTTTAAATGGGCTCTCAAGTTGCAAGATAATTTGTATTCCCCTCTCTTCACACCAACACATTAACCAAATACATTATTTCCATAATGAGGAGATGAACATCTGTGTGGCTTCCCAAAATTTCAAGTGGCAATACTCGAGACAAGTATTCTCTCTTTGGGAACTGACACATCAGCATTTTAAATAATTGCCAAAGCTAAAAACATAATTTAAATTCTAGAGAGACATTAAAGAAAGAGTTCAGGTGCGATTTAGGTTGTTGTTTTTTTTTTTTCCAATAAAGCACATCAATTTAATTCTGCAGATTAGGGTTGCTGCAGTATTGTATTAACTTTCTATTGGCCCCATGTAAGTGAAGTGCTTAATGAAAACTTTAACGGAGTATGAGAAACAAATGTCTGAAGCCGTATTACGTCACTGAAGACAACTGTAGGACGGAGCTGGAGCTCTGAAGTGCTCTGGGTGACACACTCTGGTCCCCAGCCCCTGCCAGCCGGACACCACCTCGCCAGGCAGGAAACCCACGCCATCAGCCAGCGCAGAGATGGGCTCCCAGCTAACCTGCCTTCAGTTCTTCCTAGCTTTTGTCTAATAAACCCACTAGATCTCCAGGGGGCAAAAAAAAAAAAAAAAGGAAAAAAGAAAGAAAACCCCACACCACTTCGCAAAGAGGCTGTTTCACTGCTTTGTTTCTGACTTAAGCAAACACGGCAGCTGGAGAGTCTCAGAAGACCACAAACACCACAAACAGCCACAAACGATGTCTATTCACGGGTGCCCATCACCACCCCGGGTGGGAAGGGTCAAGCAGTCCCCCAAACCCCACGGATCCCGGTCCCCTTTACCCAACGCCCCAGCTGTCCATCCCTACCAAGACTAACACAGAAAAATATCTTCAATATCTTTCTTTCCACCATACCCTAATTATTTCCCTGCCGTCCGTGTCTGCTTTACACAGCAGCGGGCTGTAACCATCCCAGAACCAAAAACATCACAAACCAGGAGGTGAAGCCAGAGAACAAACAGGCTCTTTCCATGCAAATACGTGCGGCAGCAAAGCCTGCGCGGCAGCCTCAGCACGCCGACACTGAGGAACAGAAGGGATGTCAGTAACTTCCAGATGTCATTAGCAACTCCTTCCATTAGATCCGAAAATATTTTTCTTTGGCAATTTATGCTATGTGAAGCGGTAATTAAACTGAGAAACACAGACTAAACTTGAAAAGAAAGATTAAAAGTATTTCCTCATCACAAGGGTAACCGAAGGCTACTTTGAACAGGTCAAACACTACGAGTACTGCGGGAAAGAAATTAGAGAGGGAGAAATAAAATTTTAATTTCACTTCAGAAATATCCGTGGGAGCTCACTGCATCGCAGGTGCTCACGTACATACCACGCTGGAGGAAAGCCAAGGACCTCATCCCCTCTGCTCGGTGCAGAGAAGCAAAGGTGCTGGTACCGCCCCCATGCACGGAGAATATACTGAAGCCCAGGCCCTACAGGTGGCTACCATCAGTGTAACAGCAAAACACTGCCTCTAATTAGGCTTAATCATTAATCACAAGCAATTACACCATTCTCTCTTCAGTAGCAATAATCAATTTGAGGCCACTCGCTTCATACTTTGTTCTTACAAATTCTAACACACATACTTTTTGGAAGGTGAGACAGATCGTTGCCATGCACAACGAGCTATTGCTGAACTACCAGCAGAGCTGAGAGCAGTATGAGAGGGGGAAGTTGGGGGCTTTTTTTTTGTCTTTTTTTTCCCCCTGCATTTTTATATATTGGATTAGAAGAAAACTTCAGTTTCCCTGGCCCTGCTTTATTAAATAGCTCATGTGATTAATCAATCACATTATTAATTGTGTCCTAACCTAGTTAAGAGGGAGGAAAGACTACAGGCATAAAAAGCTATGGTTGACTGCACCTTGATGCTGGTGTATATGGAGCTCTTGGCCCACTTCTCCGTGCCACCTGCATGAATTGTAAATAGAGAATAACGGCTTTTGACTCTTCCAAAAGCAGCACAGGGGTGGCTCAGCCAGCAGTGGGAGTGGACACACGGCACCTGGGCTTGGGCTACCCCAATCCCCCGTCACCTAATGGGAAATGGAAGTTTTCTAGCAGAGAAAATGTCATTAATTTGCCCCATCTCCCCGCACAGGCAGGGCTCGGCGTCCCTGGCAAGCCTTCCCCCCAAGGGCACCAGTGCAGCCCTGTGCCGCCGGGAAGAGGTGCTCCAAAATGCACCCTCCACCTTCCAGCAGAGCAGATGCGTGTGACAGCACAGCCAGCAGCTCTCCGTCTTGGACCATCCCATAGTGAGCGGGTGTTTCCAGTGACCACGTCCTTCACCCCCTTTCAGCCCCAGTCTCGGAAGCAGAGCAGCTCACAGCCAAACTGGGTGCGTTGGTTGCGTTATGGCTGTGCTAATGTGAATAAGTGACTTATTTCCAGATGGACCATGTCATGTCATTGAAACAAAGACCAAACAACACTTTCAAGATATATTACCTTAAACTGCACAGTGGGATATTTTGACTTGCAAACACATAGTCCTTCACCATCTGACAATTATATTTTAACTATGAGACAAAAGGTTTCTGTTTATCTACCCTGACCAGATCAAGACCATCAGTCTATTGACTCCTGCTTCACTTTACTAAAGAGCTAGCACATGTGATCACATTGAGGATTTTTTTTCTGAATTATTTTCCATTTCCTTTGGTCATTAGAGTGCTGTCACGCAGTCAGTCAAGAAAATGAAAACACATTCCCAAAGGAGATCTGCAAACCCAGCATGAGTGAAGAGGGCACTTTAGCATTCATTGTATCATCCTTAAGGAAATTATGTGTATTATTATGTGTATTATTTCCTAAACTATTACTTTCAAAAGCCTATAATCACTCAAGCATTAACAACACAAACTAAAAGGACAAAAAAAACCCCCAATCAAACAAACAAAAAACCCCTTTCAAATCGCTGCACGCTTCCTAAAATTAGCACATTTATTTTTGTGCCTGAACCTGCCTCACCCGGCGGAGCTCAGCCCCTTTCAGGAACACACACCTCACGTGCGCTGGAGCGCAGGGAGCCCAGCGGCGGGGAAGGGGGAGCCCACAGAGATCTTTCCCGGGATGCTCCAGGTCCCCACGGCGAGAACTAGGACAGTAATCAATATCTACTCATGCAAGAAAACCCAGACACTAATAAACACATAATACAGTGAATACATTTTTAATGTCTACTGTAGGCATATTAACTTGCTACTTGCAAACAGGGATGCCACGCTTGCTTTTTACTCTAATAAAAGCCTCAAACTTTTTTATTTTTGCCTTGCTTGAGAAATTGTGAAGTAGTACCTCTTTTCTAGCTTGCTAATAAAGAATAATTAAGCCATAGAGGATTTCAAAGACTAATTTTAAGTGGCTGAGAGAGAGAATCTGATTAGGTTGTAGTGACAGAGTCAGAAATACCATAGAAGAAGAAAGAAATAGGAAAAAAAGAAAAATGGTGAGAATTTAGTAAACTTTGCTTTCAATTTCTTTCAGACTACCAAAAAAATGACCACAAAGAGGAAGAAAAATATTAAGCAAGTTAATACTCATCAGCACGTGTAAACGCAATGGAAAAGCTGGTAAGATAAAGAATGTAAGATATCTGAGTTTAACCAAAGCAGAGTGGAAATTATGTGTTACTGTAAATATATTAGACTCAAAGTTATCTTGGTAGAGGATTTAATATGCATGAATGAACGACACATGGGATTTGATAGTCATTTGGGATAAAACACGTGCAGTTTCTCAGAGGCGCAGCAGTGATGGGTGCTGGACATGGGTACCTGCCCCGCGGGCTCCGGGCAGGGAAGGGCAGGAACAGCGTGGATCAATTGACTAAATGAGCCCCAACAGATTCCAAAGGAAGCTCCTGGGCTCTGTGGGGGTCAGTGCAGCCCAGCTCCTCTTTGGTACCGCACAGGAACCTGCCGGGCCTCGGGAGTGACAGGAGCCCCACAGCAGGCTGCCGAGGGCGCGATGCTCGGGGGGAGCAGGAGGTGCTTCCCATCCCGGCTGCTGCCTCCCCCTGCACAGATGCTCCTCCAGTGGGCTACTCTGGTACTCAGATCTTGTTTCTTTCCTGTTACTCTCTAATACATTCATGTTATTTCAATTTCTTGTTGCAAAAAAATAACCCTTGTAGAAAAGGCTGATGACTGAACCTTTTATTTCTTCCATCACCTTATGGCACAAGCAGATTGTATTTGTATTCTGTGTTTCGCTGCCCCCAATTTCAGTGTCTGAAGCTTCCCAAATTAACACACTGTAATAATTGTCAAGGAAAATAAATGGTCACTTAGAGTCCACAGACCTAATCCCAAAGTCCTTATTCAGAGGTCTTTCTTGAGCCCAATTTGTCACAAACGTGAACAAACATTAAGAGAGACCATCAGTCCTTCTGTTCAAATAACTGTCATTCTTGATTGCTTATTTTGCACCATCTATGGGCAGCCCACCAGGCACTGGACTGGAAATGCTACATACTATATTAAACTCCTTCGGCTCTGCCAAGCAGAGATGAAAAATTATCTGTTCCATTAGGAACGATCTGTGGTTCTCAGCCCTCCTGCAGAATGGCATTTCGAAAACTCGGTATTTGGGACCAATTCATGGCTATTTTTACCTAAAGCAGGAACCGTTGATTTCAGAAGGCTCTTGCAATTTCTTTTTTACATGAAAAACACATGACATACAAATGGCAAAACAAATACTCTGCCAATATACCTCCTGCGAAGTAGAAAAGCGCATTAACTTCTTAAATTATAGCGTAACAAACATTGGGAGAGGTGTAACTCTTCCCGCAAAGAGGAGAGGGGAGCTCTTCCCTCTCCCTCCCCATCCTCATGGACCCTGCCCATGCTGGCAGATGTCAGGTATGATGCTTCAGATGGACTGTGGGAACACCTCACCACCCATTCTCCCTCATTCCCTTCTCCTGCTCCTTCCTTTTAGCACTGAAACCTCCTAAGCTCCCAGCTCGGTACTGTAACATCCCCTCAGCTCCCTGCATCGCCTGGCTCGAGGCAAACACAGTGCCAGGGCTGCTCCGAGGGACTGGGAGAAGGTGCTAAAATCTTTTCTTGGCTTATGTTTCTATACCTAAACATAATGAGAAAGGAAAACATTATTTTTTTTATTGTTTTCCAGCTCTGCTTCAGCTGCCCAGAAGGGGCTCACTCATGCGGGGTCCAGTGAGGTCCCCCGAGCTTCCCCACTCCCCAGATCCTGGAAACCCTGCCAATTCTACTAACAAAGAGAAAATAAATTCCTATCCACAAATGAGGCTTGAAACTCTGCACAGGAGCAAGGACTAACAGCGCTAGAAAACACTGGGATTTCCTAATTTGGGGGGGTCGGATAGGAAACTGCCCTCTGCCTTCTTCACGCGCCTGCTGTGTGCTCTCCACGGGCTGCCCCTGGCCAGGATGGGGAGTTTGGTGGCCAGCCCAAGCTGCCCTTGCTAAAACACGGGGGAGCAGCACGTGGCCGTCTGTTGTCCCGCGGACCCTCCCCACTCCCGGACTCCATGGACGCCTCGGGCGCAGGGAGACCTGCGGGGGAAGGCTTAGAGGTTCCCACCAGGTCCCATGCGGGATCAGGAGCTGGCACACAAAGATAGCAGGCTCCCTACAAATAAGAATTCTTTCTTTCTGGATGGAAATACTCTGCCCAAACGTGCCCAACAGCTCAGACAACTTCAGTGTTAGATCATTGAGGGGAAAATTTTTCTTCAGAAAATGCAATTCCAGGTATTCCAAAAGACTGACCACTGGTGATACATATCTGAACTGTGATCAATAGCTAAATACTATTCTGTAAATTATCTCTTCTTACAGCATCAACCACTGTAGTTTGTGTGTGTGTGTATGCATGTACACATCTCTCTCTCTCTCTCAAAACAGCCACCCACACAATCTCCAGTGTCCTGAAATAACAGTTAAATATGAACATCAAAGAGAAAATGCCAACACAAGCCCTGGGAGCAATACACAAAAGACAGAAATAG
Organism: Rhinoptilus africanus; assembly: GCA_013400135.1. Classification (NCBI taxonomy): domain Eukaryota; kingdom Metazoa; phylum Chordata; class Aves; order Charadriiformes; family Glareolidae; genus Rhinoptilus; species Rhinoptilus africanus. The sequence goes on along the minus strand of VXBO01012131.1, from coordinate 486,734 downwards.
AGAGACATATACCCACGGAATAAATAACAGCTGGCTCCGATCAGAGAAGTACCTTGGTTTTGAGACGCCAGGTCTGCTGTAGGGTGGGCGAGCATGGAATTTCATTTCAGGGGGCCAAAGAGAAAGCTCCTTAAATCTTTATTTTACAACGTTCTTTATGGTCCAATTAGAGCTTTCTACCTAATTTCTTTGCTATGAAGCAGCAAGGCTATTTGAAAGGTACTGCTTCAAACCCCATTTCAGAGACCATTTCTTGCTGATGCTGTTGTGGTTATGAGCTGTGTCTTGCACCGAGCACCGGCAGATAACTCTCTTTAATACTCTGAAATGATCATACCTTCAAACCATCTAAGCAACCCCAAAAGAACTCCAAGAACTGAACATGGCAAGACAGCCAGATGTGTAACTACACTGAAATGATGTAGACATTTACATTTCTGAGTTGCAACAGTATGTGGTGGTTTTGAATGCACCCCCTGATGGGAGCTTGGGTCTGGAGCCCTGTGGGGCATTTCCTTTGAGTCTGCGGCAGCAGAGATTACAGCTCAGACTGTTTCTCAGTCACTAACACTTACAGGGAATCTTAAACAACAGAAAAAAAAAAACCAACCTGAAAGCGTCAATGCCTTCAACTAAAAGAAAATGATAAAATAACATTAATTTGAAACTTTATAAAAATTGTGTTTCTTAACTTCTCTATATCTGCATATTAAAAAATAACGCTATCCTTAAGCTACTGGCTCTTTAAACTTACTAAACCCCTCCCCAAAGCCTTCGCTTCAGCCCTTTAAAGCCAATACCGCATTGCTACTGCCGCACCACGGTGAACGGACAATTTCTGCCTCCATCGGGGAATAGAGGCGGTTTGCCAGAATCTCCAGCATTACCATATCCATCGACCCCAGGAGATGGGGCAGCCCCCTGCAGCCCTATTTAAGCCAACATTTGACTACACCACACTTTCCACCACGAAGCTTCCTGCTGTCAGGGCAGGGAAGAGTGTGCAAGAGGAGGGAGACGTGATGCCTGGCCCACCAAGTGCCCTGGATAAAGCCTGTCCCCTTTGGCAGCGCCCAGCCCCGACACCACGCGCCTCTCTCCGTCCCTCTGTCCTTCCAGCCCAACGGGCTACTCTCCTCTCCCAGGAGTCCGCACCTACGCAGGCAAGAGGCAACGAGACTCAGCACCGAGCCAGGAAGAATCACAGCGAATCCTAACTCCCAGAGCCACTTTTCAACAGGCTGGAATCGATACGCAATAAACTTCTGACGGCTGTGAGTGTGCCTTAGATTCCCAGTAACCGCGGTATTAGTTTAAATTCAATTAATGACTTCATCAGCACTGGGAAAGATACATTCCCAACAAATTTGCGGGTAGAATGGCTTTAAACACTGCATGATTGATACAGCAGAACAAAAAGGTAAATTCTTCCTTCACCTGTGCTTGGCCAGCAAACAGGCTGTCTATGAGGAATATGAAGAGCCATTTGAAAGCATCTTTTTGATAAAATACATTGGATGAAATCACAAACCTATCTTAACAAATGACACATCTCTCCATTTACTTACTTAATCATATTAGTAAACAGCACCCTTAGCATTTTAATGCCAAAGCTGGTAAAGACAATGGGGAAAAAAATACAAATAAACCTTTATATATATATAGTCCTTCGTGCAAACTTTACTTGTAAGAGATAGTATCCAAGCCAGAGTAACTCATAAACTATTGACACAAACCAGACTTGAACTGTGTTTCCTGATTGTTGTTTCTTGTAATTAAAGTATTTAAAGCCCCAGAAAGCAGGGCTGTGCCCCTCCAGGCACGTGAGCCCGCCGCTGGCAGGGCGGGGAAGGAAGGGGAGATGATGACGCTGGTCCCACTGCTCCAAACAGCCAGCATCTCCCTTGGAGGTGCCACGGGGGAACAAACCCACCGGCACCGGAGTCTTTCCAGCAGCACAGAAAGTAAAACGCATTGGATGGGTGGGGGCCAAGGAGATGAGAGGAAAAGTCAGGGGAGGTGTTATGGTTTGAGGAAGCCACAATAATTTATTACCCTTTAGACGACTATTCTCTTACCTGATAACACCTCCCCACCTGAGAAGGGGAATCGGGAAAAACAAGGAAACCCGAGGGTTGGAATATAAACAGATGCAATAGAATAAGACTAAATAATTAACATTAACAATACTAAAGAAATAGTACTGTCCCGGACTATATCCAGCCCATTCTGTCATAGGAAGCCATGCACTCCTCGCAGGGACAGACAACGTGGGACCCTGCGAGCGCTGCAGGAGGAAGGGAAGGGCTCAGGGCTCCGGCACGGGGGCAAGGAGTGCTCAGGATGGCAGCCAGGAAGGGAGAGAGAGAGAACTCCTCAGCAAACTTTCTAATTTCTATTGAATGTGCTGTTCATGGTATGAAATAACCACACTGAGAGCTTGGGTTAAGTGCCTGGGTCTCGCTCCTCCTCGTTGCTGCATCTGGCGAGCTCGAAAACACTGAAACCTTGATATCCATACACATATAGCTGGCTATAAAGTAAATATTGTCACAAATTCAGACACTAGAGTCTTCTAGAAGTGCAGTTTTTCCAAGCATTAGAAGAGAAATGAGTCCTGTGTTGTTTAAACCAGGACAGCTTTGGGAAGGGGAAGAATGAGTGAATTCCAGGAGTGATGGTCCATGCTACTCCTCTTATGGGTTTTCCCCTGCGATGGGTGTCCCCTCCGGCTCTCGCTGCCCAGAGGCTCTGCTACAGCGGGGCGGCAGTGACCCCAGCGCCGGCAGCGCCGCAGCCCGGGGTGATCCAAACTCCCCAGCTGGATCTTCCCATCTCGCTCACGCTCTTAAAAGCACACGCTCGAGCCCCAGAGACACAGAGAAAAGGCTTGAGAACAACAGAGCCCTGCAAAAGACTCTGAACCAGGCTGTAAGCAAACAAACGAAAAGAATACAAACCAGACTATTTTACAAATATTATTGTGAGATGTAAGACAGGCTTCTGTTCGGTTCAAGGTAAGCACTGCACAAAGCACATCTTTCCAAGAGAAACATCCTGGGGTAGAGGCAGGCATAGCTGGATGCAGGACAGCATACCCATATTTATTAATGTCAGATAAAATTCAATACTTCCTCTAACAAAGAGGAAAATGAACCCGGAGCTCCTTTGTTTTGCTAGACTGGGGATGAGAAGGTAAAATATTTGAGAGACACTAAGTAGCGAGATATAATTTCATTCTATTTTTTTTCCTTAAATCATTACCCTTCCATTTTCTGGGTTTAATACCGCCCAAACAAAAGAAGCAGCAAATCAGCTCTTGCTGGAAATAAATACAAAACATGAAAGACGTGATTCACCGTCTCTTTGGAAGACAAGCAACTCAAAATTCAAGAACAGTTATGTCGGGTTTAAGCACTTGCAACGCTTGTATTTTTTTTTAAGTGGCCGTGCACTGCCTTGTGCTGCCTCGGAGCCAGCCTTTAACCTCACGCTGAGGCTGCGCGAGATTGCACACCTCGGCCGCATCCACACCCTGCTGGAATCAAATCCTTAACCTGAAATCTAGCCAAATCCCATTGTTTAGTTTCATCAAATCCTGAACTCAGAGCATAAAGAATTTTTTTTTCATTGTTGGCAAAGCACTTTGCCAGACTTTCAAAATAATTAACATCATATATATGTATATACTAGAAACGTATACATTAGCCTCTGTATTTCTCTTACTGCTGTTCCTCTCCTTGGTTTCATTTCACTGTGAGCTGGTGTCTGTGAAAAGAGACCACGTATAAGTAAGACAGAGGAAGATTATTTTAAAAGAAAAATCTTAGAGGAAGAAGAAGATACCTGAAAGTGCTAAGTCAGTAGCATGGATGCTAACAACATGAACCACAGTTTAACAGCCCAATTCGAAAATTTCTGCAATGAAAAGAGGCATAAGAACAACAGAAAGCAAAAGGTAAGTAGATTGTTGTTCATCTTCTTTACAGTTGAGATTGTAAGGGAAACAATTTCTTCGATATCTCTGAATAGAGAAACATTTTCGATTCACAGAAATGACATATATTTATTTTTGAAACTTTGTAAGAGCTACTGGAGGCATTTGGACTCCTTAAAAACATGGCTGTGATTTTCAGAAATTACTTATCTCTGTTCTAGTTCTATCTCTATAGATACATTATAATCCATATTTCCTAAAAAGGTGGTGTTCAATATTTTCTACAGATCCTGCAAACCTCAATGTATTAAAGTGATACAAGTGATAGATTACAAAAGGGCATCCAAAATTACTACTGTCTCTTGAAAATATTAGTTTTCCCTACTTCGCGTGTATTAACAAGGGGCTCTGCAGGACACTAACAGGTATTACCAAGGGCTTGCCAGTGTTAGTTCCTCCCGTGCCAAGCCTTGCGTGAGAGGTTGGAGGGGGAGCCCAGGGACACGACCTCCACGGCGGCGCCTGGGCAAGCTCTGAGCACCTCACCCAAGGTCTGGCACAGGACCAACGGCGAAAGGATAAATCTTGGAGCTGCACGGTAGGAATTCCTGAAGTTGCAGGAATAAAGACGCTTATTTCCTCATTTCAGGTGTAACACTGCATTTGACAAAAACACATTGCTGGCCTGCCACGCAGTGAGGAGTAGCCACCTTTCAAAGGTCCAGCCAACATCTGAATGTCATTGTTCTACCCATCACACATGCGCTCTACTGCCACACTCTCGAAGGAGTGCCAGGAGACATTTTTCATCTGAACAGATACTGCAGGCTGATATAATCAAATTTAAAATCTGAAGTGTAGACACTGTTTAGAATAGAAGAAAAAAATGGGAAAGAAAAAAAGAAAAAACCAAAAAGTGGAAAACCACTTATTCTTAAACTCAAGACCATCTGCCTGACACCACTCCTCGGACAGGAGTATCTTCTGGACACGGACTAACAGCTTTCCATATTGAATTCAGTAAGTACTGCACTAACCTGCTCCAAAAAGACAAGGCTTTTCCATCTCTTATGCCACAGGTATCCTCTTATCACTGGCAGAATGATCTGCTCTTACTCCAGGGAAAGAATTTAGGAACTCCTGACTTTGAATCTGCCTGCTAGGGAGAACTTTATTTGATGTCTAGACCAGTAGCATTATCATCTTTAATCAGAGGGTCATCCAGGTAACTCGCATATACATCTATATGGTGTAATAAAGAGAGCTACCTCAGGCAGTTAAAACGTATAATTAGATTCGGGTACAGTAGTGATAACAAGAGAAGGAAATGCTCTGAAGTTTATTAAATCTACTGAAACATGAAGAGGTAAAGTGGCAGCGGAATACTTAAAGGTCAGTTTGTGATTAAAAAGATTAGTGTGGAAGAAGTTCATTTCCATCTACGAAGAAATGGGGCTGCAGTTCATCCCAGCCATCACCTGGGGAAGTGCGCAGCTGGAATGATGGTCCAACCCCCAGGAATCCAGGGAGCATTTCCACTTTTTGTTTCCTGCTGGTTTGGATGGTTTACAAAGTTTCTGGGACTTCAAATTAAAAACACGGCAAATGAACAACTTTCCTGTAGACTGTCGCTGGCTAAGGAGAACACGGCCACGTACAGGAACTTGCCAGTCTGAAGGCAAGTAGCTCAGCTGAACCGCAAGAACAAAACACGTGGTTTTCAAAGTCTCAACCTTTCTTGTCATTTTCCACTGTGCTTCCATTTCCCTCTGATGCTTGAAATTTGGGGAACTTTTTATACTTGCCTCAACATCTCACATTTTTAACACTATCCTGATTACACCATTACTCCATACTAGTCTGCTTTCCTTGCCCCAAATCCTCCTGTAGCTCACACTTGCCCCTTTAGGCAGCATTTCACCCTTCCCGTGGTCAGCAGGGCACTCTCCCTGTTCTTCAACACCAAACTGATACAGGAATCTCCCCCATGTGCTGCATTTATCATTCTACTCAGGTAAGTAAAGAAGAAAAAGCGTTTCTGGGGATAAAGCAGCAGTAGGTAAAATCCCACCGACTGCATTTTGGAGAAGAAAGAGGACACACCTTCACAACCCTGTTTTGGAAGAGTTCAAAGTAACGATGACCAGAACACAATATTCTGCTGCCACAGTCCTTTTAAAAATAAATACATCCTGCTTTTTCTCCCTGAAAACCTTGCAAAGCCTTTCAATTTAGCTGACACTTGGTTAAGTTGGCTAGGGAGCTTGTTCCAAACACAAACTTTTCATGAAGTGATTACTATTTAAGTGTGCACTTCCTCTGGCTCACTGTCTACTGCAATTATGCAAATACAACGCAACTTTATCCTTTCAGCATAATTACATCAAACACAATCGGGCTATATTAAGACTGACTTAAGATGAATGAATTCAGTTCATGTAATGATTTCCTAAATCACCCCACGGGACTACGGCAAAGAAAATTTTGTCCCAAGAGTGACACCGAGTATCGAGACAAATAACTGCGTGTCTGGGGCCTGATTCTACAAGAAACCGAGTGCTTTAGACTCTCTGTGGAGTCGGGGGCTCCCAGGATATTCCCACTGTTACCAAAACCAGGAGCCTCAGACGGTAAATATGTAGATAGGTGTAAACACACCAACACACCTGCCTTTCACATCTGGATTTTGAATTGAAGAATCACGGCAGGGGGAGAAGAGTTATTCGAAAAATGTCTTTTTCTACATGATGACTGCTTCAGTATATGGCTTATATACCCAATAGCTTTACAGACATATAAAAATCTGATAATCCAAAATGTACTGTAGACACTTGAACATGCAGGCACATTAATTTTCAATGCAATTTAACATCTCCTGGCTTATCAGCTTAACATTGTTCCCTCAAGCGTGAGAAGAGGCTAGCAGCATTGCATATTTCAGGGTAAGGCACAGGTCAAGGCTGCAGGGCTCTCTGTTTCCAGTGAATTTTGTTAGGAATCTTTTTCTAACGTACTACAAATTCTATTTAACACAGAGATAAAAGAAAAGAAAGAAAACAAAGAAGATGCTCTTGAGGAAGAAAATAAGGGGCTTAGTTTTACATTCTATGTTTACATTCATGACTAATAAAAGATGTTCTCACCAAATCCAGTGGGAACGAAGCTGCTGCCTTGCCCCGGAGCCCATCAGCCGCAGGCGGCAGCACTGATGCTAGCTGCCGCACAAAAAGGAGACTGCTAGGCTGGGACACTGCTCAAGACCCGGTCCTTCGGGGAAAATTGAATTCCATTCTGCTAATTTAGTTGGTTTCCATCAATTTATAGGGAAAACTAAGGCCTCTTATTTCATTTATTTTATGTCTTCATCAAAAGAAAGGCATTACTAAATTTTAGGGAGCAGATGTTCATTGATGGATGATAAGAGAATAACATTAAAATGTCTGTTTCCAGTTCTCTTGGATTCATAGCCAAATGAAATTACGACAACCACAGAAAGAAAAACAAAACAACATGCAGCAGTCTAACTGCAAGAAAGGCAGACCATCCAGATGGGTAACAGCCCCACCGAGCAAAGAAACGCTAATACCTAAGGATTACTTACTTCTGCGAGTACCAGATTTCACTGGCTGTTTCTCTTAGCGTATGACACAGAAACGGAATCAGTCTGAAAGGAGAAATGTTGAGTTCTGGAAAACTGCTTCAGGAGAGTGGGAATTCGCTCTGTGCTCTTAACCATCCCTTCTCTCTTCTGCCTAAGAGGACTCAGCAGATGGCAGATACAGATGGCAATTAGGGATGGATGAACAGGGCTGACAAAGGTAAGAACCAGCCTGAACCTTTCTGAGCGGTCACGAAGCAGCCAGGAGACATTCGCAGCTCTGTCCTGGGCGCTGAGCTCAGCCTCTCCTTCCAACCAAGCGCAGTACCTACCCCTGGCTGGGGGCTTTGCCCTTTCCCCAAAGCAACGCACAACTCACGGACCTCAAAATACATATCTGCTGTGTGGCACCCGCGCCTGAAGAATGAACACAATTATATAGATAGGCAAAACGTAATTTAGGCATCACAAGCAAGTAACCACGCAATCTTCATGACTACTAGTGCAGAATGCAACTAGCCAACTTGTAAGCAATAGTCTGATATATTCACTGAATAAGAAGATATTTGCAGGCTCAATGGACATATTTTTTTGCAGATACACTAAATACGCTGATATGTGTGACTGTTATTTAACCGACTTTCTGTAGCCAAACCCTTCCACTCTGTTACCATCACTTACTGTGTCCAAAAGCAAACCGCATGTTTCCCATTATGTCCAAGGTGTTTAAAGTGTAATATGGAAGGAAAATATTTTAAAACAAACAAACTCGGGAAGTTTTTATTTCTCTGTACTCTTGGCAGACTTTTCGTTTCTGTGTCAGAAACCCTCAGAGATGAAAACAGACGGTATGAAGAGATTATTAAAATATCATGGTTTTCAGAAACAAAACACTTCATTGTATATCAACTTTACGTATTTATGGAGAAACAACATGTGAAAATGCCTCCAGGGTTTAAAAAATGTAAAATGATGCAGCATATTATATAGCTGAGAAGAATAACTAAGGAGGTGGTAGTGCAGACACAATAAAAATAAATGCAAATACTTGGTTTTGCAGTGAATGAAGACACCAGAACTTATTTTGAGGTGGGCAAGACGTTCAAGGGCTCTTTGGAGACCCTGCCCGACACAAAGCCATGTGCCAGCAAAGGAGTTTGTTTTCTTTACTCAGTGTTTCCCTTGTAAAGAACTTCTCTTTTCATATTATACAGAACATGGACCCTAATGAACGAGTTTGGTTTGCTCAGAGGAAGCCATTTGGATACTTTAGCATCTATACAGGAAAAAGGGATAATAAATTGAGGAAAGATCAGACAACAAACACTTCAGAACACAATGAAATGTTGAGAAACAAAGGGATTATGTAAAAAAAGTTTCCCATAATTTTTATATACATGTGCATATGTACAAGTACATACACTTGTGAAGCACACAAGCAGAATGTATACATAAATATAGTGCTTGATCTGAATGAAATAAAAGCTAAGTTTAAATGGAAACTGCCAATTTTAAAATGAATTTTGACTTCTGCAGTAGAAAACTTACCCAGTGCTTGAGAGACAAAACGTGAATTGCAAAAGATTTTCTCTTCCTATGTATATTCATGATATGTTAAGATCATGTTGGTTTACTTTCTTTTAAGTAATAAAGGCCCTGTCGTATCATGACAGCTTAATATAAGCTCTGAAAAAGTGCCTTTAATAAATAACTGTGTGTAGCTTCTTAACTGTGGAAATCACGTGAGGTTTTCAGATGAGAAACACAGACATTTAGGAAAATTTCAGGAGATGGAGACTTACTCAATGCACTTTGTGCTCTTTGTATCATACCACGTCTGCACCCATTAATTCACAAAACACATATCAGAAAAAATGATGGATGATCGCTTTTGTACCAGCAGCATTCCAGAAAGCAGGAGAGAAAGCCAAGCAGGAGAGAGCTCTTACCCTCGATGGTCGCTCGCTTGGGCAGGATGGTGATGGCTCCCTCGGCGACATCCTCCTGCTGAAGTAAGGGGCTCACCTTGGAGCCCCACGTGTCTGAGCCCACCCATAGGAAATGACCCACTTGATCTGCCCGCTTGGCGGCTGCAAGGATTTGCCTGCGGAAAAACATGTTTTGTTCACAGATTAATTTCATTTAAAGATATAATTGCTTGGGAAAAATAGTGTGCTGCACCTAGAGAACTAAGAGATGTAGCATATTCCTGTAATCGACAGGGCTCAGGAGTTTCGCACCACACCACGCATGGTTCATGCACCACAGATTGAACCTTTCTTTTAATTCATCCTGTATCTTAAGACTGAGTTACTGACTCCACTAATCCCTGAAGTTTTGCCATTGACTTTACCGACACATTATCCTAACTTCTTTGTGTCTCATTGTCTCAAAGAACTGAGCCTCTCAGCAACTGGCAATGCCATCAAAATTTTAAGCTCATGCAGAATTTTGGAGAGAGAAGATGTAGCATGGGGAAATGAGAAATGAGACTCAGGCTTTTAAAATATTCTTTATGCTATTTTATGAACAAGAGGTACGTGGTTAAACCTTGAGCACCTTACGTGGTTCAACCTTGACCATTCAAGCCATTTTATCACTAGTAATCATCACTTGCCATAAAATAGACTCTGAATTAATAAATAATACAGAGTAGTATGAGTTGGAGAGAGGGGCATCTTCTTAATGCCTCTTTGAGAGGCAAGGTCAGGTCTGCCATCCAATGCATGAGTAACACTATGCCGGGAAAAGCTTCCAGACCTTAATCAGCATTCCCTCCTCCCCAGTACAGCAATGCACGGTCTGGGGCAGCAACAGCAGCACCTCCGTGCCTGGGGCTGCCCTCCACAATGGGAACTCCACATCCCCACACTGCTCTTGCCAAGAGACAGTTCCACTTTATTATTTGTATTCTTATTTGCTTTCTCTTTTCCACATAGCTATCAAGCAAAAAGGAATTCATTCCCACAGTCGTTCTTACTTTATGTCCTCATCATTGGCAAAAATAACGATGGCCCTGGCATTGGGAGTTTCCAGGAGCTGCTTGATAATTTTATCAAAGTCGATGATCTTGTCCTTGCGATCCTGGGGGATTTTCAGGGACTGAGCAATGCAGAGCCCACCTACAGAAGAAAGAAGGAAAGGACTCTGTCAGAGGAGAGCACAGGAAAGGCAGCGGGAAAAGCACATGGCTGGAAGGGGAGCCTGGGAGGAAGAGAAACTCTCCGATTGGATTACTGCCCTTATGGAGCACTTAATCTTCATTTCAAGCTTCCTGGGGGATTCATACAATTATTTTTTTGCACAGAGCACTCATCGGGATACACTCAGTGTACAGCATGGCTGGGTAGGGTCAGGGATTAAACAGATGGGCAAGAACAATATCATACAAAAGCAAAATAAACCAGTCAGTCGAGGGATTAAAAAAAACAACCACACACAAACAACATGCTTAAACAGATTTGAAAAAACAACAACATCAGGCTGAAAGGCAAGTGATGCTGGCAATGTGTTAGACAAAATTTCTCTCAGCGAAGAGCTGACATTCTTTTTAATTTTGCAAGTTGAAGGATATTGAGGGAAAACGAAACAACTTCTCTGGAACAGGAACAGCAAAGGAGCTGAGATATTCGCAAGTGAAGATTTTCCACAAAAATCCTTACTCATTCAGCTCTCCACCACCAAATGGATGGAGCGGCCCAAGCAATTGAGGCCTCAAGAAAAAGTACGTGTCTGTGAACTTCTCAGAAATCCACAGGTAACATTGCAAACATGTCATCAACACACTAAAAGTGATAAATCCATCCATACCAAAGAAATACTCATTTTTAGCACAGTTCACATATTGAAGTTATATAGCTTGGTTTAGGGTGGGAAAAAAACCCAAAATCAAAAAAACCCCCAAGTATCCAGTGACAATCTGCTTATCATTGTTGCAGATGAAAACAGATTTTTGCCTTTATTATTTTGTTTCTCAGTGATAAACTCTTTCATCTTTTATGGCATCTTAGATACCAACTTCCTCAGTACACTGCAAAGTGTGTTAATTAATAAAGTATCAGAGATGCATAATAAGAAACGGCAGCGGGGATGAGTTAATTAAGAGACATCAGGACAAAGGAGATATTCACAGATATGCTTTAAAATACAGATTTAAAAGTACTGGTAAATGAAGGAATAGAGAAGGTGTTCTCAGGGAAAAAGCAGAGAGGAGGCAGCTCATCCCCCATCGGCACACAGAAACGGAATGATCCCAAACCAGGGCAAAGCAGACACACAAACACCTGGAGAAAAACACTGAACATTCGTGAAGAGCAAATGCATGGGTTTAAAATTGCAAAATGGAGCTCTTCTGCAGATCTCTGAGCACTTTACAAAGTAGGTCAGGATCATTTTTCCTTATTTTAGCTGTAGAGAAGCTGAGACACAGAGGTTGCCTGAAGTCAGGCCAGGTCTGTTGGTACTCGCTGATCCAAAAACTCTGGGGAAAAAAAGATTGGTTTTGGTGGGAAGAAATAAAATGGTTACAAGGAAAGGCTGAAAAAGAATAAAACAGAGTAATAACCCCCAAGTTTTTCTCTGACTCATACAGAATATTTCATTTTGTTTTACAATGATTACAACCTGAAATTATTGCCGCTTGGATTTTTTTTCTTTCTTTAAAAGAAAACAATGCTGATTTTTAAAAGTAAACTTCATTTCGAAATGAGGAAGGAGAGACTCATTGCTGCTAAGTTCAGAAAGTTTAAACATTTTTTAAATGCTTCTTTTATTTGCCCCAGTCAAAATTCGACAGAAACAACTCAAACCCAGGAGCAGAGCTATTCAGCTTTCCTGAAACACCCCGCCTGGCAGGGACCACGTGCTGGTTAAAAGCACCCCCGGCCACAGGCAGAGCACAGACGGCAGGGACCCGAGGGGAAGCCACCCCTGTGTCCCTGCTGGGGGACAGTCCCTCCCTTCTGATATTGCACCTGAGGAGAAGGTAAAGTTATGAGCTGCTCCTGGAAAGCACCCGTGCCCTCCCCTGGCACTCCATCATGCCAAGCCAAGCCACTTCAAGTCTCTGACCAGAGACTCCCATTTCTCTTGTTGAATAAGGATGTGGGAACTTTGGAAAATTTATCGAGAGAAAAAGAAAAAAACCAAAAAACCACGCCAAACCAACCCATAGGCTGTTATAAAGCTCCAGGATTTGTCACTTGAAAATGTATGTATTCCGTCCATGGTGCCCTTTCGAGAGGGTCCTACTTGGACACAGCAGAACAGGAGCAGATATATTTTATAGTGTCGAGACCAAAGGGCTTTCACATGCTGGAGGGAGACATTATTTAGACATATCTGAAGCTGCCACAAAGATCCTTTGCAATCCCTCATGGCTCGCCATCGCTTTCACTCAGGAAAAGCGGGCTCTCTCCCCAGAGGATCGGAAACACAGCCCCAAGGGAACGCAGGCACAGCAGACAGGCACAGAGAGCAAAGCTCCCCAGCACCTTCTGATTTCTAATCCCTGCACCAGTAAGTAACTTTAAGAGCCTTTTAAACAGGACAGAAGAATTCTTACAGGTGCTCCTCTCCAGATACTGTGGCTCCATTCATCCCACCGGGCATGCAGAGAAATAGAAGCGAAGGGGTCTCAGACCTCGCGCCCACGACAGCAATACTTCTGTAACTGAATCTATCTACATTAAAGAATCCCTGTATCCAAGGGGGAAATAAAAAAAAAAAAAATCCAACCTAGATCAGCTGACACATTGTTGTTGTAAAACTATTATTAAAAAAAATCAGTATTTAATATTAAGTAATTGTGACCTATGTGATTTAAGTGCTTGAAAAAAAGGCTAAAGCAGTTGGGAAGGCTACCAGCTCAGCAACCCATCCTGATGATAATTACACCTATTGTGTGGGTCACGCAATCTCTACCGCCTGGATGGAGAAGCCAAAAATCTTATTATAGCCGATAATGATTCCAGCTGAACCGAGTATCTTTGGACAGAGAGACAGCTGTGGCCAAGCTCTCAATAGCGAGGAAAAAAGCCTCTAATGCAATGTACAGCTTCAAAGTATGTAATTTCCCCGTGTTTTTCAAAGAAAAGAGGAGCCAGGGTGGAGAAAGGAAGCAGTTTGGAATTTGGGAGGGCAGATTTCAGGTCCTTTTTGTGATACAGTGTTTTTTACTGCCTTTGGGAGGTCAGCTCCCGGTTTCTCTGCTGTCCACTGGTGGAGGGGGGGTAACAGAGCTGCTTTTTTACCCCACCAGTTGCAGTAGGGGTGCCGTGGGCAGACTCGATGTGTTTAACCCCAGCTGGATGGAGAGCTGCTCTCACAGCCCGGAGCGTGGAAAAGCTTTCCCAAACGGAGTGGCTGGTGCCATACCCTGTTCCCCTCCACACCATCGCTGGCACAAAGGTATTATAGATAAACTGTAAAGGAATTATGGCTAAATGGCAAATATCAATGATTGCATCCAAAATATTTTATTGACAGCATGGTAGTGACAATGCTTTCAATGTAACAGCAGGAGGAGAGACCAGCATGAGAAAGCACTCTCTGAGGCAACACCAGGAACAGAACGGGCCGAAACATACACGGCACATCAAGGGCAAAGAAGAAAGGCAGAGAAGTGAGATGCAAGAGGACCGAGACCCGGATAATACAATTCAGACACGTTGATGGATATTCGGGTTTTGAACTGCTGGTGTCTCTTCCAGGAAAGTGAAAGTGTTACAAATTGACTAATGTGCGCTCCCAGCCACTGAAACGGGTCGGCGTGTATTATTTTCGTATTTGCTTTGTTTTGCTCAGGTCCTCACTGGGCAGCATCTGCCATGGGAGTATAAGCTCTGGCTGTGGCAGCAGGGTGATCCATCCCAGCCACCCGACGGCACCGCTCGCATTGGCTTCTGCCTACATCCAAGCTCAGGAGCTCGAATAAAAGTGTTTTGATCTCTGCGGAGGACTTCATGGCAGGCAGAGGCACACGCCATTTTTCATTCCTTATCAGTAATAGACGCTCAAGGAATTGGGTATGTATTGTCCAAATGACACATATAAAATAAGTTCAACTTTCATATTCTCATCCTGCATTCTTAGTACAATAGGAAACACATGTGCACAGTTATTTAAACTGTCAAGCTAATTCACAGTGCTCCCGAGGTAAAAACCTCCAAGAGAATTAAGTGGTAAAAATGTGAAAGTTGGAAATTAAGGATTTTGTCATAGGATTTCTGCAGGAATATATTACCCTTGAAGGCCTGGAGAAGCAGCAAATGCTCTAACTAGCTAGAGACTGCTATGGCAATTCATGCAGTCTGGGACTGAACCCCCGCTGCAGCCAGCGACCGTGCCAGAGCATTCCCGTCCCCTCGGGACTGGTTCCAGTAGCAGCACCACGCGTTAAACCTGCTGGCTACAGAGGGTTCCTGCTGTGTGCTATGGTTACTTCTGTCTAGTGAGGGAAGACAGCAGGTAACAGATTCTGCAACCAAATGCAAAGACCGTTATGAAGATAATGGACACTGGAGATGCATGAAAGGTGTGAACCGCAATATATATAAGATGCAGCACTCAAGCAATTCTGCCAGCAAACGTTTAACTCCTTCAGTGATGGAGTTTGAGAGATTCACAGGAATCAGTATACGAAAGGTGGTCATGATGGCGATGAGGTGGTCAGTTCTATACCACTCTGCTCTTGAAACAATATCCTTTCTCCTCTGGGCTATGTATAGAAGTCCAACACTGGCATCTTTTTCATCCTTCCCTGCTGCCAGCATATGTTTTTTGTAATAACATCAGATCTGGGATGGGAACACCAGGAGCAAATCTGGTAGGTTCAGCCTCTCCAGATGCGCCTTTATCCAACAAGTAAGCCATGCAAACACACAATAATCTATGAAAAGGATAAGACAACAAGGCAAACCATTTCCTCAAACAATAACTTGAAAATTATTTGGTTTTTACAGCTTCTAGTTTTCCCCACGGTTTGTGCCACTTTGGCAAAGTGACCTGGTTGTTTGACATTGTTCCCGGCATTAAAATTCCCCACGCTGCAACCACTGGCAGCGCTCTGAGAGAAGACAGAAATGCTAACATTTCAAGCAAAATTAACAGCACCTCCAGCTTTTTTCTTTGGCAAATAAACAAAATGCAAAGTGAAGTTGGGTCCTTTCTCCCTGGCCGGTAAAAAACAATTTTGCCCCCACATTGTATTTCTAATAGAAGAGTCCTCTGAATTTCGTTAAGTCACTGACAAGACTCATTGTAGCAGAGTTGCTGTCTCAAGAAATGCCATTTCTAGTTAATCTTTGCACAAAGAGAACCTGCTTTGCTTTCACTTTGATCCTTATAATGGCCCCTGCTTTCTCACAGGCTTCTGGAGAAGTTTTAATCAAGTGATGCTGGAGACAGAGGAAATTTATCTTGAGGTGCTGCTCAGGATGCTGTCGATTAAGGATGTGCAAATACCTGACTTGGTTTGGCTGACAGACTGAAAAAGTAAACGCAGAGATCAAACTTTTTTTTGGGTGTTGCTAGATCTTCAGTTTTTCTCATTAAACTAAAAAGTCATACAATTAATTTTACCTGAAACAACAATCTCCATTTAACCTGAATTGGAAACAATCATTATTAGGGACTTGTAGGCGGAAGCAAATGAGGAGCTACGCCTGAGATTCTGGTTTCTTCTTCTCACCCCGTGATTACAACAATCATTGGGTAAAATGTGAATTTCCTCCTTTCCCAGAGAGGTGTTGAGCTTGTACCTCAGATTTCCCGATGTCCTGACTCCCCCCATATCGCCTACCGGCACCCGGGGCAGAGTCCCTGTATCCATCTGCATAGCTGCACCCTCCCCAGCTGCAGCAGAAGGGGACGCTGATTTCCAGCCAAAGAGCAACATCAAAACCGCGACCGAAGCCACCATGCGCAGACGGCAAATCACTCTCCGGGACAGGGGGGACCCCAGCTTCCCCATAGGAACACGGCCGTCCCCACACTGCTGAGGGCAGTGGGACAAGACGGAGATGTGCGGCCCTCCTCATCCTCCTCCCCACTCTCTCCAATTCCAGTCCAATTCCAGGAATTCCAATTCCATTCTCCAATTCTCCAGTTCTGCAGACTGAATTTAGTCTCAGTTTACAAACAGATTTAGGAAGCATGAAATCACATTTCCCCCCAAAATTACCATTCAACAGAATTTTTTTGTCCTTTTTTGCAGAAAATTACTATTCAATTAGGAACAGAAAAAACCAGTCCTGAAGCTCGGTGAAGGAAAGAGCAGTAAGGGAGATCTGAAACACCCAAGATGAGGGGGTCAGCAAAGGCAGCCTAAAAAGGACGAGTTGTGCAACAAGTGGGATGATACGACATCTGTTTCTTGGTTTCCTGCTTTTACTTTTAGCAAAATGGCTTATAGGAAGGGTTTAGTTTGTTCAATTACTGTCAGGAACAATGGCCTAAACCCACTCGTTCCCTGCCTACACAGGATGCCGGCTTTCTTCTATTTCCCCTTTCCAACAGAATATTTATGTAAGATTCTGCCTCACAGCTATCCTCAAAAAAATGTTTTGCTGTAAAGACCTGTACTGAGACATTCAAGGAAGTTGGTTTGGAACTCTCTAGTACAAAAGACATTTTGTGAGCACAAAAAAAAAAAAAGCAGAAAATAAAATAACAAAACCCAGAATCTTTGCAAAAAATGAAAAAATGAAAAGTTTCTGCTCACACTTTCCCTATTGTTGACCTCCTGAACCATACGGCATTTTCACCATACAGAAGGAGCCGGTGTTGCGGGGACAGTCACGCAGGCGCTGAGCACGGCCCCGCCATGCTCCGGGAGCAAGAGCAGATGCCGAATCCCCACCTTGTGCTGCCAGCTCAGGTACCTGCCACCCCTATGAAGTGAGGGTTAAACAATCACACGCCCAAGGGTCACTATCAAAGCGCTTTTTAAATGCCTGCTTTACTTCTCTCCTTTTGCATTTTATTTTCTCACTGTCAGCCCTAGGAAATAGGTCTGGATCCTTTCATGCCATGGAAAGGAAAAAGCCAAGCTGGTGGCAGGGGACGCTGCCAGGACCACACGAGTAAGAGCCCCACATGCCCCTCTCCTGGGCTCCTGGACCTACAGCAGCTTCTGTGCAGATGGGGTTTTTTTTCCAGGTTTCCCACTCTTGCTCAGCACAACAAATGGAGAAGTCAAAACTCCGGTGGAGGAATTGTGGCTTCAACCTTCTGGTCTAGGAGGTTTCCTTGCCCATGGAGTTGGGACAAAATGACCTTTAACGTCCCTTCCAGCCCAAACCATCCTACGATTTTATGATCCTACGCCATGAAATAACCAATGTGCTCATCTGGCCGTGATGAAACTTACGGTGCTGTAGAGACGCGACATTGAGCCCTCCCCCATTCGGTGCGGAGCGAGTCCCAACAGCGCGAGCGCTGTGAAAGATTATCATAGGAGCTTTTTCACGGGAATCCCACTCATATGTCACAGGCGTGGGACGGAGATTGGGACACATCACACCATGCTCCAGTTCACAGGCAGCTCGAGGACAGGCGGGCGAGTTGAGCCATCTGGGCGGCAGCAGTTGCAAAACACACAGGAACTTGGAAGAAGACAGAGTGTCTTAAAAATATCATAGCTGCCTTCCTTGCACCCGCTGACAGCTTCTGTGCTGTGCCTCTGAAAGGCAAAACCCCAGGAGAATTCTCTGTGCAAGTTCAGGCAGTCAGGCAGTGAATTGTTCGGGGCATTAAACACCTAGCTCTGGTATTTAAGGGTAATGGATGTATCTAGTAATCAAAGTGTTGCTTCAGTATCCATGGATACCCATGATTATGTGGTATTTTGATTCTGGTACAACACTAAGTACATTATTCTGCTTCTCTGAAATTCTCCAAGAGCTATTTTTCTTATCACCACTTAATTGGATTATCAGGTAGCAGAAGAGACAATTTAACACTTTTTCAGATGATTTATCGACAGAGATACTCTTTTTGGGGGGAATCACTTTCAGCAATACTGAAAACATCGCTTCAGAAAGTTAGGTTTGCTGTTGATAATTATTGAAAGGAACTCTTAATTAATTTCATTGATACGTTACTTTAAAATTAGCAGCTGATGAAAGCTGCCTCCTGGATGTTTATTGTGCTTTACATATTTGTATTTTACTTCTAAACCTCATATATTCTGTAGAAGAAAAAGAAACCAGTGACAGTAACACGGAAGACTGAACTTAAAGAAGTGAGTATTCTCCCCATGTGTGAAGTCTGATACAACAATTGAGGATATTTCCCTGATAAAGCAGCATTGCAGCCTAAAGGAAAGGGAATGATAAAGATTACTTCATATTCTTGAAATAGAGCCAGGCCTGCCAGCTTGCTTGCCGTCAAACTCCTCACCAGTAAAACAGTTACTCAAACAACAGACACAAAAGCCACAAAATCTTCAAAAAGCAATCACTGGGAAGTCAATACATGACTCACATGTTTGCTTTAGAGAACAGCAAATGTTATGCAGCAGGAGCCGTGTGTCAGGTAGGTGATTCTTTGTTATATGTGGGAATTCACATATATTATTTTTTAAATAAAAAACAGAATAATCTCCCCAATGTCCACTTTACAGGACTTGTCATCAGCTTCATGCAAGACATACTAAGAACTTCAGTAAGTTACTCTACTGTAGGAAAATATCCAGTCCTGTTCCCAAACCTGTAAATTCACAGTAAATCAAGCTAGCAAAATAAATCCTGCTCACATTACTGAACACCTAATATCCTCCTGCCCCTCCAAGGCTAGAAAGTTCGCCAGGAACTGGTCTGAGGCCATCAGTGCACTTCACGTACAAGCTCTCAAGCACTCATCCTGCAGTAAGGGTTGGACCTCAGACTGGCCCACCTCCTCTTTAAAGCAGTGACGCAGAGCCCACGGGCGATGCCCTGCTCCAGCCCCAGCTCTGGCAGATGTGGTAAAAGAAACTTCAATCTGTTGAAATGAGCTCACCGTTAAAAAAGTTCCTGCCAGTCAGAAATGGAAAGAAATTAATTTATTCTGACCCCAAAATTTAAAATAGTCCTAGGCATATTCAGAGAGGACTGTTTGGACTTCATTCTGACTGCTTGTGCTGGGGTAATGTAGCCACGGCTCCACACAGAACAAATACAGATCCATAGAATGGAAAAGTCAGGAGCATGAAGCTATCTCATTTCAAG